>JZKD02S1652423.1:408072-432885 GCA_000966675.3 Picea glauca | reverse complement strand
ACATTATGAGACAAATCTATTTATGTTTTTTGAAAAACATCAAATTGTAATTACAATCAATTATATTATTTACAATATTTTAAATTTGAATTCTATACTTTGAATTCTTTACTTTTTGAATACAGTCACTTGATGTGTGTCGTGTTCTCTATCATCATATGTGCATGCATACCTGGTTGAACTTCTTCTTGTTAAAAATCTCTTTTGACATTATCATCATTTCCTTCTTCAATATTTGCACGTTCTTGTTTCTTTCTTCGATAAAGCTCTTTCCTTTGTTCGATTTGGCAAGTATCATCTCGAGTGTGATCATATTTTCTCTTCCACAAACTTTTGTTTCCCATGACTTTTATAGTTATCTGTAAAATATATGTTCAACAAAGACTTCACCTTGAAAAAATGCTCAACATTTATCTTTCAACATATAAATTGTTATTCCAATAAAAACTTGAACAAACATCAATTACCTTATTCAACAAAAACCAAAAATATGATTCGAAACTTTGTTTAATTTCTCTAGAAAACCACCACCTATCGATATCGATCATCCGATTAAGCCTATGGAAGAAAGGAAATAAAGAAAGAAAGAAAAGAATACAGTTGCAATCAGTAATAGAAATGCTTTGAAATCCATATCCTCGAGCTTATATATGTCTGTCCATCTGATGAATTTTGTTAAATGTGCTCAGTCGAAAGCCTATTTATACAATTTGGTGCGAAATGAAATGATACATTGTTTTGTTTCATTTTTCCGACGGACGAAATTTGTTCGACAACGTTTCGGCCAAAAGAATGGTTTTTTGGCCGAAAACCTTGGAAACCGTTCAGTTCTGACGGTTTTCGTTAGATTTTAATCTTTTGGCCGAAATATTAGTTTTTCGACAGAAAGATTATTTCGGCCGAAAAAAGGAAATTGGGACTGGAAACTAAAACCAGAGAATTTCCCCAAGCTTAACTGAACTTTGGAGGTTGTGGACTTCTGCAAATACTGAGAATTTGGTTTCGAAAATGAAAACAACATTTCCAAAATTGAATCTACTTTCAATTCTTATAATTTGTTTTCATTTTCTTTATTTTTATCTAATTTTATTTAATTTAAAAAAAAAAACACTACATAATATTTTTAGCAGACATTATGATTCGGTGAAATGAAATATCTGTATCTCTAAAAATATGAAAAAATTTGAAAAAAATATATTCATAATCCTTAAACTATTCTTTTCAAAAGGGTGTATTTAAATTTTAGTTCTAAGTATAAATTAAGACATATACAAGGTGTAAAAAAACATGTGTTTAAAATTTGCAACGTTTTCATCTTGGTCAACTTCAAAAAATTCTAGAAATTATAATATTCATCCGTTAGATTCAAAATTATAGTCATAATAAAAGAGAGTCTTTGTAGATTGTTGGAGTATATTTCGTTTCTTAAAAACATAAGTTTAGTAATAGATATATTGTTGTAGAAAAAAGTAACTCATTATCATTCCTTTCATGTTTAAGGAACATACTTTTAAACAATTGTCAAATTGACATATCAAATCGTGATAAAAAAAAATTGAAAAATAGTCATTGGAAAGCTTACACAATTCTTCACAAGTTTATTTTTTACTGTAAAGTAAAATTCTAAATAAAAAGGATACTTTTGTACACCGGAAGTTGAAGAAATTGTGAAAATACTGTTTTTTTCTCATAAAACAAGCAAAAGTGTAACCCATCTTTATGATTTCACCCACAATATAATAGAGACAGAGATATATGTGGTTCACTCAGTGTCGTCTATGTCAAGTAGAGAAATTGCCAGGTCCTTCATTATTATTATGAAGTAAAATGAAGGGATACAACCCTGACTGTACGACCATTGTAACTTCCTCTTCTTCCTCTCATAGCATCCTCTTTAAGAACACACTATTCGCAATAATACACAACCGCAATACAATTCCCTCATAAAATAGGGTTTCCTTCCAAGGAAAAAATCCCTAAAAATAACTTCTAACTTCAGATATGCGACCTTATAATGAACAATCCAGATTGACTACAAAATTACAATATTTTACAAGAAATTGTTTCCCAATATTTTGCTTTTGCGGTGCTACCCCTGAATCCCCCACAAGGGGGGACATACAAATTTTTCACTACTCCCCCTAGACCCAACTGATGAAATTTGTTGGGGGGGAAGCTCCCCCACCCCCACATTAGGGTATTTTTTCCAAGGAGGGTTGAAACAAACCTGTAAATTAGGAAGACAATCGGGCTCCACAACCAACAAAACAAATTTTCCATTAATACTTCATAAGATATTTTTTTTATCTTCTTAAAATAGGAAAGAACTATATATTCATTGGATTATCCTATAATTACCTTAGCAAACATTAAACTAGTGCATAAATGCATAGCCATATGATACAAACAACAATGATATTTGCAATTTTTTCATGTGACTAAACATTGCATGTATATAATTATGTTCAAAACATAGAAGAAGATACAACTTTTTGACCTCCACTTTGGCATAAGAGAATCATGGGGGTAGAGTAGTGATCGAGAATGAAAATTTTAACAAATGTAGTATCTTCCTGTTTGGATGAGACATAGGTAGTATCTTCTCTTTTGGATGTGATATATATAGTATGTTTCATTTTTTCATAGCATTCATAGGAAAATGTTGGTGCAATGCACATTCCCTCTATAGTTGTGATGCGTGACATTGTAGTGAAGGTATGTCACTTAGCTGTCATTTGCTATCAATCTATCATAACTAATAACTTGTCCCCTTTCAAATAATCCCTCAAGAAATTTTCAATAGAGTAGAAGATTACTAACCTTTTCTTCCATGTAGAGAGGGAGAGGCATTGCAGGCTTCAAGAGAAGCAAATGAAATCTAGACTGCCAAACCAGGGAACAACCTAACCAAAACCAATGAAATAGATTATCTGTAAAATGTGTTAATGCATTTAATTAACAAATTAATCACCATTGGCATGATTAAGGATCTCAAATAAACTTTATTTCTTAAGTAGTCTCATATTACTTAATTTCCTCCAAATTCATGGTCCATGGATAGATTATTGAAATTGAAAATCATGATTCATAGATAATTGAGTTGATTGAAGTTGAAATGTTTTATTAATATTCATATGACTATTGAATTTCAAAAAATTTATAAACATTCATCACAAGGAAAATAATGTGATTTATTGGACTAATAAAATTATATATGAAATTTTGTGTTTTCTCTGAAATAACATTTGTACTTTACTTTGAAATTATTAACTTAATATTTAATATAATTACTCATAATTTAGTTTTGAGGGTTTTATAAATATGTCATGATCTACATGTGACATATCTCCCTCAAAATTGGAGAGATCATGGGTTTGATTTTCTTAAGGGATCAAATTGCATAATCAAGATCAATGATATACCCCATTTTCTCAAAGGATTGTATATTACTAATAATTTAACAAGAAATTATTGATAAATAAAATTAAGTAGGAAACCATAAAGGTTGAGGTAATATTTAAGGCTTAGGTGCAAGTGTGATGTGAAATCCAACATTATAAAATGTTCTAGTAAACCACAATGAAGGCGAGTCTTATTTATTTGACAATTGTGAATACTTGGAATAAAATATGCATATATCATCTTTCAAATAAACATCACATTGTTGCAATATGTTGATGTGTGTCATCACCCTTTTAATGCAAAAGATAATCAATTAACAAGGGTGAGAAATTTTCAATGAAGTACTTATAGAGGGTGCATAAGACTATTGGAGTGGTAGTTGCACTACAACTAAGATTTAATAACAAATTAGAATCAATAATGCACCATATTGAACATAAATATGTTATCCTTACTCGTGTTGTTACTTCATAAAACATAGGCATAAGTGGAGGGAAACCCCAAATTCTCAGCTATAATTCTAAAATGTTCACATAAACCACAATTAAGGTAAGTATTATTTCTTAGACAATTGTTAATACATGCAATAAAAGATGCATAAAATTGGATATATACATATATCATCCTTCAATTAAACATCACACTATTGTAATATGTTGATGTTTTTCATCACCCTTGTAATGTGACGGATAATAATTAACAAGGGTCACAAATTTCCAATGAAGTACTTATAGAGGGTCGATAAGACTTTTTGAGTCGTAATCGTAGTGCAAGTAATATTTAATAACAAACTAGCATCAATATTGCACCACATTGAATATAAATATGTTCTCCTTAGTACTGTTCTTCTTTTAAAAAAATAGGCATAAGGGGAGGGAAACCCCCAATTCTCAGTTATAATTCTAAATATTTGTTAAGCATGCAACATTACTGACTAGTTCATACACTTTTGTAGAGCTAAGCGTGGATTATTTTTTTTTGCGTTTTGACGATTATTCCCTTCGCTCACTAAAAATTTCTTGCAATGTTTCTCTTATTGGGAAATCATTTATCAAATGAGAACATTCTAAAATTTCAAAATGGTATTTCCCTATCATAAATTGAAAGTGGATTTGATACTATCCATGTAGTTGGAAGATAAATCTTGTAGAATTCTTAAATTGTAAACTTTTATATGATTGTGATATGTCTTTTTTAAAACTCTATAGTAAAAGCTATTTTTTACACTTTCCACCTCATATTATATGATATAGTATTTATATGTATGAACAATTTTCTTCCATATGAAATGTCAACCATCAAATTCAAAGTGTAGACATTGGTATAAATTTCACCATTAATAATTATGAGAGGTATTATTTTCTACTAGGGTTAAATACTTTTCATTAAATAAATATATTTATTGTAATACCTAGATGAGTAAACTCATAAAAAAGAATTTGTTTATGTTCTTATTCCTTAAAGTACTAAATTTCCGAGATAAAATAACTTGATACAAGTAAAAGAAAACATCATAATAACAAAACCTATTACTAATCATGCTCCACATTTAATATGAGATTTTTAAATATAATTTATATATATGATGTATAACATCTATACTTATATTTAAATGATATATTTTTATTTTAAGACTTATGTCTTATATAAATTGAATTTTGTAATGATGATTATTATTGAGATCAATTTTGATTTATTAAATCTTTGAAAAAATGTTAAAGAATTATTTTATTTATAAAACAATTATGTAAAACTTTTTAAAAATTGTTAAAAAAAAATTGATTTCCTATTATTACATTTTCATAAAAATAATTTTAACAATTTTTCAGAATTTTAATATGTCAATTTTAATGGTACAAATAAGAAATATACAAATAGTTTTATTATTTGATATATACAAATAAGAAATATTGTATTTTTTTTTAAATTCTAATAACTCACAAATGAGGAATTTGACTAATCTACCTTTTAATCACCCCGTGAGAATTAGACTAGTCTACTAAAATTAATGAACAACATACACACAAAGTATAGCCATTATTAAGTGATATCCTAAAGAAAACAAGCTTCAATTGACTTAACATCCAATGGTGAAAGTGTTGATTAGCTTAACTCAATGCTCACGGAGACCCCGACCTACATGGAGACCTCGATTAAGGAGTTAACGACATTCCTTTTTAGGGTTCAATGCCATCCCTAATCAGCTTTATTTAAATCATGATCACCCTTCAATGCCATCCCTAATTAGGTTTTGATAGCATGATTCTTGACTAAATAGAAATCAAACCTACATACCAATAAGAATTGGAGTTCTATGAACCCTAGCCCATATTCCACGTGGAAGTTGCAAATAAAAACCTAAATCTATCTGAACTCCAACTCTATATTTGTATACACAAACGCATAAGCTCTTATTGCAACCTACATGAGGTCAATGAATTAGTTATTTATAAATTCGGTCAACATTCTTCCTGCTTTCTTTATTTGAATGTCAATTAAGAGACATTTGTTTTTGACAAGTGACTGCAAATGTCCTAATACTGCCCCTCAATATAGAAGCCTCAACCACATTACAATCCAAATAACCTAAAAATCTATCATAGCTCAAGACAGAAGTCCATGCACAGGCCATATCCAACTGCCCCATTACCATTAGATGGCGGATGAGAGCCGAAGATCTCCTAGCTCATGGCTTGAAACACACACCGTGGGTCTTGATTTTCCAATACATAAAAAGACCTCTAGGGTTAATTGAACATCCTCTCCATGTGACATTCTCCATTCTCAAAGTAGACCTCGGCATATTCAATATTATTAAAAAACATAGAATTCGATTAGAAATACTAGAAGGTCATGCTAAGAGCTTTTTTTTTTTTTTTGTGTAGGTGATGGATACAAACCTGCTTTCTCGGGAAGAGTTGTACACCTGCCTTCTCCGTGAGCTTCGATGTAGTTTGTGAGGTGAGGGTCCTCCTCGTGATTAAGAAAAAACTGGGTTTGTAATCCCAATATACATGCAAACAATACAAACCGCTCTTGAAATAAATTCAAAACCCTTTCATAGATGCATTGACCCAAAGGGCATCCCACCCAAAGTAAAAAAAAGACGCATCGGATGCAATAACCCGTACGACACTCCATGTCACCAGCTAAACGCCATTCCACCACCCACGGTTGATACCTCTCATTTCACCACTAAAACGGGAGATAGGTAAAAGTTAAATCAAAGTACTCCATAAACAGCACACTAATTTTTTAATGAAATAATAAACAAACTAAGTAATGATAAATGTTATAAATAAAAGGAATTTAATATTAGCAATCTTATCCATTGATTTAGAGACGACTCTTGACTGGTTGGTGAACTTAAATCTTGTTTGGCAGCTTGAATGCGAATCTGCTCATCATCACATTCCCTTGGGTTCTGCTAACTGTATCCATCAATCTAAACTCACCAATTACGCTACTCCACGGGCACCCAATCGTAACACTGTAATATTTTAGAGAGAGGTGCACTCATTGTTAATTGATGTGTAATGATACTAAGATGCCTTTGGTAAGCTATATAGTAATGACCTTGGATTTACCACATCTTCTCAGGTAAGCCATCCCAGCCCAGCCCCAGTATTCTTGCATTTACACATTTCTTGGAGTTTTATGTTGTTGCGGGATTTGGGTGAGTTGGGCTGCCATTAGTTGGCTATTCTGGTGGGAAACACCCCCCTCCCCAAAAAGAAAATAGATGGTTTGACCAGCGAACTTTTGGTAGAAACGAGGAACGTCCTACTGCTGCTACTGACACTTGGTTGGCGCTCTCGCCTCCCTACCTCTGTCACTTGGTTGGCGTTCTCGCCTCCCTTCCCCTGTCAGCGCCAGCTTGAACTCAACCTCGTCGTTTTTTGGGCTCTAAATGATACCAACAAAGTGAGAAGGACAATGACTTTACCGCTACCGTTCATGAACTCAGAGGACTCCGAGAGCATCCAGAGCGAACTGTTCCTGTTGGTTTGTAATCATTTCACCGCATTATGACGGCGGATCGGTGCCGTTTAACCCTTCAAGAGGCGAGGGTTCACTGTCAGCCCAAGCGGTGGCGGCCTTAGCCTTTGCAGGCCACCAAATACCATCACCGCCCTGATTTAATTTTTCCCAAGGTCGAAGGGGCAAGTTTTGTTGGTATAAATACTTGAATCGTATTGTAATCCGAAAGAGGGTGAGACTGATATAGAAATACAGAGCTTGAAAGCACTTCTTGAATCGAATTGGCTATTCAAATTTTTAGAGGTCTGCTCTCCGTTTTTACTATATATATTTTTATTGAGTTTGTAAACTCTGTTCGTGTTTTTCAATTTCGGCATCGGGAGTTTACTTGTTCAAAGTGCGTGGATTTCTTTTGTTCTTTCAAAGGCCGAAACACGAAATTGCTGACCCCACAGCTTAATCGCATTTTGCGATTTGGCAATCAACATTGCATTTTGTTTTTTGCATTCGAGCGTTTATAAACGCCGAACCCTGAAACCCAAATTGGTGGGCCCAAAACTTATGCGCATTTCGCGTTTTCAGGGATTCCCGCTATGTTTTGTTCTTGGTTTTTGGCATTTGTAATCGCTGAATCCCGAACCTCGAAAGACCTTCATTTTTCACATTTGGTATCAGAGCCATACCGTCGTTATTTCAGTACGTGTTGAAGGGTGCAGAAGTTGCTCTGTCTGTTTGACCGTTGTTGTGTTAAGAATATTGTGTTGCGTTCTCTACTTAGTTCAGTGGAGATTATCCCTGTTGGCGTCTAATTTTCTTTCTGCATAGAAGTTTATTTGATTTCCTTCAATTTTTATTAATGGTTGTGTCTGGTAGCAGTGCTTCTCAGATTCAGGTTCTTGTCCTGAACGAGAAGTCATATGATTCCTGGTACATTCGGATGAGGACGATTCTGCATTCTCAGGATTTGTGGACTTTTGTTATGGATGGTTATATTGAGCCAGTAGATGTAGCAACAGAATTGACTCTGTCTAATGCTGACCGTGTTTTGCTGAAGGAAAACAGGAAGAAGGATAACAAAGCTCTTGGTTTAATCCAGCAAGGATTAAATGAATCCATTTTTACGAAGATTTCTAGTGCTACATCTTCAAAGATGGCTTGGGACATTCTTGAAACCAGTTATCAAGGTGTGTCCAAGGTGAAGATAGTCAAGTTGCATAATTTAAGAAGGGATTTCGAAAATCTGAAGATGAAGGATAATGAAAGTGTTGATACTTTCATGACTCGAGTGATGGGTGTTGTAAACCAGCTCAGGTAGTATGGAGATGATATTGAGAATAAAAGATTTATTGAGAAAGTGTTGAGAAGTTTGCCTAAGAAGTTTGAACCTATAGTTGTACCCATAGAAGAATTTAAAGATTTAAGTCAAGTGCAAATTGATAAATTAACTGGTTCTCCTATTGCTCATGAATCTAGGATATCTAGATATGAAGAAGGATCATTGGAGCATGCTTTCAAATCCTAACTGCATCAGAGGCAAAGGAAGGCTATATACTCATGGAAGAGGAGGTCGATTTTGTGGTCGAAGGGACAACCGAACTGAATCAAAGTCTAAGGAGAAGTCCCAATAGAATCCTCCTAATTTAAAAGGGAGCAACAACAAACCCTGGCAGAAAGAAAATAAGAGGTATGATAAAACTAAAGTACAATGTTATTATTGTAAGAAGTTTGGGCATTTTGCTAATAAATGTTGGAAGAAACAAGTAGATGCTAGAAAGCAGTCTGCACATATTACAAATGAGTCTAAGGATCATCAAAATCCTATGTTTTTGACCTGTAATATCACTCAGGAAAGTGCTAGTGATATTTGGTTTTTGGATAATGGTTGCAGTAACCACATGACTGGTAATAAGGATTTATTTTCTTCTATTGATACTAGTATTCAGTTTGAAGTTAAATTGGGGAATGACTGTAAGGTTATAGTTAATGGTAAAGGTGTAGTTCTAGTCTACACTAAGAACATTCAGAAAAGAAATATTAATGATGCTTATTTTGTGACTGGTTTAAAATGCAATCTTATTAGTGTTGGACAGTTGTTGGAGAAAAATTACAGAGTATTCTTCAAGAACAAGGTATGCACAATTTATGATAAATTACCCAGCAGACAGTTGATTGCAAGAGTTGAGATGACCAAGAATAGAATGTTTCCACTTCTTATGAGAAATGATTTAAGTAATTCTTTGAATCCTTATAAAACTGGAAGTTTAGATGGATCTTGGTTATGGCATTTGAGATATGGTCATTTACATTTTGGTGGTTTAGATCTGTTACAGAAGAAACAAATGGTAAAGGGGTTACCTTGTATTCAACAACCTACAAGCTCTAGTGAGAGTTGCATACTTGGAAAACATCATAGAGAAAAATTTGTTTCAGGTGTTTACTATAGAGCAAAAGCTCCATTAGAAATCGTTCACACAGATTTATGTGGACCTATGCAAACACCTTCTTTAACTGGCTGTGTTTATTTTATGACTTGTATTGATGATTTCAGTAGGAAGATTTGGTTGTATTTTTTGAAACAGAAATCTGAAGCCTTTGATGTTTTTAAGAAGTTTAAGTATATGGTTGTGAATGAGAGTGGTAAAACCATTAAAATCTTAAGGTCTAATAAAGGAGGTGAATACAAACTTAATGAATTCATTGAATTTTGTGATATTCATGGAGTTAAAAGACAGTTTATTGCTCGATATACTCCACAACAGAATGGAGTGGCTAAAAGGAAGAATCAGACCATCATGGATATGGCTCGAAGCATGTTGAAAGAGAAGCATCTTTCAAATGAATATTGGGGAGATGCAGTTCTTTGCTTTGTTTTTATCTTGAATAGAAGTCCGACCAAGACCGTGAGGGATCGTGTACCTCAGGAAGCCTGGGATGGTAAGCCTTGCAATGTTTCTCATTTCATAATTTTTGGATGTGTTGCATTTGCGCAGGTACCAACAGAAATGAGGAGGAAGTTGGATGACAGAAACAAGAGATGTATCTTTGTTGGATACAGTGAAGAGTCTAGGGCATATAAACTCTACAATCCCATCACCCAGAAATATGTAATCAACAGAGATGTTCAATTTAAAGAAGATGAAGACTGGGATGGAAGTATTGACAAATCAATTTCAGAGGGAGTTATGTTACCCCGTGAAGACGATGATGGAGCTGAGCAGGCTGAAGGTGATGGACAAATGGTTCCACATGCACATATGCCTGCAGCAAGAAGTCCAACAAGGCAAGCACCAGATTCCAACCCATCTCAATTTAGAATGCCCAGAACTCATGAGTGTGGTGAGCCATCTGGACATGGTGGACATCAATCAGATTCACAGGTAAGTAATGAATCGAATCCCACTTTAGCTTCATTAAAAGACAGACTTAAAGAACAAAAGACTAGAAGATTAAGAGAAATGTATGATTAGAATGAAGAAGTAGATCAGATTTCAATTTTTTCATTTATAGCTTATGATCCTGTTAGTTATGGTGAAGCTGCTAAAGAGGATGTCTGGATAAAAGCAATGGATGAGGAGATTGATTCCATTGAAAGGTATAACACTTGGGATCTTGTCAATTTACCTGAAGGCAAAAAAGTATTGTTGTTAAATGGGTTTATAAGACTAAGTTGAGTGCAAATGGTGAAGTTGAAAAGTACAAGGCAAGACTTGTAGCTCAGGGGTTTAGTCAGCAACCCAATATTGATTATAATGAAACATTTGCTCCTGTACCTAGAATTGGCACTGTGAGGATGGTCTTAGCTATTGCAACTCAGAATAGATGGATCATGCATCAGATGGATGTCAAGTCTGCATTCTTGAATGGATATTTGGAAGAAGAGGTTTATGTAAGACAACCTTCGGGTTATGAGATTGATAATTACAGAGATAAAGTTTACAAGTTAAGGAAATCTTTGTATGGATTGAAGCAAGCATCTAGAGTTTGGTATAGCAGGATTGATGAGTACCTAATCAGTGTTGGATTCAACAGAAGTCCAAGTGAACCAACTCTGTCTACAAAGGTGAACCAGGAAGGTAAAATTTTGATTGTCTATTTGCATGTTGATGACCTGATTTTTACTAGAGATCTATCTGTAGAAGACTTTAAAAATGCCATGAAAACAGAGTTTGAGATGACTGATTTAGGATTGATGAAATATTTTATTGGAATTGAAGTGGATCAATCTAATTATGGAATTTTTAATTGTCAAACTAACTATGCAAATGAAGTGTTGAAAAGGTTTAGAATGCTGAATTGCAAGCCAACTGCAACACCAATGGAAACTAGTATTAAATTGAGAAAGCATGATGAGGGATCATATGTTGATCCAACTCTATATAAGAGGCTGGATGGAAGCCTTATGTACTTAACAACAACCAGACCTGATATCATGTTTGTAGTAAGTTTGATTTCCAGATTCATGGAGACTTCGAAGAATATTCATTGGCAAGAAGGAAAGAGGATCCTGAGATATATTGTTGGAACAACTGATTTTGGTATCCGATACACATCAAACTTAAAATTTGAGCTGATCGGATATACTGATAGTGATTTTGTAGGTTCCATTGATAACAGGAAAAGCACATCTGGGTATGTGTTCAGTCTTGGATCTAGAGCGGTGGCATGGGCATCAAAGAAACAACACATTGTGACTCTATCTTCTACTGAGGTAGAGTATGTTGCAATAGCTGCAGCTTCATGTCAAGCTGTGTGGATGAGAAGGGTCTTGAATTAATTGTTGCATGACCAGAATGATGCAACCCAAATTGTTTTTGACAATAAATATGCTATTGCATTGTCAAAGAATCATGTTTTTCACAAACAGAGTAAGCACATTGATACGAGGTATCATTTCATTCATGAGTTGGTAAATGGAAAAGAAATTTCTGTTTAGTTCTGTAGATTTGAAGAACAATTTGCAAACATATTTACAAATCCCTTGGGAAATGAATTGTTTAAAAACCATAGAATAAATATTGGGGTCTGCAAGCTGTAATGCATTGTTTACAACAATTTTTCATTATATATTTTTTTGTTGTTCTTATTTTTGAAATGATTAAGAGGCAGTATGTTGGTTTGTAATCATTTCACCTCCTTATGATGATGGATCGATGGTCGTTTTAACCCTTCAAGATGCAAGGGTTCATTGTCAGCCCAAGCAGTGGCTGCCTTAGCCTTTGTAGGCCACCAAATATTATCACCGCCCTGATTTAATCTTTCCTAAGGCCGAAGGGGCAAGTTTTGTTGGTATAAATACTTGAATCGTATTGTAATCTGAAAGAGGGTGAGACTGATATAGAAATACAGAGCTTGAAAGCACTTCTTGAATCGAATTGGTTATTCAAATTTTTGGAGGTTTGCTCTCCGTTTTCACTATATATATTTTTATTGAGTTTGTAAACTCTGTTCGTGTTTTTCAATTTCGGCATTCGGAGTTTACTTGTTCAAAGTGAGTGGGGTTCTTTTGTCCTTCCAAACCCCGAAACCTGAAATTGTTGGGCCTGCAACTTAATTGCATTTCGTGATTCCACAATCAACATTGCATTTTGTTTTTAGCATTGAGAATTTATAAACGTTGAACCCTGGAACCCAAATTGGTGGGCCCAAAACTTATGCTCATTTCGCATTTCAGGAATTCATGCTGTGTTTTGTTGTTGGTGTTTGGAATTTGTAATCGCCTAATCCTGAACCCCAAAATACCTCCGTTTTGCATAGTTCCTTTGTGGTATCACTTCCTTCGTTCAACATGAATATGGTTGGGGTATGCACTTCACTTTGTGAAAATCGTTGACGAGCGTAGGAAGTCAGACAATCACAGTTCATAACGATATTTTCTTCTATGGGGTAAGGTGGGGAATGAGTTCTTATTTAGAAAAAGAATGAGGAATGTCTTGCCAAAGAGAATAGATATGCAGTGGCTTTCCAAAAGAACTATTCTTGTAATCTGAGGCAATCAGCGAAATGGGATCGGGCGGGTAGGAGCATTTTGATGGTGGTGGTTACTTTAGTTTCCTTTTTACTCGCAGTAGTCCCCCTGCCCAGAATCACCCTATGCCACCCAGAATTCAAAATCGGATGATTCACTTTCCCTCCGCTGTCATTATTCTTATAGAAAATTTGTTGTGATTTGTAAATCGGTTGCTATCCAGTACCCAAAATTTCAGTTGGCCAAAAATCTCAACAGAACTTGTAATCGTGACTACAAGACTACCAATAATCTCTCTCCTATTTTTTCAGGGAGATTCCACATAGAATCGAGGGAATTGGGGTTGTTGTGTATGTCTAACTGTGCTCATGCCGGTATGGTTGTATCAATGGAGATTCAGCCAAAGAAGACGCTGGACGAAATGGATCAGCTCCTTACGAATCTCCCGATAACGGTCTCCTGGCATTGGTTATTTACACCCATGGAAAATGTACTTCATAAAAAAATATGTTACAAGCAACAAATATGCATCCATAGTAGTACACTAACAAAATTGCTTGTAATCTCTTGTCTTTTTTCCCTTTCCATTGACGTCTCCATGAAAATTTATTTGAAATGTTTATATAAACTATAAATATATTTACGTTCAAAATTAATTGCAGAATCATAGATATGAAACTCATCCAACTAAACAAAGGGTTATTTTGTATGAAGAATCATATATTTTATGACATTTATGCTGTTCATCTTTCACTCGATTTGTCTATTACGAATAATAGTTTAAGAGAAAGTATATTATAAAAATTGTTTTCTTACTACATCATGATCTCCTTTACGAAAGGAAAGAGAGCCATAATGGAGTCTTTAGTATTTTCGGTAGAGTGATACAACTCCCCTACCCTCTTGGGATTTTGCGACCTCTCGATCAAGGATCTTCAAATTTTCGAGCTGAATTAGCTCCTAGAAGCCTTGCTGGCCCCAACCTGAATCAAACATAGGTCCTTCTGTCACCTTAGGCACAGGTTGTATGGTGCCTGCGGGTCCCTTCCTAAGTGCTTTTCTAATTTTCAAATTTCGAGCGCTAGCTCTTTTCCACTAGCCCTTCTCCACATGTGACCTCAATCTATGACGGTGGGACAGTTCCCTTCATGACTTCGCTCTTCAGAGATTTTGCAAGTATTCGACTAAGATTTTCCACATCTCCACATCGACGATTTCAGCCAGGACCAGATCTATGGCCCATGAACCTTCGACAACCAACGACTACGATTTACTCTGGAGTTCAATGTTCATGATATTTTGAACGCTTCAACGTCTCTCCTTCCCGAAGTATATTCTACGCGATGCTTTGGATCGCGCGCCACATGTTTTCTTCCAATGAACGGTTCCGATGGGCTTTGTCACTCAAGTCTTCAGACCTTAGGATTTCACCTCTCGATTTTCCCCAAAGTTCTCTATCTCTGAAGTGACCGAGATGACACCATGTGTACACACAATAGACAGTCAAGGTTTCAGCTTCTTAAATTTCGTCAAATGCACACTTCTAGATCTTGCGATCTGACGACACACATCCGCCTCAGATCGATGGCTCCTGTAGGATTTTCTACTTCACGCCTCCGGTGTTTTAGCTTTTCCTCACCTTCTTTCCTCCAAAGTACATTTCTCCCCAACTACACGGATCTCCGCCGTGTGTTCTTTTGGATCACCAGTCTAGATCTCCCCGCTTCTTGTGACTTCATGAAAAGTTGACGTTTGCTCCACACAAAACTCTTGGAACTCTACCTTCTGAATTCTCCAATCTGCTACCATGTATCCTTGATGTAACCAACAACTGGGATTTTATTGCGGCTTCAAGACTTCGACAAGCCCCGCTCCTCAACACTCTAAGGCCTCCGAACCATGAAGTGTCGAAAGACTTCACAGTTATCATTCATGAAACTCTCCCGGATCTAATGGTCTGGACTGATTCTGCTTCCTTGGAACGGATCTCGCACGTTAACTTAGGGAATCTAAAAAGGTTCCTCGCAAATGAAGAATTATCACTCGCTATTTCTTCTGATCTTGTTCTTCTTCGAGACCTGTGACTCCTCAAAGCACCTTTTCGACACTTAGTCAAAATTTGACTTCTACGCACACCTTGAGACAAGTCTTCTTACACTCTCATAGAAACAACTTATGCTACTCCTCATGAACTTCTGAGTTGAAAGACTCTGTCACGCACTCCTTGCGAACAATGTGCACACTTGCATACAAACCTCCAAGTTATCTTATTGGGCTTGTTTCTGCTTGACACTCTGAGCTTCTCAGAATATCTCCTTCGAATAGTTAAACAACTATTGAATTTGCATACACCTTGTGAGAAACTTCCTTCAATCTTCACTCTTGAAGGACGACTGTGCACTTCTTGCAACAGTTCTCAAAGGCTTAATTGTTCCTCCTGAACAATATGACTCTTGGCGTGTTTTCCACCTACGCACACCTTCAAGCTATCTCTGATGAACTTCTGAGTCAAAACAGACTCTTTCAACGCACACCTTGCAGACTCTTATGCAGTTCTTGCATACACAGGTTTCACGTTATTGTTTCTGATCTTTTAGTTGAAACAGACTTTGTCAATGCACACCTTGCAAACTCTTATGCACTCCTTTCATACACAAAATTCACATTATATCTTCTGAGCTTTGAGTCAAAATAAACTCTATCAACACACATGTTGCAGACACTATGCACTGCTTCCTCTTTCTCCTAGAAGAGAAACAATTGATACTTATCTGATATCTCAGAGATTCATACATTTAACCATGTAAATGAATTCCTGAAAACACAAATAACAGAGGACATTTATGTAACATCAACACCATGCATTAGGTCAATATCCTTCTATTATATTCATTCAAATGAAAATGGATACAACTATGATAAACAACAACAACTAAAATTCAACAACAACTAAATCACAACAATCTCCTACTAATTTGCAACAACCTCTCGACTACTATCAACAACAACCTCTATTGGGTGTATTTTACAAATATTTATACATGAGGGCTCATAGGGTTCCCCGTGACTACCTATATTATCGAAGTAAAAGCTTATAGCTACTTAAAACATGTTACAATAAATTTATGTGACAAACAGATAAGGGTGAAAGCTCCAGATCTGTGTCAAAATTAATTTAACTAAAGGAAAATATGATCTTCTTCGATCTTATGCAATCATTCAACCTCCAAACATTTAGATATTATCTAATTTCCAATACGTTCAAAAACATTTACAGGATATGTCATCTTTTAAAATTCAAAAATAATTCAAATGGCACACTAGGGCATTGAGTTGCCTCTGCACATGTGCTTCGTTGAAGATGCTCCTACATCATACTCCACTACTTAGAAAATCATGAGCTCCTTCTCATAGCTCCCTCTGTTATGTTGTTGAGATCCTCGAGGATCCCAAACCTGAAATTGGAGTTGTTCACTTTCTCCTTTAATTTTTTTTCTCGAGCTGCCCTACTTCTCCTGGAGGTTCTCTTCTATCCCATCCTTTTCCGCTAACAGCTTATTTTTTCGACTTCACCATCATCTTTCATGTCTCCTCAATCACCTCTTCCAGTTTCCCTGTTGGTTGGCTCCTTCTTTGTAGACTTCTCTGCTGCATCTCCTCATGATGATCAAAGGGTAGATCCACCTGATCTCCCATGATGTCTCATTTTTCTCTTGTGGCATTGGCTTGCCACTTCCCCACAGTCTCCAATTTTGTAGTCTTCTCAATGATTTGTTTCTAAGATATTTTCTCTGACGGGTTGACTTCTGTTAGTTCTTCTACTGGTACATATCAATCTTCCTCCAGCTACTCCTCAAACTAGTATGCTCCTCCATCTATTTCCAACTTATCCCATTGGATGTGAATGCTTTTCACTCTCACCCTTCTCTCCATGGATTCCATTTCCTCACACAGATCAACAAATTCTATGTTGTTTGCTTCCTCTTCTCTTGTAGACTCCAGTGCTGTAGTCATATCCTATTCAACTTCCTGGCTGAAAGTTCTGAGACACTCCTCTAAATTCTCTTCTTCTTCTGTTGGGGTAGATGTCAGTGTCTTCTCCTTCTCCTCTCTTGTAGGTTCCAATTCTACAGTTGCTTCATGTTCATCTCCCTCACTGAAGTTTTTGAGAAATTCCACTGAATGCTCTTCTTTCTCCATTTCTTGGGCACATTCTAATGTGTGTTCTTCCTCCTCCATGAAAATCTTCTAGTTGTATTCCCTCTTTTGCACCTACATCACAAAAAATGTTAATTTTGAATGAATTTGGCCCCATGGCCCCTTTCTTGGGTGCTTGTTTCATCACCTTCTCATGTTCAATACTTGCACTAGCCTCTGTTGGGATATTTGGTAGGAATATATGAATTCCATGAATGATCAGAACATTCCTTTGATCCTCCTCCATCAACACACCTTGCTGATTTGAACTCACCTTTGAGCTCTTGGGACTTTCAGACAGTCTCACTTCACCTCCCTTTCCCACATCGCATTTTAGGACTTCTCTTTTTCCCCCCTGGCACTCTATCAGATCAGCTGATATCATCTCATTTCCCACCTAGCATATCTGAACCTACATCAGTTCCCTCTTGGAAGTTCATGAGATCCTATGATCTTTTCTCCTCCTCATCACTGAGGATTTTTCCAACTTCTGGATCACATATGTAAAACACTTTCTCCTCTATGTCTCTGAGGGTTTCACTTTCCCTCAACCACCTCCTCATTACCTGTCATTTCATTATGTCCAACAAGTTTTGAACAAGCCATTTTGATTTCCTTTTTAGAGTCAATTCGTACCTCAAGTGTAACTTTTCCTCTTGTTGCATATTCAATGCCAACCTCTCAATTTAGTCTCTTATCTCTTTGAGATATTTGTCCTTTTCGTCTTTATTTTTCTGCTGTCAGTCTCCTCTTCAATCACACTCATGCCCTTAAGTAGCCATCTTTATTCATTCAAGAATGCAACTGGTTCTTCTGTCTCAACCCACCTGGGTGTCTACCATCTACTGCACACTTTGCAACCATATTTAAAGACAATTACACTCTGCCCCCTCCTTCACCTGTTGTCTACATGAGAAATTAAAATTATGACAACATTTGATGTTATCAGACTATCTCTATTCACCCTTTCATCTTTTCCTGTTGTCTGCAAACAAATTTGCACTCTGATACCACTTGATGTAGCCCCCCTACCCTCCCAGGGGTTCTGCAACCTCCTAGTCAAGAATCTTTAAATTCCTGAGTTGAATTATCTCCTCGAGGCCTTGCTTGCCCCAACCTGAATCAAACACAAGACCTTATGTCACCTTAGGCGCAGATCGTATGGCACTCGCGGGTCCCTTCCTAAGTGATTTTCTAATTTTCAAATTTTGGGCAGTAGCTCCTTTCCATTGGCCCTTATCCACATGTGACCTAGGGCTATGAATGTGGTCCAAATCCCTTCATGACTTTACTCTTTAGGTATTTTGTAAGCAACCGACTCCTTTTTTCCTGATCTCCATATTGACGATTTCAACCAGGACCAGATCTACGGTCCACGAACCTTTGACATCCAACGACTGCAATTTACTCCAGAGTTCGACATTCGGGAGGTCCTGAATGCTTCCATGTCTCTCCTTCATGAAGTATATTCTACGCAATGCTATGGATCGAGCACCACATGTCCTCTTCCAATGGATGCTTTCAATGGGCTTCGACAATTGAGACTTCAGACGTTAGGACTTAAACTCTCGGTTTTCCCCGAAGTGCTCTATCTTCGAAGTGATGAAAATGACACCACGTATCCATGCAATCGACAATATGGGTTTTAGCTTCCTACCTTTCGTCAGATGCATAGTTATGGATCTCATGATATGAGGACATGCGTCCTCCTCAAATCGACAAATCCTATAGGATTCACTACATCATGCCTCGGGCGTTTTATCTTTTCCTTAACTTCTTTCCTCTGAAGTACCTTTCTCCCGAACTACAGGAATCTTCATCATGTGTTATTCTAGATGACTGGTCTATATCTCCCTGCTTCTCGTGATGTCGCAAAAATTTGACTTTTTCTCCATGCAAAACTCCCAGAAATCTACCTTCCAAATTATTCAATCTCCTGCCAGGTATCCCTATTGTAACCAACGGTTGGGATTTCTTCGCACCTTGAGTACTTCGGCATGCCCCTCTCTTCAATACTCTAAGGCATCCAAACCACAAAGTGTTGAAAGACTTGACGACTATCCTCCATGCAACTCTCCTGGATCTAATGGTCTGGACTGACTCCGCTTCCTTGGAATGGATCTCGCACATTAACTTAGGGAATCTAAAAAGGTTCCTCCCAAATGTATAATTATTGCTTGCTATCTGTTATGAGTTTTTTCTTCTTTGAGACCTCCAACTCCTCATAGCGCCTTTTCAACACTTAGTAAAAATTTGACTTATGCGCACGCCTTATGACAAGTCTTCTAACACTCTCGTGCAAACAACTTAGGCTACTCCTCTCAAGATTCTGAGTCAAAAAAATTTGTCCCGCACTACTTGTGGACAATGTGCACAATTGCATACAAACCTCCAAGTTATATGCTTAGGATTATTTCTCTTTGACACTCTGAACTTCTGATAATGGCTCCTTTGAATTCTTAACCAAGTATCGACTCTGTGCATGCCTTGCAACAAACTTCCTTCAATATTGACTCTTGAAGGACAACTGTGCACTCCTTGCAACAGTTCTCAAAGACTCAATTGTTCCTCGTGAACAATATGACTCTGGTCATGTTTTCCACCTATGCATGCCACCTTCAAGATATCTCTGATGAACTTTTGAGTCAAACTAGACTCTCTCAACGCGCACCTTGTAGACTCTTATGCACTCCTTGCATACACAGGTTTCACATTATATCTTCTGATCTTTGATTCAAAACACACTTTGTTCACTCACACCTTGCAAATCTTATTCACTCCTTGAATACACATATTTCACGTTATCTCTTCTAAGATTTAAGTTGAAACAAACTCTGTAAATGCACAACTTGTGGACACTATTCACTCCTTTTACTTGCTCATAGAAGAGAAACAATTGAAACTTATCTAATATCTCAGAGATTCATACATTCAACCATGTAAATTCATTCATGAAAACACAAAATAACAGAGGACATTTAAGTAACAACAATACCACGCATTGGGTCAATATCGCTCTGTTATATTCATTCAAATCTAAATGTCTATAGCTATGATAAACAACAACAACTAAATCACAACAATATCCTACTACTTGGAAACAACCTCTCGACTACTATCAACAACAACCTCTACTGGGTGTATTTAACAAAGATTTATACATGAGGGTTCATAGGGTTCCCCTTGACTACCTATATTATCGAAGTAAAATATTTCAACTACTTAAATCATGTTACAATAAATGTCTGTGATAGATAGATAAGGGTGAAAGCTCGAGATATGTGTCAAAATTAATTTAACTAAAGGAAAATTTGATCTTCTCCCAATCTTACGTGAACGTTCAGCCTCCAAATATTTAGATCTTCTTTAATTTTCAATCCATTCAAAAAGATTTACAGGATACATCATCTTTTAAAATTCAAAAATAATTCAAATGGTGCACTAGGACGCTGAGTTGTATCTCGACATGTGCTTCACTGAAGATGTTCCTGCATCATAGAGGTTAGAGAAATAGTCATGAGCATGACCAATATTTTGAGGTGAGCATAATATTTATGCTAAGCATTAAAAATATTATTATATTTTTGAAGAGTTATTTCAAAATATGATATAAATCATGTGTTTATGTAGAAATATTGTTTTTCTTTAAAGAGATTGAGTGGTTCAATTCATCCTCCATAGCTAGTGGCTTTGTTCCATGTTGCTAAGGGTTTCAAATATTGTGGGATAATGCATATACAACCTTTTACAAAGAATGGTACCTTATCACCTTTATTAACTGACGGGTTTTGGTATGAGCCCCAACAATCCATATTTAACCCAAGGGTTTTTGTATGATCCCAAACAATCCATATAAATTTTCAATAGCATGAAAAAATTAGAGAAAAATGGTTTTAAAGGTAACCAATGAGTGAGTGTAGTTTCAATAATTGCTCAGAAATGCACTATATTTCAATGTATGTAAATAATCACGCAGACCCCCCTTCTCTCCTCGGGGCTGTGTGGCCTTTCGGTCTTGGATCATTTAACACAATGAGTCAGATCGACTCTTCGAGCCCCTGTTGGAACCCAACATATCCTTACATAGGCCCCTTATTCCTCCTAAGGCGTAGTTTGTATGGTACCCACGGGCCCTCTCCTTAACGTTGTTCAAATTTCAATGCTAATGGGCACTAGCTCCTTCTGTTAAGCCCCTCCCTTTCACGTGACCTCCGGCTATGACCCGATGTTTAATTTCCTAGGCACTCCGGACTTCGGGCTTCAACCATTTCAACTTCAGTCGTCGACAAATTCTTTGAACCCCGAACCACGAATATAACTAGTGTGAGGATCAACGGTCCTGCCACTTCCTAAGATCAACGACCCTCAACTATTTCAACCTCCGACGCTTCAGGAAATTTCGAAACACTTCTCCACAGAAACTTCAGAGTGCTGAGTCTTTGGACTAGAAAATATTCTACCAAGTTTCCCCCTTCATGGATGACCCTAATGACCTCGTGACTATGGACTTTGTGAGTCTTTGCTTGTCCTACCTCTGTGTACGAAATGTTGATCTAACACCATCTATCATATCTCAATGGATGGTCAGGATTACTTCATCTCCCAGCTCTTCGGGTATTCTCCCAATTCTGCACTTGCTTTCTTTTAGAGTACCTGTCCTCCAAAACATGCAGATCTCCACCACACGTCCTTCTGGATCCAACGATCTAGATCTTCTCCTTCCTTCATGAATTCGCGAAGATTGCACTTCTCCTCTTTGCAAACTTCTTTGAGCTCTATCTCCCAGATCTTCTGATCTTCTACCACCTGCCAACCTTAATGATGGACGACCCCGACTGGCTTCAAGACTTCAAGACTTCACAAGTTCACTCTCTTGTTCACATAAAAGGGTTTAAGTCTCGTCCACTTACCTCTTGATCCAATGGATGTTGTTCATTCACTCCCATATTTGATGGATGGGACCTTCTCCTCTCCTCTGCACGTTCCTTTGAGTGTCTAGACATGAATACCCACGACTGTTATTGCTCCTCCTCGTGATATTGCACTTTCTCCCGAAATGGGGAAAATTTCTAAGTGCTCAAAGGATTCAACCTTTGATCCTACTGCAAGCCCGATGACTTTGGGTCTTGTCTTCTTTTATCCTTCTTAGATTTGGGACTTGGAACAAGTTCATCGATGCAGGCCTTATGTCGTCCCTTCCGATATTCTGCCAATAGAAATTGACCTTGGCTCTGGTGCCTCCTTGCGTTGTACATGAAAAATTTCACAACTCCTCCTGATCTTTAAGCTTGGCTTAGTCTCTAAGGGACTCGACCCTTCTGCGTATTTTAAAATACTTTATGGTGCCCTCTTGGCATGTTCTGCGCTCTTCCTCTTGAGCTTTCGAACTTGAAGCAAGTTATCTCCTACACACACTCCTTGTACTTGACTGGACTTCAACTGGATGTCTTTCAACACTTCATCTGAGTGTTGTCCTGGTGCACTCCTTCCACAGGTCTTCCTCCAGAGTATTCAACAACCCTATTTCACCTTGAGCTTGAAGTGATCGGACCTCAAAGGTTTATGTCCCTTCTACCCTCGAAGGGATACCTATGCCCTCCTGACAACTTCTGCTCAAGCACTCTTTGTTGAGCTTCCCAGAGTATTCAGTAACTCCATGAGTGTCTTCTCCTTGACACTTCTCTTCTTACATAACTCAAGACAAAGTTCTCCTTGTTCAAACTTGCACCTGCTCAATGCCCTCCTAGCATAGCTCTATAGAATCTTCAACAATTATGTTTCCCTGTTCCTCCTCTGCATAGTCTCCCTTCAAAGGTGTTCAATAACCTTGAGGCTCTCTTTTGAGTCTGTAACTGTTCTAGTGTGCCCTCCTGGAAAAGTTCCCTCCTGAGCTCAAAGAAGCGTTCAGAAGCGTACTCCTTGCTTTGGCTACAGAGTTTCAATACTTTGTCGTGCACTCCTTGCACTTAACCTAAAGAACCCATAAACAATCCCAACAGACTCTCAAAGATAGTGGAATCTATCTTCACCCTACATATGGAAAATTATTCATACACATCCACAACATACATTCATATAAACACCCAGATGACATTCATTCATAAACATATAAATACACACAGGATCATATGCAGGAAAAAATGTTTTTTGTATTATCTCTGAATGTCGATACAGATGTTTACAAAAGCTGGACTACAACAGAGTCTCAACGTTCTCTCCTCTCCTTACTCTCCTAGCTTTCTCTACGTGCTACTACTTCCTCCTTTTCTTCCTAATGAAATTAGATACAAATATCTTTTTACAAACGAGGGGCTCCTCGATCCTTTCCCTCCAACTCACCTAACTCTCATTAATTACATTGAATTACATTCAATGACCATCTAGTCCAAATCGGGTCTAGATCTCATCATCCTGCCAGCCATTAAATATGACATCATATCTTGCTTGCACAAAGACATCGATTTGGCTCTTCTAGTGTTACAACATTTAATTGCATTAAATACATTTTAAAATTTAAAAATGAGGGAAAAATGAGAGGGTTCGTGCCTCTCCCCTCCTTGAATGTGCTTTGATGTGCTGGAATGCTGGCATGTGATGAGGTGGAGTGATGCACTATATTTCAATGTATATAAATAACTGTGACTATAAGTAAGTGTAGTTTCAATAATTGATGACAAATGCGTTATATTTCAGTGTATGTAAATAACCACTACTATAGGAACCATAGAGAGTCCATAGAGTGCAACATCCACTTGTAAAAGGTCTAAATTATAGTGGTCAAAGTTATGTCAAATATGGAAAAAGATTAGGTATACACCAAGAAATAAAGTCCCATACAGTGTCTCTTCTCGCAATAATAAAAATTTTTAAAATACTTTAAAATTTTAAAAATATTAAAATTAATTATACATTTTATCAAACTTTGAAAATGTTTAGTAAATGTTTTCAAAATGTACCAAATAATATCAATATGAGAGTTGTTTCACACATGTATCTGCTTTTAGTTACTTTCCTATAACTTATTTTAATACTTCATGTTATGGAAGTAGTGTAAGAACTATATTGTAAATATAGGAGAACTTATTTTAATACTTCATGTTATGGAAGTAGTGTAAGAACTATATTGTAAATATAGGAGAACCTATTTTTACGCCGAAAGGCGTACACCTATTGACAATGGGCACAATTAATGATCTTTTAATCATAAATTTCAATCTTAGGGTTGGAAATTGAAGATGATGGCATATTCTTCGTCGTCCTCTCTAATC
>JZKD02S1652423.1:387218-408062 GCA_000966675.3 Picea glauca | reverse complement strand
TTCGTATATCATTTCTGTGTATTGTGAAGATTATGCTGGATATTTTACTGTTATTCTGTCATTTCTAGCATTTCGTTTCTGTTCTGCATATTTTATATATCTAGTATCTTGCACCAACTGATGACGCACAGCCCAACCAAATCCTCTGCATGCCAATGATGGCGCACCCAACCCAAGGATCTACCCTTCTAGCGCTTGAGTCCTTCTGTATTGCTTGGTCGTGGGGATGTCTTAGCCCTCTATCCTTCATGTGTTGATACCACGGAGTATCAGACTGCAAGAACCACTTTTGCCCTAGAATTTTCGTGACTGCATTGCCGCAGAAGTTACGCATGTCCTTGCCTTCTGACTGTGTACGTTTGCCCCAAACCGTGACTGGTGTGCATTGCCCCAAACCGTGACTGTGTTGATGGCCCTCAGATCTTTATAAAACGGTTGACTGAGTTGATTACCTCTACGCCCATATCTGTGAATGAACCTGGGTTCTGCTTGAAATCCCACCTACAGAATCGGAATGTAATAACCCTTATCTCAGCATGCAATTTGCCCAGCCACCAAGCAGTGCACCATCATTTGATTTTTCCTGAGTTTTTGTTTCGACCTGGATGCTCTTACCAACTGTCTCATGAAATTAATTTACTTCAGTGAATGGCGCCTCTGGTTCTCTGCGTTGGGCATTCATTCCCAACCTTCTCTATGACTTGTAAAATCGTTCCCTCTGATTATCCGCGTTTTTGGCAAAACCTTCCCCAGATTTCTCTGTTGTTTTGATAATTTCATATCCCCTTAATCAACATGTATTGGGCAACTGTCTCCTCGGATTCCTGGGTTCTTACCACCGCTCTGACATTTAGTTTATACCACCCTTCGATTCCACCGCCCACGGTACTCGGCTATCTGCAGGAGATGGTTGTTAACCCAACGCGAGATTCCCTTCACTCCGGGTATGCTGTCAGGGAGGCAGATGTAAATGAATTTGCCAGACGTAAATTGATTCGGTCAGTTGCAGATGTAATCCTGTCAGGTAGATTTAATTTTGTCAGTTAGCTCAGCATGGTGTAATCTAGGCGTAGTCTCTTAGGTTATTCAACCCTACATGCATCTTTAAATTCAGAATGATCTGTAGGTGAAGACTGTGTGTTCCTTCAGCATTGATAATTAATTTAGACCAGCATGATCAAATTGGCATGGTCGTATTCATTAAAACATGGTTAAATTAGTTTAAATTTGTTGTGGTGTATGGTTAATGTATAGTAGTCTGTTAGTGCTTTAGTTATAATTGGCTTGAGAAAAATGAATAGAACAAATTATTCTAATCATGTTTTACAAAGTTTACATGTTATCATAATTGCCATGTGCTTCCAGGTATTCAAATCATTTATATTGCCAAGATTTACATTCTATACATAATTGCCATGTATTCTATTTTCCATGTACTCTAATCAAATTGACATGTATTAACAAGATTAATATGATTATTCTCATCATAATGGCCATATATTTCAGTCATATTGTAGTCTGTTGGTGTTTTATTAGAATAGATTGCAAGCACTAATCATGATTAGAATATATTATCTCAATTCAGAGGTGGCAGCATCCTCTCGTATTTCTTGCTTATCTTCATATATGATTATCTTGCTAAATTATATTTGCGTAGTGAATTAATTAGCCATAGCAGATTTTTGGGCATGGTGACAAGTATGACGAGCATGTGCCTCGTCACTTATTCTAGAATGTTGTCTATAGTAGAACCAATGAATGTTAATTCTGCACCTAGAAGTAAAGTAGATGACTACCCTGGCTTAATGAGTTAAATAAATTGTTCCCTTTTCGCTCGCACTTATGTCGTGTCTTGATGGAATTCGTAATCAGGTTCTCTTGCACAGTGGATTTCATATAATGTGTGTCGAGTTATAGAACTTCATCGTACAACAATCGTCCTTGTTGATGGATTGAATTAGAGCTATATTACTACTGCATGGTTAATTAAAGTTAATGTATGATGGTTAATAGTAAGAAGTACCCTCGCCCTTGGTTAAATGGAATGTGGATGATAGGACGAATCTTAGTTAATCATTGATGGTTGCGTCCTTATCTTGGGCTTAGCTGGCATTGGTCTTATTGTGTCGAGCGGGATGTAAACACCTCTGTGTAGCCTTAGTATACAAGCCTGTGCGAGTGATGGTTTGGTGTAAATATTCTAGTGCCGTATCAAGAGTCTCGGGCCCTTTAAAGGCAGGGTTTCCACTCTTGCGACACCCTGACGGGGATTACTAGTTTCTTCCTGAGCAGTCGGCCAGGAGCCTATCTAACCTTCTCTCTCTCTAGAGTAGCGAACTAAGATTAAACGCCCTGCTTTCCTGTGCAGAAATAGTAAGATCTTCTACTATGGATTCTTCCCTCTGTTTTCGTAGTGTGCATAACCCAGTATGTCGTTAAATTTTTGCGTTGTGCACCTTGTGTCTATGGTCGTTTATTGCTTGCAGTTAATCGTTGTGTGCCTTCAGTCTTCTTGTGATGAACACCGTGGTTGCATCTTGTTGGTTGTCAGGTGGCGACGTAGAGTCCAGTGTGTCTGTTTCCTTCCTACATGCGTGCACACACCTTTAAAACAAAACAAAAAAATTGCACCTATTATCAGAGTTTTTGTCATAACGAGGAGGGTCGTTACATATGGTATCAGAGTGAGGTTAGACCCATGGCTTGGGGTTCACTACGACTTTCGTGGACATGATTAGATTTTATTATATTGTTGTTGATTGAGTTGATTATGTGCGGAAGGTAATCATGGTTAGAGGACGTCGCAGAGGCAGACGACGACGTGCTAGGGGAGGAGGCGTGACGCCTCCAGTAGCATCCACGCCTGAGGGGTCTAACCCCCAGGGAGGCGAGCAGGTTCTGGGACAGGAGCAGATAGCGATTGGCGATGTTATTGGGATGATGAGATCCTTTCAGTGCATGTCCGAGGCTCTGATCAGCTGATTGGACAGAGACGAGGCCAGGGTGTCGGCACCCGCTGAGGTTCTATCGTGCGCACCGGCCATTACAGGTAGCTTTCACTGTGAACTCGAGAAGGTAAAATTTCTCGAGTTCTTTGGTGCCCCGGACGACACAACTGTTGAGGCATGGTTGGAGAATATGGCGATGTGCTTCGCACTTCGCGATTACACCTCCAACGTGAAGGTATGCATGGCGGTCTTTCAACTGAAGGGGAGCGCTCTTCTATGGTGGAAGACGCTCCTGCCACAACTGAACATGGCCGTTGAAGACATGTCATGGGAACTGCTCGAGGAACGGTTTCGAGAGAGGTACCTTTCAGAGGAATTCATTGACCGTCAGCTCAATGATTTCAATGCATTACGACAGGGAGGTCGTACGGTGCACGAGTACGAGGCACGTTTTATGGAGCTGCTCCGGTATGCTCCGCACCTCAACACTGAGAAACTCAAGGTCAACCGGTTCATGTTTGGCCTTAATGGCAGCCTGCGTACAAAGGTTAGGATCTTGATGCCTCAAACTTTGCACGACGCTATCCAAAAGGCCCTCATAAAAGAGGAGGAGCTTATCAGTGGGGGTCATACCAGGACCCCCGCAAGACCTGCAGGGAAGGGTTCATCTGGTACGTCGCAGCTTGAGACACCAGCGAGACATACGCTAGGATATCGTGGCTTCCAGAGGGGATCCACTTTTGCTACACCTCGACGACCGTCGCCTCAGCAGCAGACACCTTATCAAGGACCACAGCAGCAGCAACAGTTTAGGCCTGTTCAACATAACAGACCAGGGTTTCAGGCCGGTGGGTAGTCACCTTCTACTTCGGGTACCAGGACTACTGGGCCGAGGAAAGGGTGTTGGACGTGTGGGGAGCCACACTACCAATGCGACTGTCCTGTGGAGAGGACCAAGGCATCCAGATCAGCCGGACCCGCTACCGTGGGAGATATGGGCAAGGCCCATCGGATTCATGCGGAGATGAATAACCGCCAGGCAGAGCACCAGTCGACTGTGCTCGAGACGACAGGTATTGTCGCTGACTAGACCCTTATTATTTTGATAGACCCAGGTGCTACTGAGAGTTTCATTTTTGGTGCAGCACTAAAAAGGATTAAGGAAAAGGCAGTCGAACAGAATGAGTTTATCTTCGTGGAGATGGCTTCGGGAGCCAAACAGAAAGATGGAGGAAAGGTTATGGGTTTTTCCCTTAACCTGGGAGAGTTTGTCACGAGGGTCAACTTGTACATCAAGATCTTGGGATATTTTGACATCGTGATCGGTATGGATTGGTTGGAATCGCATGAGGCGATACTCAACTGTAATATGAAACGGTTGAGTTTGGTTGATGACGAAGGATAGAGACATGTGATTGTAGGATGGAACCAGGAAGTTTCCCTGAGGTTTGTCTCTTCCTTATAATTACGGAAGAGTATGCGCAAGGGGTGAAAGCTTTATGTGATCCTCGCGCTAAATGAAAAGGGAGTGGCGGAAGGTCTAGAACACTTTCTGGTGGTGAACGAGTTGCAGACGTGTTTCTAGAGGAGTTACTTGGGATGCTACTGGAAAGGGAATTGGAGTTTACCATAGACCTAAAACCGGGGACCGAACCGATAGCAAGAACGCCTTATCGGATGTCGACCCCGGAGTTGCAAGAATTGAAAATGCAACTGAAGGAGTTGTTGGACCTAGGACTAATACGTCCTAGTGTGTCACCATGGGGGAACCAGTTATTTTCATACAAAAGAAGGACGGATCATGGAGGATTTGCATTGACTACCGTCAACTGAACAAGGCTACGATCAAGAATCGGTATCCCTTACCTAGAATTGATGATCTGTTTGATCAAATGAAGGGTGCGATGGTGTTCTCCAAGATCGATTTGCGGTCAGGGTATCACCAGTTACGAATCAAGGAGGATGACGTCCCTAAGACTGCCTTTAAGATGAGATTTGGCCATTATGAATTTACTGTTTTACCATTTGGAATGACAAACGCCCCAGGGGTATTCATGAGTTTGATGAACGAGGTGTTCCGCGAGTACTTGGACAAGTTCGTCCGATTATTCATTAACGATATCTTGATCTACTCTCGAACGACGGAGGAGCATGACGAGCACTTGCGCTTGGTACCATAATGACTCCTAGCGCACAAAGTGTATGGGCAGTTCCCCAAATGATCTTTTTATCAATCGAGGATTCACTACTTAGGGCATGCCATCTCCGACGAAGGTATTTCCATGGATCCAGCCAAGGTTGAGGCTATTATGGAATGGCCTGCGCCGACGAACGTCACAGAAGTGTGTAGTTTTATGGGCTTAGCAGGATACTATTGACGGTTTGTTGAGGGATTTTCAAAGATAGCAAATCCGATCACGGAATTGCAGAAGAAAAACAAGAAGTTTGTTGGGACCGAGAAATGCGCGGAAGCATTTCGGAGGCTTAAGGAGTTGTTGATGACAGCGTCGATACTAAAGGTCCCTGACATGGACGCCGACTTCCTAGCATGCACTGACGCATCCAAGGAAGGTTCAGGCGGAGTCTTGATGCAAGACGGATGAGTGATTGCTTACATTTTGAGGAAACTAAGAAGGCATGAGGAAAACTACGCGACGCATGATTTAGAGTTATTATCCATCGTATATGCCTTGAAGGTTTGGAGACACTACCTTGTTGGATGAAAATTTGAACTAAGGACTGATCATTGTGGACTGCAACACATTTTCACGCAAAGCGACCTGAACACGCGACAACGGCGTTGGTCGGAATTGCTTAGCGAGTACGACTTTGAGATTTATTACATAAAGGGAATAGTGAACCAAGTGGAGAATTCTTTGAGTCGGAGGCCATGCATCCTTTCGGTGTTACCTCTTCAAACGAATCTATGTGAGAAGATTCTCACTTTACAGCGTGACGATGACTGGTACAAAGAAGTCGAGGATTTTATCGGACAAAACAAAATGATGGTACCATGATATGAGGGATTTTCTTTTGATAGCGATGGGTTATTGAGGTTTAGAGGTCGGATTTACGTACCGCTAAACGACGAGTTGAGGATGTTGATCCCGAGTGAGGCTCATAGAGCAGTTTACATGGCTCACCCCGGGGTTATGAAGATGAGGGCAGACCTTAAACCATTATTCTTTTGGAAAGGAATGAAGGCCGACATGGTCAACTTTGTGGCTAGATGTCTAGAGTGTCAGCAGGTAAAGGCTGAACATAGACACCCAGCAGGATTACTTCAACCACATGTCGTTCCGAAATCAAAATGGGAAGTTTTTTCGATGGATTTCATTGTTGGATTGCCACTGACGACCAGGAGACATGACTCGATTTTTGTAGTAGTAGACAATCTGATGAAGAGTGCTCACTTTATTCCGGTGCGTACGATGTATCAGGCACTTGACATAGCGAGAGTTTTCATCAGTGAAATTGTGAGGCTGCATGGCGTGCCTAAGAATATTATATTTGATCAAGGATCGGTGTTTACTGGATGATTTTGGATGAGTTTTCAAGAGGCCTTGGGAACCCAGCTTAATTTTAGTATTGTGTATCACCCAGAGACTGACGGACAGACAGAACAAATGAACCAAACCTTGGAAGACATGTTGCACATGTACGTGATGGACCAACAAAGGCGTTGGGAGAAGTTCTTTCTCCTAGTAGAGTTTGCTTACAACAATAGCTACCAGAGCACCATTAAGATGGCGCCTTTCGAGTTTCTTTATGGGCGACCGTGTCAGACACCCTTGAGTTCGTTTCAGCTGGAGGATAGGGTCCTGGTGGGACCAGAAGCGATCCAAGAAATGGAAGAGTAAATGCAAACCATAAGACAAAGGATAAAAGAAGCGCAGGATCGACATAAGAGTTATGTCGATGCGCACCGAGTCGACCATAGTTACGAGGTTGGCGATCGAGTCTTCTTGCGGGTTAAACCGCATAAGAGATCGATCAATTTTGGAAAGGGAGCTAATCTCTCTCCTAGGTTCGTAGGACCTTTCTATATTGTGCATAGAAAGGGGCCGTGGCCTATCGACTAGCCTTGCCTGATTCTTTGAGGCGTTGCACGATGTTTTTCAGGTATCTGTTCTGAGACTTTATATTAGTGATCCTACACATGTGATTGACTTGAGTTCATTGTAGGTATCGGACGAGGGAGAGCTCACGGCTGAGCCGATCCGCATCTTAGATAATCGTGTTTGACAGTTACGATGTTGAACGGTAGATCAGGTCAAGGTCCAGTGGGAGAGTTATAGTCCGCACTCGACGACCTGGGAGGATGCATATGATATGCGCCAGTAGTTTCCATTTTTGTTTGATTAGATAGACTTATAATACTGTGATACTTTTATTCGGCATTTATACTGAGAAACATCAGGACAAATTTTAGACCAAGAGGGGGTGTATGTAACATCCCGCTCTGGCGCACTGAGAAAATTTATTATTTGAGGACACTTTCTCGCAAGTGATCTGGACTTTCTGATGTTAAAACATTTATACTTGATTATGATGCATTATGATAGATGACATGATGTTTTACTATGTGATGTAGACAGGTGCTATTTGACTCAGTTGTATTGAGTGTGCAGGGTTTTTGACCTTGAGGATACAGAGGCATCGATGGAACCCCCTTGGACTCTGGATTGAGTCAGGGAGTGTGATTTTGGGTTGATTTATTTACTATGATATTTCATTTGATTTGATGATATGATATTGACATGTTCTGACATGGTTGTTGATGATGTAGGTTGATGATAGCTTGCTGACCAGAATCACATATGGAGTAAAGGGGCCACACACGGTTCTAGAGAGGTTGAGGGAGAGGGGTGGATAGCAGCCCTGCCACCGCCTACTAGCACTCCCGTCGTGGCTCGATTTGTAGGTTAACGATTACCTATTTCGAGAGGATCCACGATGCCATGAGGGCAGACTGCGACAGTCGCTCACGATTATTCTAAGCGGCGCGCAATAAGGCGGGGGCCTTATTCCTTATATCCCTTAGTCTCCCACAAGTTCACCTAGTGGAGTGTTGACTCCAAGGATTAGATGTCTACCAATCAGTCCAGTTGGCGAGTGGCACCCTTGGAGCACGTGGTGCATCCTAAAGGGCACGTCGCACAAAAGAAACACAAGAAGCGAGTGGAACCCTTGGAGCACGTGGTGCATCCTGAAGTGAACGTCGCGCAAAGGAAACGAACGAGGCGAGTGGCACCCTTGGAGCACGTGGTGCATCCTGAAGGGCACGTCGCATTGATGTGGATGAAGGAAACAAACCTAAATATCCCTAAGACAATAACTCCTTAAGAAATTCTTAAACAACTTCCCTAACCCAGTGTCGCCCAGTTTAGAATCTAAGTACTAAGTCTAAAACTTTTAGGGTAAAATTTTAGTCTAACCTGAAGAGCAGACCCTGGAATAAAAAAATAACAAATTAAACAAAAAATCACCTAAGTAATAGTTGGGTCTTCAAAAAATTATTGGGGCGATGACGAGGGTAAGATTTAAAGTAAATCTAATAGTTTTAAAATTTTACAAAGAAGAAATTAATTCCTAACTTGTGGAAGAATGACATCACCTATGTAATATAACATAAAGAAAATTGCAAAAAAAAAACTAAGACCATTATCCTCTCATTAACCCTGTCTACATTATTAAACTATCTTCCATCACCTTAATCTCCCAGTACCCATTTCCCTTTTACATGTCCATTTCACATTATTAAAACACCATCCATCCCCTTAATTTCTCATTATTCCCCTTTTATGTTATACATCTACATTTCCCATAGACATGTTTGTCATCACTTTAATCTCTTATTAACCTATATATATATTAATGATAAATTAAAATGATGGATGATGATAAATTAAAATGATGAATAACAAATATATAAAAAGAAAAAATAAAATAATATATATATATATATATATATATATATATATATATATATATATATATATATATATATATATATATTATAAACAAATTGTCGTGTATTCCATAATCTCTAATTTATAGAATAAAGAAAATTAATAATGGATTCTCTTTACGTTGATTTATTAGTCCCTACCACATCTACCATTAATAAAAAGTTATGAATTTAAAAATAAAATGGATATATTAATTAGCGCATTTACTTTTTTTTGGTTTAAAAAAARAGAGGAGAASGGATTAATGAAAATAGGGAAATTAAGTGATAAATGAAACATAGACAATTAATAAGTTAAAGAATATAATCTTGGAGAAACATGGGGGATGAGTGACACTTGTAAGACAGAGAATTTTTAGGGGTTTTCATTAAAAACTTGAGTTAAATGTGAATTAGGGCAAGGGGGGGTCTCAAAACTCTATAAAAGAAAGATAGGTGAGGAAGAATGGGAGGGGGGGGGCTGTTAGGTATTGTTATGCTACCGAATTTGGACTGGACTGATTTCTTGTGAGGAGTTAGGACATTCTCAACTAGGATTAAAGTGGTAGCTCAGCCGTGGAGGCGAGCTGGGAAGCTAGGTATACTATCTGGATTGTGTGGAGCCTTTGCGGCTCAGGGGGCTGAGGGGGAAGACGAGTACCCCTAGCATTTGGCTGGGAGGTACCGGTGTAGTCTCTACGGTCGGTGAGAGAGAGTGGCGCAGAGCAGGAGCAACACGGGCATGGGTCATCATTCGAAGCGGGCAAAAGGGCAAAGGTATGTTCTTCATTTTGTGTGGTAGAATATGTTAGAATTATGCGGTTTCTTATTGATGGAAGGGTAGAATGATTTGTTTCTTTTTCATTGGGTTCGGGCCATGGGTTAACCCAATGGGTCTTTGCTGAGCTTGTTAACATGTATTCTGGCATTAGATAGAATTAAATTGCAGGTCTGCACTGCAACGTCAATCTGGAATGGAATTAATAATTAGGGGCTTGATTTCTAGTCTGTTTTTACTTGTGTCTGGGGGTTGAAAAATGTTGGGCTCCCACTGCTTTAGGGGTTGGGCGTAGTAATCCAACTGATCACGCACAACCCAACCGAATCCTCTGCATGCCAATGATGGTGCACCCAACCCAAGGCTCTACCCTTCTAGCGCTTGAGTCCTTCTGTATTGCTTGGTCGTGGGGATGTCTTAGCTCTCTATCCTTTGCGTGTTGATACCACGGAGTATCAGACTGTAAGCACCACTTTTGCCCCAGAATTTTCATGACTGCATTGCCGCAGAATTTACGTACGTCCTTGCCTTCTGACTGTGTGCATTTGCCCCAAACCGTGACTGGTGTGCGTTCCCCAAACCGTGACTGGTGTGCGTTGCCCCAAACCGTGACTGTCTTGATGGCCCTCAGATCTTTATAAAACGGTTGACTGAGTTGATTACCTCTACGCCCATATCTGCGAATGAACCTGGGTTATGCTCGAAATCCCACCTACAGAATCGGAATGTCATAACCCATATCTAAGCATGTGATTTGCCCAGCCACCAAGCGATGCACCATCATTCGATTTTCCTGAGTTTTTGTCTTGACCTGGATGCTCTTACCAACTGTCTCACGAAATTAATTTACTTCAGTGAATGGCGCCTTTGGTTCACTGCGTTGGGCATTCATTCCCAACCTTCTCTATGACTTGTAAAAGCGTTCCCTCTGATTATCCGCATTTTTGGCAAAACCTTCCCTAGATTTCTCTGTTGTTTTGATAATTTTGTATCCCCTTAATCAATATGTATTGGGAAACTGTCTCCTAGGATTCCTGGGTTCTAACCACCACCTTGACATTTAGCTTATACCACCCTTCGATTCCACCACCCACAGTACTCGGCTATCTGCGGGAGATGGTTGTTAACCCAACGTGGGATTCCCTTCACTCCGGGTATGCTGTCAGGGAGTCAGATGTAAATGAATTTGTCAGATGTAAATTGATTCGGTCAGTTGCAGATGTAATCCTGTCAGGTAGATTTAATTATGTCAGTTAGCTCAGCATGGTGTAATCTAGGCGTAGTCTCTTAGGTTATTCAACCCTACATGCATCTTTAAATTCAGAATGATCTGTAGGTGAAGACTGTGTGTTCCTTCGGCATTGATAATTAATTTATACCAGCATGATCAAATTGGCATGGTCGTATTCATTACAACATGGTTAAATTAGTTTAAATTTGTTGTGGTGTATGGTTAATGTATAGTAGTCCATCGGTGCTTTAGTTATAATTGCCTTGAGAAAAATGAATAGAATAGATTATTCTAATAATGTTTTACAAAGTTTACATGCTATCATAATTGCCATGTGCTGCCAGGTATTCAAATCATTTACATTGCCAAGATTTACATTCTATACATAATTGCCATGTATTCTATTTTCCATGTACTCTAATCAAATTGACATGTATTAACAAGATTAATATGATTATTCTCATCATAATGGCCATATATTGCAGTCATATTGTAGTCCATCGGTGTTTTATTAGAATAGATTGCAAGCACTAATCATGATTAGAATAGATTATCTCAATTCAGAGGTGGCAGCATCCTCTCGTATTTCTTGCTTATCTTCATATATGATTATCTTGCTAAATTATATTTGCATAGTGAATTAATTAGCCATAGCAGATTTTTGGGCATGGTGACAAGTATGACGGGCATGTGCCTCGTCACTTATTCTAGAATGTTGTCTATAGTAGAACCAATGAATTTTAATTCTACACCTAGAAGTAAAGTAGATGACTACCCTGGCTTAATGAGTTAAATAAATTGTTCCCTTTTCGCTCACACTTATGTCGTGTCTTGATGGAATTCGTAATCAGGTTCTCTTGCACAGTGGAATTCATATAATGTGTGTCAATTTATAGAACTTCATCGTACAACGATCGTCCTTGTTGATGGATTGAATGCTATATTACTACTGCATGGTTAATTAAAGTTAATGCATGATGGTTAATAGTAAGAAGTACCCTCTCCCTTGGTTAAATGGAATGTGGATGATAGGATGAATCTTAGTTAATCATTGATGGTTGCGTCCTTATCTTGGGCTTAGCTGGCATTGGTCTTATTGTGTCAGGAAGGATGTAGACACCTCCGTGTAGCCTTAGTATACAAGCCTGTGCGAGTGATGGTGTGGTGTAAATATTCCAGTGCCGTATCAAGAGTCTTGGGCCCTTTAAAGGCAGGGTTTCCACTCTTGCGACACCCTGACGGGGATTACTAGTTTCTGCCTGAGCAGTCGGCCAGGAGCCTATCTGACCTTCTCTCTCTCTGGAGCAGCGAACTAAGATTAAACACCCTACTTTCCTGTGTAGAAATAGTAAGATCTTCTACTATGGATTCTTCCCTCTGTGTTCGTACTGTGCATAACCCAGTATGTCGTTAAATGTTTGCATTGTGCACCTTGTGTCTATGGTCATTTATTGCTTGCAGTTACTCGTTGTGTGCCTTCATTCTTCTTGTGATGAACACCTTGGTTGCGTCTTGTTGGTTGTCGGGTGGCAACGTAGAGTCCAGTGTGTCTGTTTCCTTCCTACACGTGTGCACACACCTTTAAAACAAAAACAAAAAATTGCACCTGTTATCAGAGTTTTTTTCATAACGAGGAGGGTCGTTATAGGAGAACTTAATATTTTATGGGCATGAATTTTATATAATACAAGTTCTTTTTTCAAGTCAAGAACTGAGGTATCAGTAGGTGCAAGGGATGAAACTGATCCTAACTTAGGCATGCTCACTACTAGGCATATTTATGAGACATCTTTAAGTACCCGATCTGACTAATAGACCTATCATCGTATATCCTTCTAAGCATGCCCCCTTCTAACATTCGGATGAGACTAATATTTTTTAAAGAAAGCATTGTACTAGGGCACCTTTATGATACCAAATTCTCATTCCATCTTGTGATTGGAAATGGCTCACATGTTAAGACATGTGACGTTCCCATCGTTGCGACAAGAAGCGAAGAAGAAGTGAATTTTTTTTTTTGTTTCTAGGCAAGAAGGCGATGATGAAGATAGTTTAACCACACCACTGACGATGAATGCAAGCACACAGTCCAGGCAACAGGCTATTGTGACACGATGCACAGGCTCCAGGGCAACTGGAAAAATATGCACAGAATAAAAAGGAGGAACGACTAACCGCACAATGAAACAAGACACACCTACAAGCTAAGGGACCACTTCCCCTTCCTAACAAAATGACGTTGACAAACAATACTAGAACCTCAAGGTGCGCGAACCAACACATGCGCCCAAGTAAACATATGACAGTCAACCACACTCACATGGTAGGCACTGACTCTGACCAAGCTATCATTCATCATTAACCCATAGGGAATGCCATGATCCCCTCATCAAGAATCATGCTATCCCCAGGTGATACACGTGTCAATAATCTTGGCACAACACAACCTATCTGGACCAAGGACTCTAGATAATCCGATGCGCTAGGAGATAAAATAACTGGCATGAAGACTATGCCTACGCCCCCAAGCAATGGGTAGACAAGACACAAGATAACCTTCAAATTCAATTGAGCAAAGGACCAGAGGAATCTTATTTCCTACAAGACAACATGTGGTGTAAGGACAAACCCATCACCCCTTCCATCTTGACCTAAGGCGCGAGGCGCAAAACTGCAAAAAAATAAGGGCTAGTAAAGTTTTAGTTGAGAATCTAATAAACTCTTGTCCATTATGCTTGTGCAAGCTAAAGGACTAGTACACCCAAAATCATGATGTCTAACACATCTTGATATCTGTCAAGCAAGAAGTCTATGGGTGAAGGAGTGGACCTTTATCATTACTATTGTCATCAAAGCTATCATAAAGGTGAACTAAAATAGGCATTTAACCAAATCAATACTTGTCAGCAAAATACATTGTTCATTAAAAGTGTGAACTCTTACCATTTTTAATGGTGATCTATGCTTCCCCAAAACGCCATTGACGTCAAATAACCAGTCGAAATTTAACCAGTTTAACATAATGACAAGGTGGTAAATTTTTTTATTAATTGAAACCTTATAAACGAGTTATACTTGGTGTCCAAATTAAGTCCTTGATAAATCCTTTGGTCAACTGTTGACATTCTTATAACACAAGAGGTGGTTGTCTAAAACGGTAAAAAGATGTTGTGTAAACTAAATTAGAATTACCAACTCTGTAAACTATTTGTAGTTATACACAGGCTGTCAAATTAAAAACGGAAGGCGTGTAGTTGAAAAGTCGCCTGGCAATCTAAATGGAATACAAATCAATACATATACATTTTTAATCAATTTGTGCAATGGTTGTCAATTAAAATAGAATGTGGAAAGACAACTCACCTAGCAATTGAAATGTAATACCACTCGAATATATATAGTGTTTTAAATCAATTTGTGCACTGAATGCCAATTAAAATGGAATGGGCAAATTGCAAAGTGGCAAATCAGAATGGGGCTTTAGAATGGGGCAAACATAATTAAAAATGGAATGGGAAAATCACAATGTTGAAAATCGGAATGGGGCAATCAGAAGGACGCAAATATAGTTAAAAATGGAATGGGCAAATCACAATGTGGGAAATCAGAATGGGGAAAACATAGTTAAAAATGGAATGGGCAACTCACAGAGTTTAAATATTTCCATTACATTCACTGTCTGATTAATGTTGTAATGTAGTGAACAATTATGATTTCGTCGGCATACCCAACAAAACACAGACTGAAAATAAAGAAATCATTTTTCATTCGGTTGGGCTACCCAATCAATGCAGATAGGGATCATAACTAATTCATTTTTTCTTTTTTCAATCAACTGGGGTACCCAAGCAAGCACATAGACAGGTATAAAAAAAAACATTTTTCCCCTTCCAGGTTAACAAATATAAAATGCAGACTAAGAAATTAATTGGTTTTCCGTTTTCAGGATATCATGACAATGAAAACATAAATAACAAATGTTTTTCCCCTTCCAAGGTAACAAATATAAAACGAAGACTAAGAAATTAATTTGTTTTCCATTTCCAGGATATCATGACAATGCAAACACGAATAAAAAACATTCTTCCCTTGCCAGAATACCAATACAAAATGCAGACATAAATCAATTCATTTTTCCATTGCCAGAATACCAATGCAAAATGCAGACATTAATCAATTCGTTTTTCCATTGCCAACATACCAATACAAATTCATACATGAGTCAATTGTTTTTTTTTTTCATTGCCAGCATACCAATACAAAATGCAAACATGAGCCAATTCATTTTTTTTTTCATTGCCAGCATACTAATACAAAATGTAGACAATAGCAAGAGAATCGAAATCATCCAAGCATCCAAGGAAAACAATGGAGGTAGACGGTTGATAGGATCATCCTTCACTCATCATCCTCACACAGAAAAGAGGAGCATTGAGATCCATAGGCCTATTAACATAGAAGCAACGACCATAAATCGGGCTCCTGGCTGACTGCTCAGGCGAGGACTGATGATCTAGGTACGAAAGGAAAAACAACCACAATGGTCACAATCAACACTCAAGGGTGCTCAAGACATGCGGGAAAACGAAGGCCATGGGAGTCAATCACTCATCGATCTAGGCTATGAAAAAATTCATTCATCCATCTAGAAAATTAGTTTATTTACACCAATAAACATGCAGATCCAAAGCATAAATCCTACAACAATCTACCCGACAAAAATGAAGAAAGCGTACCATTGCCTGATCACCCACTCTGAGTTGATGTCCCGCGTGCTTTGGGCAACTCCCGCTTGCCGATCGACAAGACTTCATCGATACCTCCCGGCCAATGCTAGGTTTACTCTTCTTCCCCCTTAGCCCCTCGAGCCGTAAAGGGGCAACACATGCTATCCATAGATTCGGCTAGCTCCAAGCTCGCCTCGCAAGGCCGAGCTACCACTCCTCACCGATTTGGGCGTCCTAACTCTCACAAGCTAAGTCAGTCAAGTAGATATTTCTGCAGCGTAACGTTATGCCAAGAGAATAGATCCATCCTCCATCTCCTCCCTTCATTATATAGATTTTCAAAGTCCCTTACTTACCTAAAATCTCATTTAATTAAGTTTTTAAAAATTAAATCCTAAAATTCCTCCCCGTACAAGTGTCACCCATCCCCTTCATTCCTCCAAAAATTAATTTCTTTAATTAATTAAATTCCCTTATTTCCCTCACCCACCTAGAGTCACTCCTAGAATCACTCCTAGGTGTCCCCAAATTCTCTTACAGGTTTTAATGACTTTCCCCATTATCAATTTTCTAGTTCAGTTTTAAATTAGAAAGTTTTTAATGGTAGATACCTTACTAAGTTTGACTTTTTTCTTTTTCCCTTGGGTTTCCCTTTTCTTCTTATGTTTCCCTCTTTTCCTAGTTTCCAAAATATTTTAGATTTCCCTCTTTCCCCTTTTCATTTAGGACTCAAATTGGTAGGTGTAGAAATTAACCCCCTTTTTCCTTTTTCCCTTTTTAGTTAATAATTTTAAATTATCATAAATAATAAAACAATTATTCACCTTTTTTTGTAATTTTACCCTAACATATTTTTATGAATCATTAAAATTCCTCACCCCCTTATTATTACAAGATTTAACGAAGAGTATAATTATTATTTATGTATTTTTTATTTTTTATTTTTTTAAAAATAGATAGATAAAATTTTACCGCTAGCATAATTTAGACTTAGACCTTAAATTTTCGTACTAGGCGTCATTTTATTAGGGAATTAGTTTTTTAAAAATTATTAACACGTTATTCGCCCTAAGGCCATCTAGGTTCATTCACTTATCATCAACAACGCGACGTGCCCTTCAGGACACACTAGGTGCTCCAAGGGTTCCAGTGGCCTTAATTTGTTTCCCTTGCGCGACATGCCCTTCAGGATGCACTACATGTTCCAAGGGTGTCACTTGCCTCTTTCAACTTTTTCTTGCGCGACGTGCCCTTTAGGATGCACCACATGCTCCAAGGGTGCCACTCGCCTCTTGACTGACTTGGTATACATCAAAAACCCCTGGAGTCAATACTTCACCAGGGGAACTTGTGGGAGACTAAGGGCCTCTAAGGAATAAGGCCCCCGCCTTATTGCGTGCCCTTTAGAATCATCATCAGTGACTGTCACAGTCTGCCCTCACGACATCGTGGGTCCTCTCAAACTAAGTAGTCGTTAACCTATAGTTCGAGCCACGGCGAGAGTGCTAGTAGGTTGTGGCAGGGTTGTTGTCCACACCTCTCCATCAACATCTCTGGTAGTCGAGCATGACTCCTCTACTCCACATGTGAGTCTGGTTGACAAGCTATCATCAGCCTACATCATCAACAAATCATGTCAGAAATATATCCACAATCATATCATCTAATCAGATGCACTAATATCACATATAAAACAATCAAACCCCAATAGTTCACTCCCTGACTCGATCCGGAGTACAAGGGTTTCCATCAATGCCTTTGCATCCTCGCCGTCCAAAATCCTGCACACTTAGTAAAACTGAGTCAATAGCACCTATCTATGTCAATGCCACAAATCAACATGTCATCAAACTATAACCCCTCATAATCAAAATCAAATGCTTACTAGTATAATAATCTGGATCACTTGCAAGCAAGTGTCCTCAAAGAATAAGTTTTCTCAGTGCACGCAAGAGTGAGATGTTACATACACCCCCTCTTGGTCTAAACTTCATCCCAAAGTTTCACATTATACATGCCAAAATAATGGGTATCACATTATTATATTTCTATCTATCAGGCAAAAGGAAATTGTTGGTGCATATCATATGCGTCCTCGCAGGTTGCCGAGTGCGGACTATAGTTGTCCCACTGGACCTTGAACCGATCTAATGTTCAACACCGTATATATCAAATGCGATGATATAGGATGCGTGTTGGCTCAACCCTGAGCGTACCCTCATCCAACACCCGCAAGGTGCTCAAGTCAAACATGGGTAGGATCACTAATCATAAAGTGTCAACAGAGACACATGGAAAACATCATGCATACGCGTCAAATAATTAGGCAAGGCTAGTCGATAGGCTACGGGCCCCTTTCTCTCCACAATCTTGAAATGTCCCATGAACCTAGGAGAGAGTTTCACTCTCTTTCCAAACTTGATCGAACTCTTATTGTTACGGTCCTAACCGACACATAGGTAGAGAAATATATTCAAATGTAATAAAGGTCAATATTAATAAGGCCTTTAAATAAAATAGAATAAGGTGGATGTAAGAAGACCTAATAGAATCTTTCGCTTCCAGAAGGATCTTCCTCTAGATGCTTCTCTTGATATACATATTTAGTATAAATAAGGGTCAAGGGTATGAAAACCTTAGCTTGGAGATTATTGTAATAGATCACTACTCGACTGGAGGTTGCCCCCTTGAAGAGGCCCATGAACATTGCTTTTTGAATCAAAGTGTTATTTCTGTTGTTGTTCGTATATCATTTTTGTGTTATTGTGGAGATTATGCTGGTTATATTACTGTTATTTTGCCATTTCTAGCATTTTATTTCTATTATGCATACCTTTTATATCTGGTATATTACAAGTGGTATCAGAGCACTTTCCTTGGCAGAAATTGTAAGAATATTTTTTTTCAAGGTAGAGACGTATTCTAGCGTATTTAAGCCACAAAGATCTGTCGTTACGGGCATAAACCCCCAGTTGAGGGATTCATACATGCAGGAAATACAAGTGGTTCGTAAGAGCACATATGTTGGCCACCCTTGTAACCCCTGTTGGTACCCCTTCGAATGGTAGCACATCAGACATCACCTGTGTACGGATTGACCTAGATTTCCTGAAGCCCTCTTTAGATAAACCAATCGACCGCCTGACTGCTATAGTGCCACCGAGAATAGCACTCAGGAAGATACTCTCTAGCACCTGGGTAGTCGGATAGTACGACTAAGGGTATAGTCTATCCTCCTTAGTTAGTGCCTTGAGATATTGGGTTGAGTACTATTGTTGGACCCTGCACGTATATCAAAGAGTTATAGCACAGGGAAAACCCTTATCTGTAGAAACCTTGAATACCTAACCCTTCGGGGACAGAAACATAAACAAATTAAAACAGACAAGATCTATTTCCACACAACTGTGTTCAGGTTTCCAAATCACTACACTTTTCTTACTGGTTAAGCATTTTGGGATTTCATCACTGCATTATTCTTTAGACCGGAGTATAACTCCATGGGTGTCAAAAAAAAAAGTCTGGAAATTTTTTCACCATTATTTGAGACATATTCTACTGGATTCATCTCTTCTCCCTTATAACATTCATCCATATCATTTTTCGAAAAAAAATTTAACCCACCTGCCCCTTTTCAGTTCACCCATCCTCATGGCCCATACCCGTAGCCAAGACCTAAAATATCGCTTCAACACCTTGCAATATGGTCTCCTCGAAACCCAAAAAGAAGTGAAACAACTTAGTACCAATGTTGTCTCCATCGATACAACCAACAATACAACCATGCATACAACCATGCAGTCCCCAATGGAGGAATTCAAACACGAACTGACCACCCATCTTGAATCTATCTTTGCATCACTCTACACCAAACTAAATATCCCTACAGATGACCCTTTCTCTGATGCACCTTCAAAGATTGAAGGTGAACATTCCTCCCATTCCCATACCATTCAGCCCCATCACTTTCAACGTGACCTACGCCTTTCGTGGGTGGATGTTGTAACTTTTAAACCTACAAATTAAAGCAATGCATATAGATTCTTAAGCAAGACATAAATTAATCAATGGCTCATACACAAAGTACACAGAGATTTTATACCGGAAACCCTCAACCGGGAAAACCTTTCTTATATTCATTATGTCGAATTTCACCATTCACCATACAATATATACAATGTTTTTAGGTATTCCATAGATACCAAAACCCTAATCCCTTAATCCGAGATTAATTTACATATCCGCTAAAAATAGCAAAAACCGCCCCCAAAAAAAAAAATCGGGGCGTTGCCCCGAACGCTGCGTGTAACCAAGGGGGGCATACCTGCCCCCCCTGGGACCCCCCTAGGAAAACGCTCGATGCACATGGAACAAACAGAGCACTAGTGCGAGGGATCATCAAGCACAGTTGTCGAACCTGACGCACCCACACACACACATGCAAAGAATATAACACATACCCAACATTCTCCTACTTGTTGTTTTCTTTGCATCCAGGGGTCCAGGGGTCCAGGGGATTATATAGTCAACGATCTAGGGCAGAAATGCCTATTGTTACTCTACACTAGGAGAAATTTTCTCTGCTCACGGACTTTGTCAATGAATCTGCAACATTCTTCAAAGTGTCAACCTTTTCCAGCAGCACCTTCTTTTCCTCAACCATGTCTCTCATAAAGTGATACTGAACATCAATATTCTTTGTCTTCGAATGATAAGTTGGGTTCTTTGCTAGGAATATTGCACTCTGACTGTCACAATCTATTCTCACTACTTGTTGTACCAACCCAATACCTGAACACAATCTTTGTAACCATACAACTTCTTTTCTTGCATGAGTGGTTGTCATGTATTCAGCTTCTGTAGTTGAGAGTGCCACTACAACCCGTCTTTTGTTCATCCAACTGATTGCTCCTCCAAATAGGTTAAAAACATACCCACTTGTAGATCTTCTATGATCCAAATCTCCAGCCCAGTATGCATCAACAAAGCCATGTATGTCCACCACTCTATCCAATCCCAGTCTTCCTTGGTAGCACAATCCATAATTGGTGGTGCCATGAAGATACCTGAAGACCCTCTTTACTATTGTCCAATTCTCCTTCTCTGGTTTTGACATATACCTGCTCAAAACTCCCACTGCATGTGCAATGTCTGGTCTAGTACAAACCATTGCATACATCAAACTGCCAACTGCACTGGCATATGGAACA
>JZKD02S1652423.1:366385-380528 GCA_000966675.3 Picea glauca | reverse complement strand
ATCTAACTACCATAGTGAGCCTTATTTAATAATATAGTGGACCTAGTCCACCTTACATTGAATAACCTCCACTATTATCACTATGGGCCCTCTGGGCCCCCCCACTACCTCTCTATTTACCTTACAGAAACAGAGACACCCTCAGTGTCGCAAGACCTCCAAGCCCTCCTTTCTAAACATCAAATGGTATTTTCCACTCCCCAAGGACTCCCTCCTTCCCACGGTGTTCATGATCATTCCATTCCCCTTCTACCTGGAAGCCTTCCTTCAAATATCCATCTGTATCACCACCCCTTTTCACAAAAAAATTAAATTGAGAAAATGGTCCAGGAACTCCTAATGCAGGCGTTATCTGCCCTAGTATGAGCCCTTACTCTTCTCTTGTAGTCATGGTCCTGAAGAAAGAAGGTTCTTGGAGAATGTGTCTGAACTTCCGTGCCCTCAGCAAACTGACCATTAAAGACAAATTTCTCATTCCTGTCATTGATGACCTCCTGGATGAATTGAGTGGCGCCCAATTTTTTACTAAACTTGATCTTCGCTCGAGCTATTACCAGATACATATGAAAGAGGAATACAGTCCCAAGATAGCCTTTTCAACTCTTGAGGGCCACTATGAGTTTTTGGTCATGCCCTTTGTCTTGTGTAATTCCCCCTCCACCTTCCAAAGCCTCATGAATCATGTCTTCCATCCCTTTCTCCATCATTTTTTCTTAGTTTTCTTTGATGATATCCTCATCTATAGAAAAACCTGGATAGATCATCTTACTCATGTATATCAAGCTCTCCATCTACTCTCTCAGCACCAACTTTTCCTGAAATAGTCTAAATGTGCTTTTGGTGCCTCAGATGTAGAATACTTGGGTCATCTGGTTGGAACAGATGGCGTCAAGGTGGATCCAAAAAAGATTGAAGCTATGCAAGACTAGCTTCACCCAAAGACTCTCAAAATCTTGCGTGGATTTCTGGGCTTAACAAGGTATTATCACAATTTTGTTAAGAATTATGGAAAGATTGCAACACCTCTTATTACACTCCTCAAAAATAACTCTTTCACTTGGAATCCTGGTGCTGCTCAAGATTTTCAAACCTTGAAGATGACCATGTGCACCACTCCAGTTCTGGCCCTTCTTGATTTCACAAAGACCTTTGTGTTGGAATATGATGCCTCAGGGAAAGGAATCGGTGTTGTCCTTATGCAAGGCAATCGACCTTTGGCCTCCACTAGGAAGCAACTATATGAAAGGAATATGGGCAAACCCATCTATGAAAAGGAAATGTTGGCTATTCTGCATGTCGTTGATCTATGGCACCCTTATCTCTTAGGGAAACATTTCCAAATTAAGATAGACTATCAAAGCCTCAAGTAATTTCTGGAACAACGCATTTCCTCCCCGGAGAAACAAAAATGGGTGACCAAGATCTTTGGATATGATTATGAGATCATTTACAAGAAAGGCAAAGACAATGTGGTGGCAGATGCACTATCCTGAAAATATGAAGAAGAAGGATCCATTTTTTCTCTTTCCTTCATTGTACCAAATTGGCTCCAAGTTGTTCACCAGGAATGGCTACAAGATCCAAAAAGTTCGCCTCTGATCCAAAAATTGTAGACCAATGCTCCCGCTTCCCCAGGGTACTCTTGGCACTAGGATGAGCTTCGATACAAAGGTTGTTTGTATTTAAGTAAACAATCGAAGCTTAAATCCATGGTACTTTTTGAGCTAATTGCTACACCCACAGCGGGGCACTCCGGGTTCACCAAAACATATGACAGGGTCAAATGTTCTTTTTTCTAGGATGGTATGAAAAAGGACATCCGTAATTTTGTCGCTGAATGTGATGTGTGTCAATGCACAAGGGAGAAATAGTCAAATCTCTGGACACACTACAACCGCTTCCGATTCCACCCGCTATTTGGAAGGATATCTCTATGGAATTTATTACCAGCTTACCCAAATCGGTAAATAAATCAACCATAATGGTGGTTGTGGATCACCTTTCCAAGTATGCTCATTTCTATTCTCTTCAACACCCATTTACTGCATCCATGGTGGGTCAAATTTTCATGGACTAGGTCTTCAAGCTTCATGGCGTTCCACACTCTATTGTTTCTGATCGTGACCCAACTTTCACAAGAAATTTTTGGAAAGAACTGTTTAAGCTACAGGGCACCCAATTGCATCTCAGCACATCTTATCATCCCCAGACTAATGGTCAAACGGAAGTTGTCAACAAGTGTTTGGAAACATATCTGAGGTGTTTTTCTGATGAAAATAAAAATCAATGGGATTAATGGTTACCCCTAGCTGAATGGTGGTACAACACTTCTATTAGCGTTAGAAGTCACTCATGGATTGCTTGCAGGAGCAGAGCCTGACACCCATCATTTTTATGTCACAATTTGTTTAAAAGGGGTGATCAAATGGAAGCAAACTCAGAACAGTCGTCTCAACTCAGAAACTAGGCCATGCATGCGCGGGTGAGTGAGGTCTTAGATAAACTTCAAAAAGTGAGTAGTAATAAGGGTGAGTAGGGGGAAGAATTGCATGAGAAAAGTGCGAAGGTCTATCATAAACATCAGGTTTGTAACAGACTGAAGGGGAAAGCATTCAAACGCAAGATCCTCTTACATTCAAACACAAAAGACCAAAGAAAACAATAATGCCATAACAGATCCTTTATCATAACATTACTGCAAAAATCCACACGAATCATTCGATCATGAACTCTCTGATATGAGATGAAAACATAGATGTAAAAGGAGAACTGTTTGTCATAAAACAAGAAATCTCAAACACAGATACACAACCCAGAGAACTAGAATGTTTGTTGAAACATTACAGTTGGGAGCTTAGCTCTACCATCGACAGATGCAAAAATGGCGAAAACACCTTCATATACTCAGAACAACAACCACAGTGAAATCAAGACACTACATTGAAGGCTTTGTGTCTGCATGGATTTCTGACAGTCAACCTCTGAGAGATCGTGCAACTTATGTCAGACGCAATCTAACTCTTTGACAGTTCCAATGGCGAATCGACGTGCCTTTAATTCATTGCCATGATTTCCCGTTATGGTGGAGGCGATGTATAACCACCACCAACCGCTTCAATAACTACTTCATCAGGATTGAGGATGGCCAAACCAACTTGGCATCTTTGGGACGTGGAGGGACTCTTGCGCTGCTACCTGGAATAACTGAATGGCTTGGCGAATGAGCGTGGAGGCCAGCGCGAAGGATGGGGTGCATGACAGGAGTGGTGGCGTCGGATCATGAGGGCGTAAACGAAGTGGCGAGGTGTGAGAATGGTGACAGAGGAGGGCACATGGCGGAAGACAATAGGCGGAAAGGGGGGAAGACGAGAGATAGTGGACTTGCTATTTGGTGAGAGTCTGACGTGGAAATGAACGGGACACATGGCAGGCGACAAGTGGATGATGAGAAGGAAGGAGGACCATGCGTACCAAAGAGGGGAGGTGGATGGATGACACACGATAGCAAGAGAAAGGTGATTCTGGAAGATGACATGACGGGAGAAGGGCCCACGCAAGCTAAACACAGGGCAGCTGAGAATAATGGGGTCACATGAGCGTCGTTGATCCAGGAGCTAAGATCTCGGTCGTCAGAAAGCTACATGCCTGATTCCGAACCCCCCCCTCCGCTTAAATGTAGAAGGGAAGGGGGGGTCCAGAATTTCCCTTATCGTCGTTGATCCGGGTGCGCTGATCTGGGCCGTTGAAGAGATGCCCCCCTGATTTCGGACCCCCCCCCCTCCACTTAAAGGTAGAAAGGCGGGGGAGGTCTGGAATCCCATATGCACCGTTGATTTGGGCACACGGATGCATGCCGTCCAGATTTGTCCACTGTTTACCACGGGCATATTTACATCCGAACTTAGGAAAAGTGGGTTTTTAACCCATATTTTTGCATTCTAACCCCCCTTATAAGAAATATTGTTAACATTTGGCTCCATGGGGGATAGATTCATCCCTGTGATTCTCTAAGAACTCTTTTGCAGATCCAGTGCCTTGCTGTTGGGCTATGGAGTCATTTATTAAAATGAAAATAAAACAAAAACAATATTTACAAAAAAAAAAAGAGCCGACTGTGGCTCACAGAAAACACTTTTTCAAGAAATGCCCATTCACTGGGCCATTAAAAACTTCTTCGCCTTCTAGATCCTGCAACCTGTAAATATTGTTTGAACATGCTTCAAGGATCTTGAAAGGCCCCAACCAGAGGGCGTCAAATTTTTCATGCTTGCCGCTGTCCTGCCTGGGTGCATCCCACTTGAGTACCAGGTCACCTTGCTTGAATTCCTTCTTTCTGTTCTTTCTGTCAAAAGCCTGTTTGATCTTCTGCTGATGATTGTAGGCCCTATCCATGACCTGTTCTCTGATCTGATGTACTTCCACCATTTGATGAATCCTCCTGACCACATGGTTGGGTTCTCCTTCAAAATCCTGAAGGAAATTCGCCACAGGTAAGGCGAGTTGAGTGGGGAAAGCGACCTCTATCCCGTAAACAAGTTGGAAAGGTGAGAGACCCAGGGATTTCTTTGTTGTTACCCGATTGGCCCAAAGGGAAAATTTGAGCTTTGAGTCCCAGGCCCTCTGATTTTCCTCCAGTAGCTTCTTGATGAGATTGATTAGGATTTTATTGGAGGACTCTGCCAGTCCGTTTCCTTAAGGGTAGTATGGATTGGAGTGAACCAGTGAAATCCCAAATTGTTCATGGAACTTGACCAGAGGATCAGACTTGAAGGGGGTGGCATTGTCAGTGACAATCCTACTTGGGCAACCAAATATGGCTATGATGTCTTCCAAGAGACTGATGATTACTTTGTGAGAAGTGCTCCTGGTGGGGACAGCCTCTATCCACTTGGTGAAATAATCAGTCGCAGTGAGGATCCATCTGTGCTGGCCACTTGAGGGAGGATGAATCTCTCCGATGAAATCCAATCCCCACTGCTAAAAGGGTGCCGAAACTATTACAGGATTTAATGACAGAGATTTGAGTTGCTGCTTACCTAAGAACTTCTGGCATTTGATGCAATCCCTGACTTCCCTACAGACATCAGTAAACAAAGTAGGCCAGTAATACCCAGCCCAGAGGATTTTGTGGGTTGTGGTCTTCCAAAAATGATGACCTCCGCAGAGACTGCTATGAAAATCGAACATTACCTTCTGGGCTTGCAGCGAGTCCAGACATATTAATAGTATCCCCAGAGGGTCTCTCCAATACAAGGCTTGGCCAATGAGACAATACCTGACCACTTTGAGCTTCAAGGCTCTGGCCCTACTCTTTCCTAATTCGTCAGGGAGCTTTAATTATTGCAGAAAATACAAGATATCCTTGTACCAGGGACATGATGTTAGAGGTATGATGATCTGAGAATTCCTGCTGGATGACTCAGCTTTCTCATTGATGAAGTTAATCCCCAAAGTCTTGCAATTGGATTTAGCCAGCAACTTGGCCAAACCTTGCCCCTTTATTAACTTGGTGGGCTTAATATCCAGGTCAAATTCCAAGATCTTGGCGATCCATTTACCCCTTCTCCTGTCTATGTCAGGATATATAAGAATGTCCTTCACAGAGGTTGAAGGGACATATGCAGTGATCTTTGAGTGCAAAACATAGATCCTAAAAGATTTGAGAGCTTTCACCAATGCATAGGCCTGCTTCTCCATGATCTCATACCTGAGTTTAGCGTCTCTCAATGCCTTGCTGTAGAAAGCAATAGGTTGCTCTCGCCCCTGATCATTTTTCTGCAACAAGACTGCTGCTACCGAGTCATCAGAAGCAAATGAGAAAATCAGGAAATCTTTAGAATAATTGGGACTGATTATCACAGGTGCCTCGGTCAATGCTTTCTTTATTCAGGCGAAAGATTCCCTGTGTTTAGTAGTCCATTTCACTTCATTGCCTTTCCTGAGCATGGCTGTAATGTGTTTCACCAGCTCGGCAAAGTTTGAGACGAATCTCCTCAGAAAGTTAATCTTCCCCAAAAATGCCTGAACTTCCTTCTTAGACCTAGGAAGTGACAGGGCCTGAATCACTTCCACCCTACTTGGGTCAATCCTTACTCCTTCCGCTGACACTATGTGACCTAACATTTTCCCCTCCTACATAGAAAATAGTGATTTATTGGGGTTTAAAGATAGGCCATACCTCCGACACTTCAGGAAAACTATTTTTAAGTGGCAGCAGTGCTCTTTATCAGTCTTGGGGAAGACTGTGATGTCATCCAGATATATCACCACAAACTGGTCCTTCTCCCCGATGAAGGCTATGTCCATGGCCCGTTGAAATGTTGCTCCTGCATTCATCAGTCCGAAAGGCATTTTGGCATACATGAATGTGCCCCAAGGAGTGGTGAAGGTTGTTTTTTCTCTGTCCTCAGGCATGACTGATATCTGGTTGTATCCAGAGAAACCATCAATTATGGATATCCTGGATGTGCCAGTGACCCTCTATAATATGTGTTTCATGTTGGGCAGGGGATATTTGTCCTTTCTGAAACTTCTATTCAGGTTCCTGAAATCAACGCAGAGTCTGATTTCCCCGCTTTTCTTTCTCACCGGGACCAAATTGGCTACCCATTCAGAATATCTCAAGGGGACAATGATCTGGGCATCTAGCAGCTTCTTTACCTCTCTCTCCATAACGGGTAGCAACATGGGATTTATTTGTCTCAGCTTCTGCTTAAATGGCTTAGACTCCTCTTTCAGTGGGATATTGTGCTCGATGAATGATGTGTCATACGTCTTGAGGTCTTCGTAGGTCCATGCAAACACATCAGCAAACTCCTTTAGCAACTTAGTATATTCGGCTCTCTGCTCCTTGGTCAAATTCCTTGACAACTTGACAAACTTGGGCTTCTCCGATGTGCCTATGTTGCACTCAGTTGTGTCATCATCATCACCTGAGATTTTACCCTTTATTGCCACATCATTTCCATCGAACAGTCTTTCTAATGGAACTAGTCCTCTCGGAATGTAATTGCTCGGTAGTTGAATAATATGGCGATCAACAATTTTATTTAAAAGTTCCCCAGGGTGACAGTCACCTTCCATGTCGGGATTCTCATCTATGTGCAACGTAGAAAAGTCGTCGATGGGCTGGGGAAATTTCTCTATTTCCTGATCATATTCAAACACCCTCTAGTGTTTAACGTTGTCTGGTATAGAAGGTCTGTATTTTATTTCAACGTCGGATCTGACCACTGGTAGTGAAGGAACTTCGAGCAAGCTAGTTGTGACAGCTAAAAATTCGGCTGAAGCATTTTCCTCCCTCGAAATGTAAGAAATATTAAAGGCCAGGAAGAAATTATCAATTAGGTCCCATACCTCATTCCTATAATTCCTGAGCCGAGGGTTCTTAGCCTGATAAAAGTTTTTGACCTGCTGAACGATCAACTCTGCATCTCCAAACACAACCATCTCCTTAATTCCCATTTTCTTAGCAGCTCTTAATCCCAGAACCAGAGCTTCATATTCTACCACATTATTGGTGATTTCGAATTCTAGCTTGTATGACAGAGATATGGTCTCTCGACAGGGTGATATGAATATCACTCCAGCACCTACACCCATACTGGAGGAAGCTCCATCAAAGAACATCTTCCAAACAGAGGTGATTGGAGGGGGTGTCTCCTGATTAAGAATGGGCTTCTTTCTGATATGTAAAAGAGCCTCAGGGGTGTGGGTGAGCTGTAGCAAACTGGAGCCTAAATCAGTGTCCAAGGCATAGATGGGATGATTGGTAGGGTTGGCTTCATCACTGATTATGTAGGCCAGTTGGGCTTCTCTGTACAGTCTCCTATGCTCCCCTCCAAACACTGGAATGGTGGCATATGTGAGATCCATCTGCAAGGTTCCCCCCAGTCTCTTTATCCAGGATCTTGACAACAACATGCCAAACTTAGGGGGAATGTCAGCTACCACAATATCCATGACCATACTTTTCATGGGTAGCTGAAACAAGGAGACTACCAAGTCCTTGATGACTCCCAAACACTGAACCCTCCTGGAGTAAAAAGAATAGAGGTCATGATAGGCTCAGGTGACTTCTAGTCCCAACTCTTCCATGACAGTTTTGGGCATGAGGTTGTGAGAGGCCTCTGAATCCATAAGGCAATTATGTATCACTTTGTCATGTATGTTCAGATATGTGTAGAAGGGAGGGGATGAATCATCTCTGTCTTCTACCATGGGACCTAGGACAACTACAGGCCTTTCATCTTGGAGGTTTATGGAGTCTGTGAGAGGGTATGAGGCCTCAGACTTCAACAGCTCAGAGAAGAATTTTTTGAATTCCCCATGTTTAATTAACTCAGTGAGTGGCACAGGAATTATGATCTTTTGAATCTCATGTTTGAAATTGAAAGAAGACATAGGCTTTGGGATTTCTCTAATTTCAGGAACAGGATTATGGACAATGGGAGAGAGAGGTTGAGCCTTCTTACCTCTGTGAGTGTCTTCTACTTCATTAGCAGGTTTCTCTATTCTAGTGGATTGCTCAGGAACATCAGGTTTTGCTGCCCTTTTGTTGGATCTCAGGTTGTACTTGCCTCGGCCACCGCTAGCTTTGTCTCCCTTGCTCAATTCATTTAGATGACTATCCATGAGAGACTCTTTGTAAGCAGTCTGAGTGAGATGAGGAAAAGGAGGAGTATCTTCTAGACAGTGGATTTCAGGATCCAGCTCATCTATTTCTCTTTCCTCCTCATGGGCAACCAGATGGTTCTGAAAGGGAGCCTGAATCCTCTGGTCTTATCTATCTCTTCCCCTTTCTCTGTGTATAGTTGGGGGAGCGATGTTATTTGGCCTCCTAAAACCTCCTTTATTTTCGGTGTTCTGATGGCCCTTATACATTTGTTTCCTTTCCACCTTCAATCTCTCCACCTCCTCGGTCAGTAACTTCATTATCTCGGCCAGTTCATTCACTTGAGGGTGGGGAAATGATGGGCTGGAAGTTGAGGCTTCAGATCTTCCCTTTCTTTTGCCTACATCTTCTTTGTTCCTCAGTCTGTCAGCTGCCAATATGTTAGATTCCACTTCTACGACAACATCTTGCATTTGAGCTAGGGAGGTAGCTCTTCTTTCTCTCAATAGCAGGCAGAAATCAGGATCAAACGCACCAGCATATGAAATTTGGGCGGAGGCCTCTAAGGGATTTATCTCTGCAGGGATCTTGTTGTACATCTTATTAAATCTTTTGGAGAAGTCTGAGATAGACTCTCCTTCCATATTTCTCAGAGACCCAAACTCTGTCATGTAATACATGAAATCTTTTATGTCCCCCCACTGCCTCAGGAAAACGTTATCCAAGGCTTCAAAGCTAGCAATTGATCCAGGGGCCAGTCCTCTGAACCATTTTCTTACCTCTCCATCGAGGCTCTGGACGAAAACTCTCATCTAGAAATATTCACTCTCGATATTCAAATTGTCTTCATAACTGTAAAAAGCAGCTAGGTGCTCTTCAACAGTTATGTCTCCCTCCCCACTGAACTTGGGCATGTATTTCAAATAGTCTCCAGTAGGGAGGGGATTCATAGGATGTGGTAGGATTAAAGGGGCATATCTGGCAGCAACTATGGCGTCCATTCTATTTAGAGGGGGATTAACACCAGCCATAGGGATATTAGGTAAAGGAGAAATCGGAGGAGAAGGAGTATGGATGGGAGATGTTGGAAAAGAGGTTCTTGGAGGAGACAATGGAGGAAACAGAGAGAGAGACAAGGGACCTGAGTGTGCAGATGCTTCTCTCTGTGCAGCAGTAGCAATAAAAGGAGGGGTGGTGAAGCCTTCAGAAGCTTGAGGTCTGTGTTGAGGCAAGACTTCCAGGGAGGGGGGAGTGACAAGGATCTCTCTTCCTGATACCATACCAGGAGGAGAAAACTCAGCAGGAACACTCCCGAAATTCAGAAAATGGGAAACTTCGGAGGAAGGACGACTAGGAAGCTGCGAACAAGAAAATGGAGTTCTCACATAAGGGGAGGGTGTATTACCTGTTTCGACGATGGAAACTTCTTTTGCAGAGCTCTTTCCCTTTCTGCGCACCGCTTCCGTGTCAGCTTTTGGTGTAGCTAAAGGAAAGTGTGGATTAGACCTTGTATGTCTGCCTCTCAAAGCCACAGTTGATAGAGCAGGTTCTCCCCAGTGGAGTCGTCACAATGGAGTCGCCAGGTGTACAGTAGAAATCTTCAAGTTCTGATATCTGATGTACCTTCAGAATCAGTTGATATTTGTCGTTCAATCCCGGGGAAAATATCCAACTCCGTCCCAGGCAGCGGCGCCAGAAATGTTAGCGTCAGAAGTCACTCCTGGATTGCTTGCAGGAGCAGAGCCTGAAACCCATCAGTTTTATGTCACGATTTGTTTAAAAGGGGTGATCAAATGGAAGAAAACTTAGAACAATCGTCTCAACTCATAAACTAGGCCAGGCATGCGCGGGTGAGTGAGGTCTTAGATAAACTTCAAGCAATGAGTTGTAATAAGGGTGAGTAGGGGGAAGACTTGCATGAGAAAAGTGCGAAGGTCTATCATAAACATCAGGTTTGTAACAGACTGAAAGGGAAAGCATTCAAACGCAAGATCCTCTTACATTCAAACATAAAAGACCAGAGAAAACAATAATTCCATAACAAATCCTTTATCATAACATTACTGCAACAATCCACACGAATCATTCGATCATGAACTCTCTGATATGAGATGAAAACAAAGATGGAAAAGGAGAACTGTTTGTCATAAAACAAGAAATCTCAAACACAGATACACAACCTAGAGAACTAGAATGTTTGCTGAAACATTACAGTCGGGAGGTTAGCTCTACCATTGATAGATACAAAAATGGCGAAAACGCCTTCATATACTCAGAACAACAACCACAGTGAAATCAATACACTGCATTGAAGGCTTTGCGTCTGCATGGCTTTCTGATAGTCAACCTCTAAGAGATCGTGCAACTTATGTCAGACACAATCTAACTCTTTGACAGTTCCAACGACGAATCGACATGCCTTTAATTCATTCTCGTGCTTTCCCATTATGGTGAAGGCGATGTCTAACCACCACCAACCGCTTCAATAACTGCTTCATCGGGATTGAGGATGGCCCGGCCAACTTGGAATCTTTGGGACGTGGAGGGCCTCTTGCGCTGCTACCTGGAATAACTGACTGGCTTGGCGAATGAGAATGGAGGCCAGCGCGAAGGATGGGCCGCATGACAGGAGTGGTGGCGTCGTATCATGAGGGCGTAAACGAAGTGGCGAGGTGTGAGAATGGCGACAGAGGAGGGCACATGGCAGAAGACAATAGGTGGAAAGGGGGGAATACGAGAGATAGTGGACTTGCTATTTGGCGAGAGTCTGACGTGGAAAGGAGTGGGACACATGGCAGGCGACGAGTGGATGATGAGAAGGAAGGAGGACCACGTGGACCAAAGAGGGGAGGTGGATGGATGACACATGGCAGCAGGAGAAAGGTGATTCTCGAAGATGACATGATGGGAGAAGGGCCCACGCAGGCTAAACATAGGGTAGCTGAGAATAATGGGGTCGCACGAGCGTCGTTGATCTGGGCGCTAAGATCTCGGTCGTCGGAAAGTTGCGCGCCTGATTCCGGACCCCCCCCTCCGCTTAAAGGTAGAAGGGCAGGGGGGGTCCGGAATTGCTCTTATCGCCGTTGAGCCAGGCGCGCTGATCTGGGCCATTGAAGAGATGCACCCCCGATTCCGGACCCCCCACCTCCGCTTAAAGGTAGAAAGGCAGGGGGGGTCCGGAATCCCATATGCACTGTTGATTTGGGTGTGCGGATGCACGCCGTCCACATTTGTCCACTGTTTACCACGGGCATATTTACATCTAAACTTAGGAAAAGTGGGTTTTTAACCCATATTTTCGCATTCTAACCCCCCTTACAAGAAATATCGTTAACAACTTCCTACCATATCGCTACACACATGACTCCTTTTGAAGTGGTGTATGGATAGAATCCACCTTCAGTTCTCTCATACTTACTGGGTACCTCGAAGGTCCAGGCGGTTGACCAAACACTTACAATTCGAGAGGATATTCTTCATACCCTTAAAGAGAACTTGGTCATGGCACATAATCGCATGAAGCAACAATCATATCAAGGTCGCTCTGAACGTCAATTTGCAAAAGGGGATCAGGTGTTTCTGTGACTACAACCATACAAGCAAACTTTCCTCAAGGTCGAGCATTGTCAGAAGCTAGGACCAAAATTTTATGGTCCTTATACAGTTCTCAAGCATGTGGGGACACGTCACCTATGAGTTAGCTCTACCCAGTCAGTTGAAGCTACATCCTGTTTTTCATGTTTCATGCTTAAAGAAGGTGATTGAAGCTAGGTGCCAAATTCAAACCAACCTTCCCGAGTTAACTAAATAAGGATCCATCTGGCTACAGCTAGAAGCATTTTTGGACCAGCGTGAGCATCGCCTGTGTCAGAGAACCATCAAGCAAGTGCTTGTCCAGTGGAAAGATACAACTCCAGCAGATGTCACTTGGGAACCAACTACCATTCTGCAGCAGTTTCCACATCTCAAGCCTTGAGGACAAGGCTATTTTTAAGGGGGTGGGCATGTTAGGGTCCTAACGTGCACATAGGTAGAGCAATATATTCGGATGTAATAAAGGTCAATATTAATAAGGCCTTTTATTAAAATAGAATATGGAGGATGTAAGAAGACCTAATAGAAGCTTCCACTTCTAGAAGGATCTTCCTCTAGATGCTTCTCTTGATAGACATATTTAGTATAAATGAAGGTTGAGGGTATGAAAACCTTATCTTGGGGATTATTGTAATAGAGAATTGCTCGACTGGAGGTTTCCCCCTCGAAGAGGCCTATGAACATTGGTTTATGAATCAAAGTGTTATTTTTGTTGTTGTTCTTATATCATTTATGTGTTATTGTGGAGATTATGCTGGTTATATTACTGTTATTCTGCCATTTCTAGCATTTTATTTCTGTTCTGCATACCATTTATATCTGGTATATTACACTTATGCGGTCTAACCTGCAAGAAGACTCGATTACCAACCTTCTAACTATGGTCGATATGGTGGGCATCGACATAACTCTTCTGTCGATCCTATGCTTCCTTAGTCCTTTGTCTTATTGTTTGCATTTTATCTTCCATTTCTTAGATCACTTCTGGTCCTAGCAGGACCCTATCCTCAAGCCAATCCCAACTCAAAGGAATCTGACACGATCGCCCATAAGGAAACTCAAAAGGCTCCATCTTAATGGTGCTTTGGTATCTGTTGTTATAAGCGAATTCCACCAGTGGAAGGAATTCTTCCCAACCCTTTTGTTGGTCCATCACGTGCATGTGCAACATGTCTTCCAAGGTCTGGTTCATTCATTTGGTTTTCCCATCAGTCTCTAGGTGATATGCAATACTGAAGTTAAGTTGGGTTCCCCAAGGCCTCTTGGAAACTCATCTAAAATCATCTAGTAAACATCGATCCTGGATCAGATATAATCCTCTGAGGCACGCCATGCAGCCTCACAATCTCGCTTACGAAAACTCTAGCTATGTAAGGTTCCTGATACATTGTACACATAAGAATAAAATGAGCACTCTTCATCATAGTGTCAACTACTACGAAAATCAAGTCATGTTTCCTTGTTGTCAGTGGCAATCCTGTTGGAAGATTGGTTGTTGTCATTGATGTCAACCCTAGTCATGGGTTTTGGACCCCCTAGTCATGGGTTTTGGACCACAAGATTGATAAAAGTATTTGGACATGAAGGAAAATGCACATGCATATACAACACCCATGAATGGATAGTATACATCATACTGTTTCTAGTGGTATGTGGCACATCACATGGATCCTCATGGTTGAGGAGAAATGAATTTTTGAAGATGACAAACTGAATTGAAAAAGGAAGTACATGTAGGCCCTGAAAATAATTAAAGAAAATAATTACAAAATAAGAAAGTGTCAGGTCATCCCTAATGTTAAAAGGATGTGACATAAATTGTATAAATAAATATCATTATACATTCATTTGATACAAGTCGAATTTCAAAGGGAAGAAGAAGTAAAAGAAGGTTGGATTTCAAGGGAGGATGAAGTCTTTTGGTGATGTGTTCTA
>JZKD02S1652423.1:328131-355352 GCA_000966675.3 Picea glauca | reverse complement strand
TCTCCCACAAGTTCACCTAGCGGAGTGTTGACTCCAGGGGTTATTGATGTCTACCAATCAGTCAAGTTGGCGAGTGGCACCCTTGGAGCACGTGGTGCATCCTGAAGGGCACGTCACGCAAAAGAAACACAAGTTGGTGAGTGGCACACTTGGAGCACGTGGCGCATCCTGAAGGGCACGTCGCGCAAAAGAAAAGAATGAGGCAAGTGGCACCCTTGGAGCACGTGGTGCATCATGAAGGGCATGTCGCATTGTCGTTGATGAAGGAACAAACCTAGATGGCCCTAAGACATTCAACACTTTGAGAAATTCTTAAACAACCTCCCTAATTAAATGTCGCCCAGTTCAGAATCTAAGTCCTAAGCCTAAAAATTCCCTAGGGTAAGATTTTGTCTAACCTTAAGAAAAGACCCTATAAAAACTAAAATAAAAATTTAAACTAAAATCCACTTAAGTAATAATTTAAGTTTTCATAAAAAAAATTGGGTAAAATGAAGAGAGTAAAGAAATTAATTAAATTAGTGGATTTAAAAATTGTAAAGAAGAAATAAATTATTTAACTTGTGAAACTGTAAAAAGATATCAATTTAATAATAAAAAGGAAAAGAGTAATTAGCGCAACTACCATTTTGGCTCTAATAAAAGGGGAAAGAAGGGAATAATAAAAATTAGGAAACTAAGGAATGGAGGAAACATAATAAGAGAAAGAAAGGAACTTATGGTAAAAAGTGAGGTCAACATAGTAAGGAATCTGCAATTAAGAACCTTCTAAAATGAACTAAATTAGCAACTTCATTTTAGGGAAAGTATTCAAACTTGAAAGGGAATCTAGGAACACCTAGGAGTAAATTTAGGAGAAACTCTAGGTGGGTGGGGGAAATGAGACAATTAATAAATTTAAAGAAAATAATTATTGGAGGAAAGAGGGCAATGGACGACACTTGTGCAAAGGAGAATATTTAGGATATTTTTATTAAAACTTAATTTAAATGTGATTTAGGGAAAGTTGGAGGTCCTAAAAACTCTATAAAAGAAAGGGAAGATGAGGAATAAGGGGATCATCTGTTATCATAACGTTACGTTGCCAAAATTGTGACTTGACTTATTACTTGTGGGGAGTTGGGATTTTCTAGCTTGGATAGGAGTGGTAGCTCAGCCTTGCGAGGCGAGCTAGGAAGTTAGACGTACCATTTGGAAAGTGTGTGGCCCCTTTGTGGCTCGGGGGGCTAAGGGGGAAGCAAAGTACCCCTAGCGATTGGATGGGAGGTACAAGTGAGGTCTCTACGGTCGGTGAGCAGGAGCGGCACAGAGCACAAGCACGGGATAAAGTCTCCGGGTTATTAGTCGTCGGTCACAGGTACGCAAGCACATTTTTGTTTAAGAAAAAGAAGAAAATTGTTAAAGTTGTATATGATCTCTTATGAAGTCGATTGTTGTGTTAAATTATGGGATCATCCCACTTCCTTGTTTTTCATTTTTTGTGCCTCGTTCAGATCTAACCCTTGTGATCCTCTTGATGAAATAAACTTAGGGCCCTAGCCTTCTCTTCTGTTGTCAGCCTTTTTATTTTGTGTTCTGAGATGAAGTTATTTAACTTCGATCGGTGTTTGAACCTTGTGGCTGGATAGGTTGTTTTATTTATTTACCTCGGCATTGTTTTTATTGGGTAACTGCTGTGAAAACGTTGGCTCGGTTGTTAAATTTAGTACTAGATAAAAAATAAGTACCTCATTGTTTCCTTCATGTGTTGGCAGAAGAATTTTAACCCCGTGTTAAAAAAAAAAAAAATGGCCACTCCAGCATGGCCTCTATATCCCCTAACGGTTGATTCTACCTCTGTGGACTGTGCAATTTAGTAAGCCCTATACCTGATTCTATGAAGATGACGTAAGTGGTAGTTTGGATCCAAGAGTGAGTGGATTTCTTCACTGGTTCAGCGTGTGCACCCCTAGTTTGAATTTTCTTAGTGGTCATTTAAATCATCAGTTTGAATCTCGGTGACCAAGTTTCCTGTAGCTTTCATGCCTTCCTTGTGAGTTTAAATAGAGTGGAAATATAATTTAATAAGGTTTGTTGTAGGAACTATCCTTTTGTCTGTCTGGTTGTCATGTGGATCAAAAGGTTCTAAACCTGACTTATCGTTTTCCTTTCATCTCCTGGTAAAAACTTCAGCAATATTAACCCAGGCTTCTTTATCATCATTTACTGACCTTGTGACAGCCATCTCATGCTTTTTACGAATGGATGACCCATGCCTCAATCCCTTTTACCTCGGACTGCGATTTCGCATTTTTTTTTCTGTATCTTTCCAGTTTTTGGGCGGTTTCGTCTCTGATTTTCCAAACTTACCATCCTTACCCTGCGTTAAATGTTGGATCGAGAGATCTCCCATTCCCTGGTGGCCACGTTTACCTGATTTCCTGCCACGTACGACACTCCATGCCTGACAACCATTCATTACAGATTTTTCTAGCGTATTTCCTTGGGAGCTAGACCTCACTTCCGTTTGGGGTCGGTGCCTCTATGCAAGGGATATGGAGTCTATTTTTATCAACGAGTGGTGCGTGAGGGACAACTTTCATTTTAGGTACAGGTCGGGATGCAACCATTGAGATTTTCGATTAGACAGTGCTTCCCTCGACAATAACACAAACGGGGATTTATTGTTGCAGACCGTTTTGCATTTTACCCTTGCAAACTCTTAACCTGGTCGCCCATTCCACTGATGGATCTTGTAACCAGTGCCTGACCTTAGTTGAGACCGTGTGCTATTGATTCGACGTTCACGCCTGAGTTTTGCCCCTTCCTTAGTCCTTACTTTTACTTTACCCAACATGAAACTTTTACTAAAATACCTAACCACCGCTTCCATCTTTGCGCCTTGTGTTTACCTTGCTTGAATGTCGGTTTTCTATTATTAAATGTCAGGTTTTAATTGCCTAATGAAAGTGCTGGAGATAAGGGATCGTTAGTTGCTTCTTGTTTTATTTGATGGTAGCCTTCTAGTTTAATTGGTTGCTTAGTTGGTTGCTGGACTGGTGGCCTTTAACGTCCTTTGATTATAAAATTAATGGCTGAATCTTAATCCAGACCATCTAGTTAGCTTTTAAATAATCAGAATTATATGAGTTGGCTTTAGAGTGTGGGAGGTATATGGTCACATAAATGGATGATTGATGTGAATTAGAGTTAAGATAATTGATGGTTCTCGTATTTTTGACAAACCAACTCTATAAATGAGTTGTTGTATAACTCTACAATTTTCTCTGCTATCGATATAAAGGAGTTTGTTCTAGTGTTCCTTGCTTAAGAAACTAGATATTTTTAATTAAATATATTGGGTCCTTGTAACATTTGTTTTTCAAAGGAGATAAATACTTCTTAAAGATCTTCTAATCAATTGCCTTCATTTCAAGTTAAAGCTAATGATTAGGGAAATGTTAATGTTAATGATTATTAGTGGTTTAGGATAATAATTAATGTAAAGTGATGTTGAATGTATGCTTATGGTAATGTTAATGCTAATATTATGATTGTTTTATGGAAATGATTATGCATTGAAACGTTTAATGTTAAAGCTAATGGTTATGGAACTGTTAATGTGGACGTTGTAGTTGTTTTATGGTAAGGTTATTGAGATGGTTATAGATAACATATCGGATGTAATGTATTGGTCATTTTACGTAGTCATTGTAAAATAAAATGAAAAATGGTTGTTATTTCATGGTAGTGATGATGAAATTAAATATCATTGATAGCGGATAAAACATAATGTCTTGAACTAAGTCCAAAAGTTATTATGATTTAATGAATGGGATTTTGCAATTAATTGAAAATGCCTTATTAATGGAAATCGCATTTAATTGGATTCGCTATTATTTGAATTTGCAATTAATTGACTTACACTTTCGTAGAAGACATGGTCACTCATTTAATTATTGTTGTGCTTGATTGTAATAATTTTGTTGCTTGGTCGGTTCGTGTCGGGCGGGATGTAGACACCTCCATGTTCCTCAGAACAATCGCTAGCCCTGAGACCTTAAATGGTTAAAATCGATGGGAAAATGGGATCGAGCATTGCTTATGTGTCTTGGAGGTCCTAACCATTGCAGGGTAGGATGGGTGGATAGTCAGTCTTAATTATTGTCGATTGATCATCGTTAGTTGCATACAGTTACTTGAGGTGTGTCTTATGTCGTCTTGTTGTGTTTTTCGTGGTTGTGTCTTGTCGTCATCGGGTGGCGACACCCAGTTGAATGTGTTTGTTTCCCTTGTACACTCACACACACACTTTAAAAAAAAAAAAAAATTGGACTTGTTACAAGAGATTTGTCGTCGTAATGAGGAGGTCGTTACATTAGCGTCGGAAGGGTAGTCATCCTCCTTGTTATTTTACGCATGTTTGTCAGTTGTCTTGAGTCGTTGTGTGGTGTCATAGTAACTTGTTGCTTGGACTACATGCTAGATTTATTCATCAGTGGTGTAATTAAAATGTTGTCGCCGTTGCCTTCTTGCCTCTTAACTCTTGAAAAAAAAAAACCGCTTCGCTTGTTGTCATAACGATGGGGTCGTTACACATATAAATCATTAATACTGACCTCATGTATTTTCCAAAATCATATATAACTTGTTTTACATTGTTGTCAAAGTTGTCATGTAGAGATAGAGGTATAACATACTGTAACAACAAAGGCATCATTAATTTTTAGGAAAATAAAACCATATTATAATACTAAAAAGTCATATATTTACCAATATAGAAATCTACGTCCAAAATAATTACCTTAATGAAGGTATTCCAGTCATGAGTTTTCACCCAACCAAATTCACCTTTCTTCATTAATATATTCTTTGTGTTTGAAGCAAATCCCATGGGAAATTCAATTTTCTGAATGACCTCTTTTACAACATTGCTTTCCTTCTCTATAAATAACCATGGAAGACTATTTTGGTGTACTCCATTTATATTTCAATAAATCACATTTTGTAGTGCATGATTGATTTCCTAAATGTCAATACAAATTTTGACAAGTTTTTCTTTGTCACTCTTTCCATCTACAATTTTCCACAATGTTTTTGTTGCATTCTTCCCGATATGTACTGTATCAAACAAATGATCTATTTGCAGGTGCTCATAGTATGGAAACCTATTGAATTGTATAGGATAATGTTTCATTCCTCATGGAATGCCATTAATTCCTTGATGACATTTATGAAAATTATTTAATAAGATTACAACAATAATTGTTAGATACAATAAATATAATTTGATATAAATTAAAATAGTAAAAAATTAATATACATACACATAGACTAAATTGTTACCTTGATGGTTTAATCTATTATGTTCCAACTTCCATAGGCGAGGTTTCATTCTTCATGGTTTTATTCCAGTACCTTGTTTTGAACTAAAAAAATGTTTCTTTGTAGTTCGATACCTATGGTTCATAAGGAGGAAGTTCCTATACTCATAAAATACATCATTTCCTAGAATTATCGAATGACGCAATTTCATCTTAGGACCACAAACTAGACATGCACATTTATCCTTTGTTTGAAGACCTAGAAGATTATATGGATTAATGTCATAATTATTTATGTAAAGAGGAATTGATATTTAAGAAGCATGCATAATTTTTTCATAAATTTATATAACATTAAATTCCATTAGTATGTTACATACCACAAAAATGTGTTAGCCCTGGGGCATCATGAATTTTCCATGTAAATATTCCATGGAATTGAAATTGTATTTTCCCTATTCATCTAGATATTTCGTATATAGTGATGCCAAACCATAACTTTACTATCTCATAGACAAGAGGACCAATATATACATTCACATATTTGACATGGTACTTACCTAATTGGGTGAAAGTACACATAATTACTACCTTATATATATAAGTAATTATGCAACAAATAATAAAAACAAAATACAACGTTCAAAACAATTTTGTAAACAAATACTTGGAACAATCATTGCCAAAAATGTGTCCTCCCTCTTTATTGACATCCAAGGAGGAATTTTATTGTTTTAAACAAAAATAGGCCACACTGGGTAAATAGAACGGATCTCACCAAATGGATTGACACTGTCATCCACCAATGAAATCCTAACATTACGAGATTGTTCTTTAAAAATTGGCCATATTTCTTCGATGTTCCTAAATGAAGAAAGATTCGCAAGAATTTGAGGAAAACCATATTCACTTTTGTTCCATGCATGGTAATCCATAAAATGTGAAATGATTTGACACCTAAACAATCGTTGCAAACGTGGAACTATCAGAATATGATGAAGAACCTTGTGAGACACCTTTTTTGTTACTTGATCGGTTCAATATCTACTCATTTGACATTGTGGGAATTTTTATTCCGATGCATATTGTCTATAATATATAATATGATCATTTGTACATGCAACAATATCCTGATACTCCATTCCAATATCTTTCATAATGGAACACATTTCTCGGTATGTGCAGGGTAAATTATTTGCCGGTGGTAAGAAAAATTCACCTAACAATATACAACATAAAAAAAAATTAGTAAATCTAAATAATAGTAATAAAAAATATTGCATCCTTAATTGACACTACAAATAAAGAAAATTAAAGTTGACATTAAAGTATAATATGTGAAAAAATATATCACATACCTTAGGATATGTGTGAGACAAGTGCTTGACAAACCATTCAATACCTTCAAGTTCACCAACAACATTATAGAATATAGAATATTTTTTCTTCATCTTTCATAAAGGGGTTGTTACGCATTCTCAAGGAGAATTACATCATAAATATCATCATTGTTTTCCTCATTGATAGGATAAAATATGTCCTCGATCAATCTATTTGTCCCATCATTTGGATCGACAATATTATTGGTATCATATTCTTCCATAGGATTGATGTGATATTCAATATTCATACCATATTCCACATCTTGTACAATAGTATTTATACTACTACTTGGAATATATTTATCTAGTGACAACCACCTATGAGGATTTATCTTTAAAATTACAAACAATCAATAACGTTGTTGTATATATAAAAACTTAAAACATTTTTGTTTTAAATACAATCAACTCAAAGAAATATATAATGAATAACTTACCATGGGATGCAATGTATTCCCCCCTTCACAATGCCCATATTTAAAACAATGTTTTTCAGTTGTTTTCCTTACAACTTTTCTTCTTTTCAATCCCCTACATTAATAGCAAGGGAAATAACATTTCCCAACAGTACCGACCAGTTCCTCCCATGTAGCCCTTAACTTAGCATCTATCCTTTCACTCTCTTCAGGTCTTGGAATTGAGATTTCCTATATTAATTACAACAAAATCCACTGAAGAAATACAAGTACATTAATATATCAATTATGTATTCTAATTATGGTACAAATATCATTTTTTGTCATAGATTTATTAAAGGTTTATAACAATAATCAACAAATCAAAACCATAGATTTTTTCCACATAAGTTCCAAAGCTTCACTATAAGCAAGTAATAAAATCAAACAGTAAAATAGAACTACACCAAGACAAATTGTACAATAATTAAATGGAATTGAGTAGACATGTTCATAATTATATATTTCATAGGGAAATATTTGTGTCCCCAAATGAAAGAGGGTTTAATTGGATTTGAGGCAAGTCACACATAGAAAATAAACTAATAAATCATGCAATGAACAATGATCATCAAAAGATTTTATAACCACCACACCTACAACAAAATTGTTGAAACCACTAACCTTCGTCGATCTTGTCATGAACTCTAACTATGTCAAATTTGACCAAATCAGTGAAGTCAATGACTATTCAACCATTTTCAAATAAGTAGTTCACATCCACTCTTTTCATCGATAGATCGACGAAATTTCCCCTAGGTTCATCACAATATCGACGAAGTTTTATATTTTTCGGATGTCTGATGTTATCAGGCGCCCAGAGAAAAAAAATACTAAAATTTGAATAATTTGCGATGACATGATTGAATTTATCCTAATCATCGAAATTGTTTTTCGAATAAAAACCACATATGTCGTAGTGTTTTCGGAAGAGATCATGCATAGAGCTCAATTTTTTTTTGAGGTGGAGGCCTAAGGTTGTCTTTAAACAATAATATATTTTCCACAATATTATGTTGAAATATTAGTTGGACAATTCATTTTCTATTTGTATTTCACCAAATCGGTGAAACATTTTAGCCACATGATAATTTTGACCATAATCATTTTTAAAGGTCCTTCATTGAATTGAGACCAATTATGAATAATGAAAATTAGTAGGAGATCATACCAATCCCACCAATACATTGTTAAAAGCACAAAATGTACATTCATAATTTCTAATATGCTCAAATGTGGTTGTGTTTCACTCGCCACTCAACTCTAGCAAGAAATCAATTACCTTTCCTAGAAGGTATTTGAAAAGCCCTTGCAAGACCAATGTAGTTTTGGCTTCCAATGCAAGGATCTTTGGTCATATCCATCAAAAATAAATGAAAAATATTTAATGTAGGTCTACAAAAGTTCTCTTTCCATATTGTTATAGCAAAATTTGGCTCACCCTATGCGAATATGATGAGAAGGCCTTTTTCCATTTCCCTCTACAGACTTGAAGTCCTTTTTTGCAAATCTCAGATCTAACAAGACAATATAAAGAGCCTACATCATCCATATGTTCGGTGAAGTCCACCATTGAGCACTTGACTCAAAACAATACACCTACAACTTTTCCTCAACAACCAAGAAATGCAAGCATATGGTGATAATATATAAAGTTAGCACATTCAATAGAACAATCCATCAATGTTCATAACAAATATGCCCATGGAATAAAAATTCAAATATTTGCAAGATATTAATTGGACGAGAAAATACTATTTCTATTAAAATGTAATCAAGAGAAGTGAATGAATTACAAACTTATGTGTCAACATGGTCTGGAACCGAGAAACTAAGTCCTTTCCAACTCGGCCTCCACCACTTCAATCATCCACCAAAGGCAAGCTCATATAAGAGAGGCAATGAGGTTCTCAATCAAGTAGGGAAGAGCTTTGGGGTTGAAAAATGTGTTCAAACTTAAAAGGACAAAGGGATGCAGAGTCAATATGAAGTGAATAATTTCTCCAGAGTAACTTTTCTCTCTAAGTTGAATTCTTATCCTCTTTTCCATAGCTCGGATATGGCCCATTTATAGCCTTCAAGTGGTACTGAAGGGCCATAGGATCATGGATCCCATGACATGACATGGAAACCCAACAATATTTTTTAATTTTGGGCAACAAAACCCGATGTACACGGGTTGTAGTGGTGCAACCTGTGTATACGCATGTTGTATAGTAGTTAGGGCACGTACATGTGGAAAAAAAAATTTTAGCTCTGGGATTTGCAAAAGGGACTTCAAGTATGCATAGGGAAATGGAAAAAGGTCTTATGAGCAACTTTGCATAGGGTGAGACAAATCTTGCTATAACACATATACCATCTTTCTAGTGCTAAAATTTTGATGATATATATGTTGATGTTTGTAGTATCACACATGTACTTCTACACAGGTCTAGATGTGTGGAAGTAGTCCAAATCCTTCTACCTTGATACTTTACTTTATTTAAATGAATTATTAAAATAAAGTTATTTTATTAATTATTGAGTTTATTTAATGAAATGCTAAACTTATTAGCATTAGTGAATTAAATCTTATTCCTTGATCTCAAGTGAGGTAAGATTTAATCTTAGTCATCAATCACTTTGGAGATTAGGGTTACATCATAACTCAAGATTATTAATAGACTCAGACAATTCTTAGAATTAACACTCCATTAATTATAAACTTGGGAAAGGTAATATTTCAAAGCCATGTACAATGTATATGCATATTTTTGGTATTTTACTTTCTTGGATTTATTGCAAACTATTGTTTTGTTTTCTTTTGTTTTGGGAGGAAATCACATTTCTTATTCCTCCAAATTTGCAGAAAATTAATACAACAAATCATAAACTTAAAGACAAAAATTTAATTCAACAAACCAAAAATTTAATTACAAAAAAATAATTCACAAACCAGAAATTTATAACTAAGAAAAATACAACAAATCAGAATTTTAACTACAACAAACCATAAATTTATACTATAGAAAATTAATTCAGCAAAACAGAAATTTAAGATGGATGAAAATATAGAAAACTAGAAACTAAGCTACAAGAAAATATAGCAATCTGAAATAACAATGTTCAACCTATCTGAACTCAATTCAAGCTATTGCGCTGCTGCATTTTAGGTACTCGGAACTGGTTCAAAATTCTTACTCCTATTTGAACAAGAAAGCTTGAAAACTGAAAAGAAATTATAATCTATGCTATGGATAAAAATAATTGCTTAAGCATAAATGAAAGTAATGGCTGGAATGAAATTGTTGACATTCAAGATAAATGTTCGAAACAAAGTTTTACTCAATTTGAAAAAAAAAAAAAAACAATATTGAATTGAATTGCAGGAAAAATAGGATCACCACATCTATAGACTAGGTCCTTTCTCTACTGTCTATTGGTTTATCCCCTTACGAACTTAACTAACCATCAGTAAAAAAGAGGTTAAAAAACTATAGATTATATTTCAAAAATATGTATTGACTATCCAAAAATCACGGACCCCTTTAGGTTCTCTCTTGTTTCTTTATACAAAAATCCCCATGAGTTCTTGAGTGGTTGAGTGGTTGCCTTCTTATTTACAATGCTCATATGTGGCATCATGCTTAATCATCCAATACTTCATCAACAATTCCGTGGATCTGGATAAACGTTGAATACACATATTTAAAAGTATCGAGACACTGATGATAAACTCTATATATCGGAAAGTTTCAATAATGGATATCACTGCTAACTAGAAATTTTGTAACAATAGTAAAGTTTAACTATTGATCTCGATGGAGATGACAAAATCTCCAACACCTAAGAAATGACAAAATGAAACCAAATAGGTTAGCAACACCAAACACATAGATCATGCATTCATGTTCTCTTCATAGTAAAAATAATTTATTTATCATAAAAATTTAACCCAGTAATGAAACCTAGGGAATGGTAAATGGGGAAAAAGTGGTTAATAATAGGAAATAAATGATAGAGTTGTCAAAGTAAAGAAGGATAGTGATTTCAAGGTTGAGAGAATAAGATAAGGAAATTACCGTGCTCATCATATTCACCAGCTTAACCTGTTACACGTCCCTTGCACAACTAAACTAGATCTGAAGAAAATTTCATGCCAATACAATGTTATTATTCTAGATTCTCTCGAAAAACTGTAACCAACCAATTTGTCTAAAAATTTCTTTTACTTGTTCATTGTTCAGAATTTAAGGTTATTGGATATTTCCTATATAAATTAATTACCACCCATTGATGCACATAACACTTGTAGAAGGAACACAATACGGTGCATAAAATGAATTTTTTATGTTTTTTTTTTTTTTTTTTTTTCAAATATTTTATTTGCAATTTTTTTTATTTGCAAAAAATGCACAGAGAATGCATGCAACATGAAACAATTGAATTGGATCCCTAATAACTATTGCATATTTCACATGTGTTATTCGCATCATTGGCAGAGTGTGATGGTGGCTCTTTAAATGGTAATTACTAAGTTAACTATCCCATCAACCTTCCCATCCAATCATTAGCTAGTCTGTGTACATGTAATATTAATGGAGACAAAAGGTTGTGATGTGGCCAGTTTTGGGTAGTGGTGAAATAAATAGACAAAAATCCAAATTTATAATGACATGAGGTGAAGTTATGGATGTATAAGGGATACAAATGTATGTAATGTTTGATAGTATGGAGAATTGGTATCAAATGTCACATCATCAAATTTTCTCGGTAAATTTCCACCCCCCAAATAAAGTGGTGATCATCCCGACAACCAAAAAAGAAGGCATATCATGATTAATGGGTAAATTTTAATACCAAAGAAAGAAATTTACAAGAACATTTAGAAATACATGACTCGTGGTTTAAAATTTCCACATGGTCACTCCTAATGTGGTGGAAAGTCTCACCATGTGCACCTGTAACATCCCGCTCTGGTGCACTGAGTGAACTTATTCTTTGAGGACACTTGCTCGCAAGTGATCCGAATTATTATGCTATTAAAACTCTTTATTTTGATTATGAGACGTCATGGGTTGATGATATTTTGGTTTTACTACATTGACATAGACATGTGCTATTGATTCGGTTTACTGAGTGTGCAGGGTTTTGGACCTCGAGGATGTAGAGGCATCGATGGAACCCCTTGGACTCCGGATCGAGTCAGGGAGTGTGCCATTGGGGTTTGATTGTTTTACTTTGATATTAGTGCATCTGATTAGATGATATGATGTGGATATGTTCTAACATGATTTGTTGATGATGCAGGCTGACGATAGCTTGCCGACCAGACTCACATATGGAGTAAAGGGGTCATGCACGACTACCAGAGATGTGAGGGAGAGGTGTGGACAACAGCCCTGTCATAGCCTACTAGCACTTTCACCGTGGCTCGAACTGTAGGTTAATGATTACCTAGTTCGAGAGGACCAACGATGCTATGAGAGCAGACTACGACAGTCACTCGCGATGATTCTAAAGGGCACACAATAAGGCGGGGGCCTTATTCCTTAGAATCCCTTAGTCTCCCACAAGTTCACCTGACGGAGTGTTGACTCCAGGGGTTATTGATGTCTACCAATCAGTCAAGAGGCGAGTGGCACCCTTGGAGCACGTAGTGCGTCCTGAAGGGCACGTCACGTAAAGGAACAGATGAGATGAGTGGCACCCTTGGAGCACCTAATGCGTCCTGAAGGGCACGTCACGTTGATAATGATAGAGGGATGAACCTAGATGGCCCTAAGACCAATAACATGTTAAGAAAATTTAAAACAATTTCGCTAATTAAATGTTGCCCAGTACAAAATCTAAGTTCTAAGTCTAAAATTACGCTAGGGGTAAAATTTTGTCTACCAAAATAATAATAATAATAATAATAATAATAATAATAATAATAATAAATAAATAGATAAAATAAAATAAAATAATAAAATTTAAAATAAAAACCACTTAAATAATAACTATGATCTTCACAAAATTGTGTAACATGAAGGGAGTAAGAAATTCAATTATTCATAAGAAATAAAATCTGTGAATATAAAATGTAAAGAGGGAATTAATTATTTTTTCTTTTGATAATTTAAAAAGATACTAAATTAATGATAAAAGGGAAAAGGGGTTAAATTCCACACCTGCCTTTTTGAGTTCTAAGTAAAAGGGAAAGAGGGAAAATAAAAAAAATAGGAAACTAGGGAAAAGAGGTAACATAAAAAGGAAAAAAGGGGAACTTAAGGGAAAAAGTGGGGAGTCAACTTAGTAAAGAATCTACATTTAAGATCTTTCTAATTTTAAACTGAATTAGCAATTTGATAATAGGGAAAGCCTTTAAAACTTGTAAGGGAATTTAGGGACACCTAGGAGTGATTCTAGGAGTAACTCTAGGTGGGCAAGGGAAATAAAGATAATTACTTAATTAAAGAAATTAATTTATGGAGGAATGTAGGGGATGGGGGACACTTGTACAGAGCGGAAATTTTAGGAAATTATTTTTAAAAATTTAATTAAATGAAATTTTAGGAAAGAAAGGAAGTTCGAAACTCTATAAAAGGAAGGAAGGAGAAGGATGAAGGATCATCTTATGTTTATGTAACGTTATGCTGCAGAAATATCGACTTGACTAATTTACTTGTGGGAGTTGGGATACCCATTTTGGAGAGGAGTGGTAGCTCAGCCTTGCGAGGCAAGCTAAGAGCTAGATGAGATATATGAATAGTGTGTATGGCCCCTTTGCGGCACAGGGGACTAAGGGGGAGGAAGAGTACCCCTAGCATTGGCTGGGAGGTACCGGTGAAGTCTCGACGGTCGACGAGCGGGAGTTGCACAAAGCATGGGACGTCATTCGAAGCGGGTGATCAGTCAAAGGTACGCTCATTTATTTTGTAGAGTAGAATGCATTAGGACTTATGCTTGGATCTGCATATTGATTTTTAAATGGATTGGATGCTTAGATTGATAGTGGACCCCTTTTTCTTAGCCTAGTTGATTGTTTGGTTGATTGATTTCTTGTGTCCTTCATCCCCGCATGACTCGACAGCCTTGTGGTTTGAATGTGACCCATGCAATTGGTTTCCCTTTGTCCCTAGCACGCCAGTCCTCGCCTCAGTAGTCGTCCAGGAGCCTGATCTATGGTCATCGCCTTAGCATTAAAAGACCTATGGATCTCAACATCTTGCTTTCCTGTGCGAGGATGGTGATGCGAAGGTGAACCTTTAGCTGTCTCCCTCTATTGATTTCCGTGTCAGATTAATGACTTGCATCCTTCAGCTCGACCTCTACGTTTTGATTATCTTGCTTCCTTGATGTTTATTTATGTGCCCCAATTGATAGAATCCCTATGATCCCTTCGATGAGTTATCCTTAGGGCCATGGCATTCTCTTACTGTTGTCAGCATTTATATATTGGTAATCCGAGATGAAGAATATTTAACTTCAATCTGTGTTTGGATCTTGTTGGATAGAATGTTTTTTTTACTATTTACTTCGGTTATTATAAATGGGTAACTGCTGTAAAAATGTTAACTCGACTGTGGTAATTCGGAATGGATGAAAAATAAGTATCCTTCATCAATTTCATTATGTGATGGCTGAAAAAAATTTATCCCTGCATTGTTTATTATGGCCACTCTAACCTTGCGCCTTCATTACTTCACTGGCAAAATTTTACTGTGTAAATATCCTTGCTGGCAAATTCGTTTCTGTATGGTTTTGGTAATGGCCATTTAAAACTCGGCATCTTCAACATTGATGGAGAATTTGACCCTAAGCAATTACCAAGTAAAGGTGATTTCGACCTGTGTGCTCATCATTTGTCAATGGCCAGTGACTTCGCCCTTCACCCATCCATATAGACCCGTTTCATCATCGCATCTTTTTTTTTTCTGCATTGGGTTGGCATTCACTCTTCATTTTTATTATTGCAGTTTCATGTCGCCCGCATTTATTTGTGGATGGCGTTATCTTGGTAGGCGTTTCATGTAAACTTCGCCCCAAGTGCTCTGAATTGACAGCCATCGCGGCCTCAGCCTTTACCAATATTAATTTACAGCTTATGGAATCAAGTCGTCTCCTTGGGAACGTTGGCCAGTGATAGCCAATTCCAGAAACATGAAACCTTTATGTGCACACAACAACACATGTAACTTGAGAATTCGATCAAGAACCTGTTCACTATCAATTAAATGGGTGCATGACTTATTTTACGTTATTCTTATTATGTTGATACCTATCATAATTAAACCATTGTTTATATTTATAGAACAAGGAAGATTGCATTGCCGGTGTGCCCCCGTTGTCTGCCTCTAATTGAGGACTATGTGCATTGAATGGCTAAGCATGCTTAGATTTTGATTGTTCCTCCTAACCTGGAAAAGACAGAAATTTTAGACCACCATGTAGGTGTCTAGACTCCTGAGCCTCACCTACCTGGCAGCGCATCTTGTTGGCATCGGTTGGGTTGGAATAACCTACCTCTCCCTCCCTTCTTTTTCAATTTTAAAGTAATGGTAGGGGATTCTGTTTGCACCGACTGTGGTGACTAGATTGAATGACTTAACTAAGATCAGGCCCTACAATCTTCCCCTTTTATCTTTTATATTAGTAAATCTGGTTACTACAGATGGCAGTAAATTACTTCAACCTTTATGACAGCAACTGTATTAATTCTTAACAACAACATTCCACATTATTTAGTTAATTCTTTATTAAGGTGAATGGCTAGTAAAAATGCGACTGGATTAAATTGGAATTAGATGTCAGAATGAGATTGATTTGCACATCAGTGTTTAATAGAAACATTCAAATCAAAAAGGGATCTTTTAATGTTTTACTTTTTCAATCGATGTAAATGAGAAATGCATGGTAGACTCCAAATCCGAAGGTTGTATTTTTGTCAAGTGGAAGAATGTCTTCAATGGGGTCATTCTGTGGCTATTAAAAATATATATATATATAGATTTTCAATTTTGAAATATTGATCCTTGCTTCCACAACTCTTTTTGAAATTATTGGCAATTCAGTTCTCCTTTCAATCAATTTTATAATTTTGTAAGGATCCATGACAGTCAAATTTTAGATATATAATTCCTTATAGATCAACAAATTGTTCGTAAATATTTGTGAATCTAATAAATCTAACAAATCTATCTTATAATTTGGATAAAAAGAAATTGTCTTAATATAAATTTTAGTGGGTATTGTTTTAATATAATTTGGGTATTGTTTTAATATTGTTTAGTGGGTACTGTTTTAGTGGGTATTGTTTTAATATAATTTGGGTATTGTTTTAATATTGTTTAGTGGGTACTGTTTTAGTGGGTATTGTTTTAATATAATTTGGGTATTGTTTTAATATAATTTGGATATTGTTCTAATATAATTTGGATATTGTTTTAATGTAACTTGGGTATAGTTTTAATATAATTTGGATATGGTTTTAATATAATTTGGGTATTGTTTTAATATAATGTGGATATTGTTTTGATATAAATTTTAGTGGGTATTGTTTAGAATTTTAGGGGGTATTATTTTAATAGAATTTGGATAAAAAGAAATAGTTTTAATATAATTAGTTCACTCCTTCGCCTTTCGACTTCTTGCTTAAGCGATATTGTTCTGGGATATTGACGAATTCGTTTCATCTTGCGCTGCCCGTTGAGGGTGTTGATGTTTATTATAAGTAATGGTTATACTTGGTTATGTAAACATTTAATGTGCTTGGTTGCTCACTGTAAGGGTTCTAGCTACTTGTGTAATTTATATTGGGTTTCTAGGATGATTGTCCTTAGCTTAGTAGGCTTGGTCTGTTGAGTTGAGCAGGATGTAGACACCTCCTTGTTCCTCATAACAGTCGCCATCCCTGAGACCTTAAATGGTCAAAATCGATGGGAACCTGGGCTTGAGCATCGCTTATGTGTCCTAGAGGTCCTAACCATTGCAGGGTAGGACAGGTGGGTAGTCAGTCTTATTTTTCTATCGGTTGATTGTCGTTCATTGCTTCCATATGCTTGATGTGCATCTGAGGTCATTATGTTGATTGTCGCAGTTGCATGCGTCATGTTCATCATCATGTCGCGACGCAGAGTATAATGTCTTTTTACCCTTGTACACACGCACAAAAAAAAAAAATTACACTTGTTGTGAGAGGTTGATGTCGTGATGAACGGGAGGTTCGTCACATATGGTATCGGAGCGAGTTCAACCCGTGACTTGGGATCACTACAACTTTCATGATATAATCGATTGTATTATTGCTTATCGAGTTGACTTGTGTGCATGTAGGTAATCATGGTTAGAGGACCTCGTGGAGGAAGACGATGGGGTGCGAGGGGAGGAGGCGCGACGCCTCTAGTAGCATCCACGTCTGAGGGGTCTAACCCCCAGGGAGACGAGCAGGTTCTCGGACAAGAGAAGATAGTGGTTGGTGATGTAGTCAGAATGATGAGATCTTTTCAGCGTTTGTCCGAGGCATTGATCATCCGTTTGGATAGAGATGAGGCTAGGGCACCGGCACCCGCTGAGGTTCCACTGTGTGCTCCGGTCAGTACTGGTAGCATTCATCGTGAACTCGAGAAGGTCAAATTTCTTGAGTTCTTTGATTCCCTAGATGACACAGCCACTGAGGAATGGTTGGAGAATATGGCGATGTGCTTCGCACTTCACGATTATACCTCCAACATGAAGGTCCGCATGGCGGTCTTTCAACTGAAGGGGAGCGCTCTTCTATGGTGGAAGACGCTCCTACCACAGTTGAACATGTTCGTTGAAGACGTATCATGGGAACTGTTCGAGGAATGGTTCCGAGAGAGGTACTTTTCAAAGGAATTCATTGAGCGTCATCTCAATGAGTTCAACGCCTTACGACAGGGAGGTTGTACGGTGCCCGAGTACAAGGCCCATTTTATGGAGCTTCTACGGTATGCTTCGTACCTTAACACTGAGAAACTTAAGGTCAACCGGTTTGTGTTCTGCCTTAACGACAGCCTGCGTGCAAAGGTTAGGATTTTGATGCTTCAAACCTTGCATGATGTCGTCCAGAAGGCCCTCATAGCAGAGGAAGAGCTTATCAGTGGGGGTCAGACTAGGACTCCAGTGAGACCAGCAGGGAAGGTTTCATCTGGAGCACAGCAGCATCAGACGCCAGCCAGACATACGTCGAGATATTGTGGCTTCCAGAGGAGATCCACTTTCACTACACCCTGACGACCGATGCCTCAGCAACGGACACCTTATCGGGGACCACAGCATCAATAACAACGTCGCCCGCAGCAACAATAGTTTAGGCATGTTCAGTAGAACAGACCAGGGATCCAGGCTGGGGGGCCGTCATTTTCTACTTCGGGTACTAGGACTACTGGGCCAAAGAAGGGGTGTTGGATGTGTGGGGAGACACACTACCAGCGTGACTGCCCTATGGAGAGGACCAAAGTGTCTAGATCAGCCGAACCTACTACCGTGGGAGATATGGGCAAGGCCCATCGGATTCATGCAGCGGTTAATAACCGCCAGGCATAACACCAATAGACTGTTCTCGAGAAGACAGGTACCATCGCTGACTAGACCCTTAGTATTTTGATAGATCCCTGTGCTACCGAGAGTTTCATTTCTGGTGCAGTGCTAAAAAGGATTAAGGTAAAGGCAGTCAAACAGGATGTTTTTAGCTTCATGGATATGGTTTTCGGAGCCAAACAAAAGGTTGGAGGAAAGGTTATGGGTTGTGTCCTTAACCTAGGAGATTTTGTCACAAGGGCCAACCTGTAAGTCATGATCCTAGGATCTTATGATGTTGTGATTGGTATGGACTGGTTGGAGTCGCATGAGGTGATACTCAACTGTAAGACAAAACGGTTGAGATTGGTCGATGACGAGGGACATAGATGTGTGATTGTAGGACAGAACCAGGGAGTTTCCCTGAGGTTCATCTCTTCCTTAAACCTACAGAAGAGTATGCGCAAGGGGTGCAAGCTTTATGCTATTCTTGTGTTAAATGAGAAGGGAGGAGCAAAAGGTCTAGAAAAACTTCCGGTGGTGAAGGAGTTTGCGGACGTATTTCCAGAGAAGTTACCTGGGATGCCGCCAGAGAGGGAGTTGGAGTTTACCATAGACTTGAAACTGGGGACTGAACCGATAGCAAGGACGCCTTATCGGATGTCAACCCCAGAGTTACTAGAGTTGAAAATGCAACTGAAGGAGTTGTTGGACCTGGGACTGATACGTCCTAGTGTGTCACCATGGGGTGCACCTGTTATCTTCATATGAAAGAAGGATGGATCGTGGAGGCTTTGCATTGAATACCATCAACTGAAAAAGGTTACGATCAAGAATCAGTATCCATTGTCGAGAATTGATGATCTGTTCGATCAAATGAAGGGTGTGACGATGTTCTCTAAGATCGATTTGTGATCAGGGTATCACCAGTTACAGATCAAGGAGGATGATGTCCCTAAGACTTCCTTTAAGATGAGGTTTGGACATTACGAGTTTATTGTTTTACCGTTTGGACTAACAAACACCCTAGGGGTATTTATGAATTTGATGAACGGGGTGTTCCGCAAGTACTTGGACAAGTTCATCCAAGTGTTCATTGACGATATTTTGATTTACTCTCGTACGACAGAGGAGCATGAAGAGAACTTTCTCTTAGTACTACAGTGTCTGCGAGAGCACAAATTGTATGGGAAGTTGTCCAAATGCTCATTTTATCAATTGAAGATTCACTACTTAGGGCATGTCATCTCCGATGAAGGTATCTCCATGGATCCAACCAAGGTCGAGGCTATTATGGAATGGCCTGCATCGACGAATGTCCTAGAAGTGCGTATCTTCATGGGTTTAGCAGGATACTATTGACGGTTCATCGAAGGGTTTTTGAAGATATCAAATCCAATCACGAAATTGCAGAAGAAAAGAAAGAAGTTTGTTTGGACCGATAAATGCGCGGAAGAATTTTGGAGGCTCAAGGAGTTGTTGAAAACAACATCGATACTAAAGGTCCCTGATATGGACGCGAACTTCTTGGTATGCACTGACGCATCCAAGGAAGGCTTAGGCAGAGTCTTGATGTAAGATGGATGAGTAATCACTTACATTTCGAGGAAACTGAGAAGGCATGAGGAGAACTACGCGATGCACGATTTGGAGTTATTATCCATCGTATATGCCTTGAAGGTTTGGAGACACTACCTTGTTGGATGAAAATTTGAACTAAAGACTGACCATTGTGGACTACAACACATATTTACGCAAAGTGACCTAAACACACGACAACGACGTTGTTCAGAATTGCTTAGCGAGTACGACTTCGAGATTACTTACATAAAAGGGACAGTGAACCGAGTGGTGGATGCATTGAGTCAGAGACCATGCATCTTTTCAGTGCTGCCTCTTCAGAAGAATCTACGTGAAAAGATTCTAACTTTACAGTTTGACAATGACTGGTACAAAGAGATCGAGGGTTTTATTGGACAAAACGCAATGATGGTACCAAGATTTGAGGGATTTTCATTTGATAGCGATGGTTTATTGAGGTTTAAAGGTCAGATTTATGTACTTCCAAACAACAAGTTGAGGATGTTGATCCTGAGTGAGGCTCATAAAGAAGTTTACATGGCTCACCTGGGAGTCATGAAGATGAGGGCAGACCTTAAACCCTTATTCTTCTGGAAGGGAATGAATTCCGACATAGTCAACTATGTGGCCAGATGTCTAGAATGTTAGTAGGTGAAGGATGAACATAGACACCCAACATGATTACTATAACCACATGCCATTCCATAATCGAAATGGGAGGTTATTTCGATGGATTTTATTGTTGGATTGCCACTGACGGCAAGGAGACATGACTCGATTTTCGTAGTAGTAGACACTTTGACGAAGAGTGCTCACTTTATTCCTGTGCGTACAACATTTCAGGCACCTGACATAGCTAGAGTTTTCATCAGTGAGATTATGAGGCTGCATCGTGTGCCTAAGAGGATTATATCCGATCGAGGATCGGTGTTTACTAGACAATTTTGGACAAGTTTCCAAGAGGCCTTGGGAACCAAACATAACTTTAGTACTGTGTATCACTCGGATACTGACAGGAAAATCGAATGAACTAACCAAACCTTGGAGGAAATGTTGCGCATGTACATGATGGACTAACAAAAGCATTGGGAAGAATTCTTGCCACTAGTGGAGTTCACTTACAACAACAATTATCAGAGCACCATTAAGATGGTGCCTTTCAAGTTTCTTTATGGGTGACCGTGTCGGATGCCCTTGAGTTGGGATCGGCTTGAGGATAGGGTCCTGGTGGGACCAGGAGCAATCCAAGAAATGGAAAAACAAATGAAAATCATAACACAAAGGATTAAAGAAGCACAGGATCGACAATGGAGTTATGTCGATGTGCACCGAGTCAACCGTAGTTACGAGGTCGGTGATCGAATATTCTTGTGGGTTAAACTGCATAAGAGTTTGATCAAGTTTGGAAAGGGAGTTAAACTATCTCCTAGGTTCATGGGACTCTTTGAGATTGTGGAGAGAAAGGGGCCCGTTGCCTATCAACTTGCCTTGCCTGATTCCTTGAGGCATATGCATGATGTTTTTCATGTATCTCTTTTAAGAAATTATATTAGTGATCCTACACATGTTATTGACATGATTTCCTTGCAGGTATCGGACGAGGGGGGCCTCATGGCTGAGCCAGTCTGCATCTTGGATCATCGCATTCAATAGCTACAACATCGAACAATAGATCAGGTCAATGTCCAGTGGGACAATTATAGTCCGCACTCGATGACATGGGAGGACGCATATGATATGCACTAGCAGTTTCCATTTTTGTATGATAGATAGACATATGATATTGTGATACATTTTACTTCCGCATTTATACTGTGAAACTTCGAGACAAAGTTTAGAACAAGAGGGGGTGTATGTAACATCCTGCTCTGGCACACTAAGAGAACTTATTCTTTGAGGACACCTGCTCGCAAGTGATCCAGATTATTATGCTATTAAAAATCTTGATTTTGATTATGAGGCATTATGGGTTGATGATATGTGGTTTTACTACATTGACATACACAGGTGCTATTGACTCAGTTTACTGGGTGTGCAGGGTTTTGGCCCTCAAGGATGCAAAGGCATCGATGGAACCCCTTAGACTTCGGATCGAGTCAGGGAATGTGCCACTGGGGTTTGATTGTTTTACTATGATATTAGTGCATATGATTAGATGATATGATGTGGATATGTTCTGACATGATTTCTTGATGATGCAAGATGACGATAACTTGCCGACCAGAATCACATATGTAGAAAAGGGGTCATGCACGACTACCCGAGATGTGAGGGAGAGGTGTGGACAACAACCCTGCCATAGCCTACTAGCACTCCCACCGTGGCTCGAACTATAGGTTAACAATTACCTAGTTCGAGAGGACCCACGATACCATGAGGGAAGACTGCGACAGTCGCTCACGATGATTATAAGGGGCACGCAATAAGGCGGGGGCCTTATTCCTTAGAATCCCTTCGTCTCCCACAAGTTCACCTGACGGAGTGTTGACTCCAAGGGTTATTGATGTCCACCAATCAATCAAGAGGCAAGTGGAACCCTTGGAGCATGTAGTGTGTCCTGAAGGGAACGTCGCGCAAAGGAACAGATGAGGCAAGTGGCACCCTTGGAGCACCTAGTGCGTCCTGAAGGGCATGTCGCGTTGATGATGATAGAGGGATGAACCTAGATGGCCCTAAGACCAATAACATGTTAATAAAATTTAAAACAGTTTCCCTAATTAAATGTCGCCCAGTACAAAATCTAAGTTCTAAGTCTAAAATTACACTAGGGGTAAAATTTTGTCTACCAAAAAAACAATAATAATAATAATAAATAAATAAATAGATAAAATAAAATAAAATAATAAAATTTAAAATAAAAACCACTTAAATAATAATTATGATCTTCATAAAATTTTGTAACATGAAGGGAGTAAGAAATTAAATTATTCATAAGAAATAAAATCTGTGAATATAAAATGTAAAGAGGGAATTAATTATTTTATCTTTTGATAATTTAAAAAGATACTAAATTAATGATAAAAGGGAAAAGGAGTTAAATTCCACACCTACATTTTTGAGTTCTAAGTAAAAGGGGAAAGAGGGAAAATAAAAAAAATAGGAAACTAGGGAAAATAGGTAACATAAAAAGGAAAAAGGGGAACTTAAGGGAAAATGAGGGGAGTCAACTTAGTAAAGAATCTACATTTAAGAGCTTTCTAATTTGAAACTGAATTAACAATTTCATAATAGGGAAAGTCTTTAAAACCTGTAAGGGAATTTAGGGACACCTAGGAGTGATTCTAGGAGTAACTCTAGGTGGGTGAGGGAAATAAAGATAATTACTTAATTAAAGAAATTAATTGATGGAGGAATGTAGGGGATGGGGGACACTTGTACGAAGCGGAAATTTTAGGAAATTATTTTTAAACCTTTAATTAAATGAGATTTTAGGAAAGAAAGGAAGTTCGAAACTCTATAAAATGAAGGAAGGAGAAGGATAAAGGATCATCTTTTGTTTGTGTAACGTTGCGCTGCATAAATATTGACTTGACTAATTTACTTGTGGGAGTTGGGATACCTAGCTCAGAGAGGAGTGGTAGTTGGGCCTTGCGAGGCGAGCTGGGAACTAGAATAAATATTTGGATAGTGTGTGTGGCCCCTTTGCATCTCAGGGGGTTAAGGGGGAAGAAGAGTACCCCTAGCATTGGCTGGGAGGTACCGATGAAGTCTCGACAGTCGGCGAGTGGGAGTTGCATGGAGCGCGGGACACCATTGGAAGTGGGCAATCAGGCAATGGTACGCTCGTTTATTTTTTAGAGTAGAATGCATTAGGACTTATGCTTGGATCTGCATATTGATTTTTAAATGGATTGGATGCTTAGATTGATAGCCGACCCCTTTTTCTTAGCCTAGATGATTATTTGGTTGATTGATTTCCCGTGACCTTCGTCCGCGTATGACTCAATGTCCCTCTGGTTTGACTATGACCCATGCGATTGTTTGCCCTTCGTCCCTAGCATGCCAGTCCTCGCCTGAGCAGTTGGCTATGAGCCTAATCTACAGTCGTCACCTTAGCATTAAAAGACCTATGGATCTCAACACCCTACTTTTATGTGCGAGGATGGTGATGCGAAGGCGAACCTTTAGTCGTCTCCCTCTGTTGATTTCCTTGCCAGATTAATGACTTGCGTCCTTCAGCTCAGCCTCTGCGTTTGGATTATCTTTCTTCCTTGATGTTTATTTCTGTGCCCCGACTGATAGAATCCCTGCGATCCCTTCGATGAGTTATCCTTAGGGCTCTGTCATTCTCTTACTGTTGTTAGCATTTATATATTGGTAATCTGAGATGAAGAATATTTAACTTCAATCTGTGTTTGGATCTTGTTGGATAGAATTTTTTTTTTTATTATTTACTTCGGCAATTATAAATGGGTGACTGTTGTAAAAACATTAACTCGGTTGTGGTAATTCGGAATGGATGAAAAATAATTATCGTTCATCAATTTCATTATGTGATGGCTGGAAAATTTTTAGCCCTGCATTGTTTATTATGGCCACTCTAGCCTTTCGCCTTCATTACTTCACTGGCGAAATTTTACTGTGTAAATATCCTTGCTGGCAAATTCGTTTATGTAAGATTTTGGTAATGGCCATTTAAAAATCGGCATCTTCATCATTGACAGAGAATTTCACCCTGAGAAATTACCAAGTAAAGGTGATTTCGACCTGTGTGCTCATCATTTGTCAATGGCCAGTGACTTCGCCCATCACCGATCCATACAGCCCCATTTCATCAACTCATCTTTTTTTTTTTTCTGCATTGGGTTGGCATTCACTCTGCATTTTTATTATTGCAGTTTCCTGTCTCCCGCATTTATTTGTGGATGGTGTTATCTTGGCAAATGTTTCCTGTAAAATTCATCCCAAGTGTTTTGAATTGACACCCATCACGGCCTCAGCCTTTACCAATATTAATTTACAGCTTATGGAATCAATCCGTCTCCTTGGGAACGTTGGCTAGCGACAGCCAATTCCAGAAACATGAAATGTTTATTTGCACACAACAACACATGTAATTTGAGCATTCGATCAAGCACCTGTTCACTATAAATTAAAAGGGTGCATGACTTCTTTTACGCTATTCTTATTATGTTGATACCTATCATAATTAAACCATTGTTTATATTTACAGAACAAGGAATATTGCATTGTTGGTGTGCCCCCGTTGTGTGCCTCTAATTGAGGATGGTGTGCATTGAATGGTTGAGCGTGCTTAGCTTCTAACTATGCCTCCTAACCTGGAAAAGACAGAAATTTTAGACCACCATCTAGGCGTCCAAACTCGTGAGCCTCACCTACCTGGAAGCGCATCTTGTTAGCATCAGTTGGGTTGGAATAAACTACCTCTCCCTCCCTTCTTTTTCAATTTTAAAGTAATGGTAGGGGATTTTGTTTGCACCGACTGTGGTGACTAGATTGAATGACTTAACTAAGATTAGGCCCTGTATTCTTCCCCTTTTATCTTTTATATCAGTAAATCTGATCACTACAGATGGAAATAAATTACTTCAACCTTTATGAAAGAAACCGTATTAATTGTTAACAACAACATTCCACATTATTTATTTAATGCTTTATTAAGGTGAATGGCTAGTAAAAATGTGATTGGATTAAATTGGAATTACATGTCAAAATGAGATTGATTTGTGCATCAATGTTTAATAGAAACATTCAAATCAAAAAGGAATCTTTTAATGTTTTACTTTTTCAATCGATGTAAATGAGAAATGCATGGTAGACTCCAAATCCAAAGGTTGTATTTTTGTCAAGTGGAAGAATGTCTTCGATGGGGTAATTCTGTAGTTATTAAAAATATATATATATAGATTTTCAATTTTGAAATATTGATCCTTGCTTCCACAACTCTTTTTGAAATTATTGGCAATTCAGTTCTCCTTTCAATCAATTTTATAATTTTGTAAGGATCCATGACAGTCAAATTTTAGATATATAATTCCTTATAGATCAACAAATTGTTCGTAAATATTTGCGAATCTAATAAATCTAACAAATCTATATTATAATTTGGAAAAAAAGAATTTGTCTTAATATAAATTTTAGTGGGTATTGTTTTAATATAATTTGGGTATTGTTTTAATATTGTTCAGTGGGTATTGTTCTAATATTATTTGGATATTGTTTTAATATAATTTGGGTATTGTTTTAATATAATTTTGATATTGTTCTAATATATTTTTGATATTGTTTTAATGTAATTTGGGTATTGTTTTAATATAATTTGGATATGGTTTTAATATAATTTGGGTATTGATTTAATGTAATGTGGATATTGTTTTAATATAAATTTTAGTGGGTATTGTTTAAAATTTTAGGGGGTATTGTTTTAATAGAATTTGGATAAAAAGAAATTGTTTTAATATAATTAGTTCACTCCTTCGCCTTTCGACTTCTTGCTTAAGCGATATTGTTCTGGGATGTTGACGTAGTCGTTTCATCTTGCGCTGCCCATTGAGGGTGTTGATGTTTATTATAAATAATGGTTATACTTGGTTATGTAAACATTTAATGTGCTTGGTTTCTCACTGTAAGGGTTCTAGCTACTTGTGTAATTTATATTGGGTTTCTAGGATGATTGTCCTTAGCTTAGTAGGCTTGGTTTGTTGAGTCAGGCGGGATGTAGACACCTCCTTATTCCTCAGAACAGTCGCCAGTCCCGAGACCTTAAATGGTCAAAATCGATGGGAACCTCGGCCTGAGTGTTGCTTATGTGTCCTGGAGGTCCTAACCATTGTAGGGTAGGATGGGCGGGTAGTCAGTCTTATTTTTCCATTGGTTGATTTCCGTTCATTGCTTCCAGATGCTTGATGTGCGTCTGAGGTCATTATGTTGATTGTCGCAGTTGCATGTGTCATGTTCGTCATCGTGTTGCGATGCAGAGTATAATGTATTTTTAACCTTGTACACACGCACACACAAATATATATATATATATA
>JZKD02S1652423.1:310899-327370 GCA_000966675.3 Picea glauca | reverse complement strand
ATATATATATATATATATATATATATATATATATATATATATATATATATATATATATATATATATATTTGCACTTGTTTTGAGAGGTTGATATCGTGATGAACGAGAGGTTCGTCACAACACCAATGGTTGCAGAGAAAATATGTAGCTGGTTGCAAATATGGAAAACATTAGTCTTTTTTTAGAGAAAGTCTTCATTGAAATTTGAAAATAATTCGACTTTAGAAAAGTGTTGGTAAGAAAAAACATAGCAAAAAAATGACTGAAAAATGTTTGTAGAAAAAAAATATTTGTTGTTCTCCATTTTTGGTTGTCATCACAATTTTTTTTTGTTCCATGAGATGGCCCGCCATTGTTGGTTTTCAAAGTTTCTCATGGACCGCAACCCATTTTTTTTTTCAATATAGATTCCTTTTTAAACAATGTAGTTAAGTGGATTCAAGGGTGTGAAGTCCCTCAAATACATTTAGAGAGTGTTGTTGTTGGAAGAGAGATTTGAACTCTTCTTTGGAGTGTGTTTTCTTGTATAACTTCAATTGATGACCATTTACTAACAATGGAAGTTTTTTGTATCAATAGTTCTTTGTCATACTTTTCCATTATCATAGATTGTTTCAATTTCATCTAGACCAAGCCATCATGTTGTTAATTTTCCTTTAAAGTCATGAAATATGGAATCAAATAATAATCCCCAATCCCTTGGTTGAAATTTCTTATCCCTGATGAAACGATCATGCCAACGTAACTTGGAAGTGAATTGAGATCCTCTATCTGAAATAATTTCTCTACGCACTCAAAATATGGTGAAGATGTTTTCATAATGAAATTATGCAACTCTCTTCTCTTGAAAGTTTTAAGGGGATGAAATTTCACCCACTTAGTTAGATAATCTATATTCTCTAGTATGTACTTGAATTGATTAGATGGTGGATTGATAGGGCCCACAAAATCAATTCCCCACTTCTCAAATGGTTCAAGAGAAACGTGCGGATGTAATGGAATTTCTACAGATTTGATAGGTTGTTCGATTCTTTGACATGAATCACAACTTCTCACATAAGCCTGTGCATATTTGTGAAGTGTTGGCCAGTAATATATAGTGGAGAGAATCATTTTGGTTTTTTTGATTATTACGAAATTCCCTCCCCATGGTTCATCATGGTAAACCTTCAATATTTCATATAATTCGTTTTCTCTAACACATATTCGTAGGATCTAATCAGGCCCCAACTTGAATAAATAACATTTGATACACATAAAATGACCTTTGTTTCTGACCAAGGAACAACACTCACGATAGGATAAATGATGGGGTATTCTTCCAAATGCCAAGCAATTTGCAATGTATACAAACTAGAGTGTGATCACAGACAAAACAAATAGGTTCTCATCATGAAAGGAATCATGCATTGATCCATCCACTCGATCACCTAGAATATGTGATAAGAAATATGCAACTAGATTTTCTTGACGAGGATTATCAATTATAGATATGTCAAATTCTTGAAGTAATAACCAACGAATTATTCTACCATTCATCACTAAGTATTTAATTGTTGAATGATCTATATGCACAAATGTAGGATACCTAGTGATCTATAATGGAAAAACTTGTTAATTTCGTATACAACTGCTAAAAACTCCTTCTATGTCATGGTCTAATTATGCTCATATTTCACCATATTTTCGTTGAAATAATATATTGCATGCATATAAAATGTCTCCTTCTATCCTAACACAACACCCAAACTTTTATCATAAGCATCAATATAAATATGAAATGGTAAGTTCAAGTTAGGTCGTCACAAAACATGGGTTGTAATTAATTTATGTTTTAAAGTTTCAAAGGCTTGTTGGAAAGCTTATGTCCAAATGCATTATGAATCCATAGAAATAAGAACAAAAAGTGGAGAGGCTAGTTCGAGGAAATTTCTTACATCATGTCGTTGTGTTGGAACTAGTATATTTTTTATAACATGCATATCTTTGTAATCCCAAGTGAATGTTGCAGAATATTTTTGTAATTCTTGTTGTTGAATCGATTGTAGCTGGCTATTTATGTTTAGAGATTTTTCTGGAAAAAAATCAGTAGTTTGATCCGATTAAAAATAGATTATTTAAAAAAATATTCATCTAGGCACTAAGGTGCATTACCATCACTAAAAATTGAACGTGACTCATTAGAATCATTGTTTTTTACATTGTTATAAGAAATCATCCCCTCTTATTCTATGAGTTGGTTACATTCTGTATTGTCAACAGTTGATGAATAAATATTATGCATAAAGTTTGATATCATCCTTTCGTTACGTGGTTATCTCAGTTTCAACGCTTGTTCAATTGTAAGTATTAGTGTTACATTTCAACATAATAATCACTCACATCATCAGGTGAAATACATAAAGGTTCCTTTATTTCCAACATTGATTTTGTTGGGGGATACAATTTAAGTTTCTTAACAGATTCTCCTTGTGAAATTTTCATATTTTCGGAGTAACATTCTATGTAAGAATCGACATTTGCTAACCATGGATATTTCAATATTAATGGATAACCCCTCGTGTTTTTATTTGGGTTCAATGTTATAAAAAAAATTGGGTACTCCCATGAATGTATGGTCACTAGAATATCTTCCCAAATCCATTGTGGTTTCACTGTTGACCTATCAGGTATTTGAAAAATTGTTGGTGTTTGACGCATTAAATTATTAAGATTCAAGTTTTCCATAACTTCTACAATAATTATATTAATTATTGCTTGCGCCAAAATCAATTAGAGTATTTGGAATTGGAGTTTTTCCAATACAAACTTGGACTATAGTATTACCAGGATCAATGTACTTTTGATTAACAACCTATCCTAACATAAGTCAGACAATTGTCCTGCTACTTAGATAGTAAGGGGATCTTGTTTCTTCCTTCCTGATTTCTTAACACACACATATTTTTTACGAACTTACTATAAATTGGAATGTTGTTTATGGCTTGAACCAAAGGCATTTTAACATGTACGTTTTTAATTCTCCCTTAATATCAAATGTTGGTTGTGGTGGAATTTCAAGTTGATTTAATCTCTCCAGAAAAGGTACAATATTATTCTTATCACCTAAATAATGTTGGACATCGTATTCAATAGGGGTAGAAGAAATTTGTTGCAAAGGTTCTCTTTCCTTCTTAATATTTGTTTGTTCCTCATGAAATAATGTACCCTAAGGGTTCTAGGATCTTATAGCAATTTTCCTCACCGGAGATGACTGACTTGAAAATCAAGTCTTGAAACTGTATAGGATGGAAAATATCTCACTTCATTAGAAACATATGGCCAACTTGATTGTACTGATTGACTAGATTTATTTGATTGTTGTGGATTTGGTTGTGGCAGTCAGGATTCCTTGCTAACCTCTTATTAGGATTTGGATTAGGTTAGGTGAGCAACTGTAATGGTCTTGATTTTTTTGGACTATGGCCTTGTCATGGTGAAGGAAACATTGGTTGTTTTTGTTGTATAGGAAAACTATTATAAGGTTGGAAATTTTACTGTTGATTTGGCCATGTGTTCCCTTGAATTGCATATGGTTGTTGACCATAATTCATCGGTTAAGAGAAAGGTGGTTTCCATGAATGTCGATGAGTTTGAAATTGTGGAAAATAATGTTGATTATGTTAGAATGGTGAAAAGGATGGTTGATTATTATTTTGAGGATATCTATTATACCATGGTGGTACTGAGTATTGATCTTTTTGACCTCCTGCAAATTGTGGTCTGAACTCTCTAAACCGTCGTTGATTAATAAAGTAAACGTCTTCAACATTCTTTGTAGAATGTTGATAAATTGCCTTTAAACCTAGAAGTTATGGACAATTGTTAATATCATGATTTTTAGAACAAACATTACATACTTTTACTACATCAATTGGACACTCATTTCTGGGATGTTTCTTAGTGCACCTAGGGTAGAAAATTTCTAAGGCTTTAAATAGGATTTCCCGCTTGTTTCCTTTTTCTTTGTGGGGTATCCAACTACACAGATAAATGATTTAGAATGTTTGTTTTCATATGTTCAATTATATTTCCAATTGCATCTTTATTAATTCGATTTATATTTCTTCATGTTGAAGGTAAGCCAACTTTTAACCCTCTAACTTTCCTCATGGTTTCTCTCAAGCAATTTTTAAATAAGTCTTTTATTTCAGAAGAAGTAAACTAATAAATATTCCCCACAACAATTAGATCCAAGCGTACCATTAAATATTCCCTTACACCTTTGAGCAACACTAATTTGAGTGATTCATCATCAAGATTAAAAATTCTACCCTATTTATAACTAAATTGAAACATTTCAGTATAGTCCTCTAATGTTTCATCATCCCTTTGTGTCATACGAAAATTTTCATCGAGATCGTTTCTTGTTCTTTACAGTAATCCTTGTACTTTTCTAGGAAATGTTTCTTCATCTCTTCCCATGTACCAATGCTTCCTCCTTGTAGTCCCACAAACCATATTAAAGAAACATCTTTTAAAGTTGAGGGAAATAATCTTAACTTTGGAGCATCATTTTTGTATTCATATGTCATGACAGAAAACTTCAATCTTAAAAAAGAAAGTATTTGGGTCTTCGGTAAGTAGCCCATAAAATAATGAAAGAACTGAGGAATTTATATTTTTCAACATAGTGTCCTCATCAAATTCCCTAATCAGAAAAAGTTATCCCTCTTCTTCACTATCTATTTCATTTCTTAGAATACATCTTTCTTTCTCATGTATCTCATCTCTATGTCCCATATTGAAAAAATTCGCATATTGCTAGCCGGTGGTTTAAAATTTTACTCTAGAGGCTCTATGAAATCCCCACAAATAAATATATGGGTCATCTAATTCAATCTTAATCTTAAGTTTATCTTTTTAAACTATCATACGTTGAAGCATAATCTTCTTTCTTATCTAGTTCTTTAGGATAATAAGTTGAAGAGGTATTAGGTATAAATATTCCAAACGTATATGTCCTCCTCATTCATTCTCCTTTAGAGAATTTTACTCCAATAAATAAATACCCAAAGCCAATATGCAAAGAAAAAGACTGCGCTTCCCCGACGATGGTGCCAAAAAGTGATGGTCTCAAATAATGCTTGGAATTAACACTTCATTAACTACAAGAACGTGCCTTAATCATCAACCTTAGAAACATAAACTTTCAAAATGATGTGCAATGTGTATGCATATTTTTGGGTTTTGCTTGCTTGGATTTATTGCTAACTATTGTTTTTTCTTTATTTTGGTTCAGCGTGGGTCACCTTTCTTATTCTTTCTAATTTAACAACAAATCAGAAATTTAACTACAGAAATTTAAGTCAATAAACCAAAAATTTAATTACAAAAAATTAATTCACAAACCAGACTTTCTAATTTAACAACAAATCAGAAATTTAACTACAGAAATTTAAGTCAATAAACCAAAAATTTAATTACAAAAAATTAATTCACAAACCAGAAATTTATACTAGAGAAAATTAATACAACAAATTAAAAATTTTACAACAACAAACCAGAAATTTATACAACCAAAAAATAGTTTAGTGAAACATAAATTTGAGATATAGAAAAATATAGCAAACTATAAACTAAGATACAAGGAAATATAGAAATCTGAAATAACATTGTTCAACCGATTTGAACTCAATTCAACCTATTGCATTTTTGCAATTTTAGGTAATCAAAATTGGTTCAGAATTTGTAATCCTATCATGACAAGAAAGCTTGAAAACTGAAAAGAAATTACAATCTACTCTATGCATAAAATCTAATTGCTTGAACATAAATGAAAGCAATGGCCACATTAAATGGTTTAAATTCAAGATAAGTGCTAGAAAAAAAGTTTTGTTGAATATGAAATGAAAAATAGCAATATCGAACTCAATTGCAGCGAAAATATGATTACCACGGTTGTAGAGCGGGCCCTTTCTCTACAGTCTATTGGTCGATCCCCTATGAACATAACTAACAACCAATAAAAATGTTCACGAAAGATATATTATATTTCAAAAATATGTATTCACCATCCAAAAATGACGAACCCTTTTAGGTTCTCTCTTGTTGTTTTATACAAAAATCCCCCGAGTTCTTCACTGGTTTCTCCTTTTCAGGAGATTAACTGAAAATTATTTTTAACTACTTTCTTTAAAAATAAATCCCTAATTTTAACAACTAACTGCTTAACTATTTTCACAAGCCACAGTTTACACATAACTAAATAAAGTTGATTGTACGTGTAGGGCGCTCTTATGAATAGTGCTCAATATATCCTATGTGGCTTCATGCTTAATCATAAAATTCTTCATCAACATCACCTCTGATCCTGATAAATTCTAAATCCACATCTTTAAAAATACCTAGACACTGATGAGAAACTCTATAGCTCTCGAGAGTTTCAGTAATTGTTGTCAATATTGATGAGAGATTCTGCGGCATTGGTAAATTTATGAATTGATATCAATGTCGATGAAAAAGTCACCAAATAGGTTATCAACCCCAAATACATAAATGATGCACTCTCGTTCTCTTCGTAGTAAAAATCATTTATTTAACATAGAAATTTAACCCAAGAATGCATGTTCTTTGAGAATGGTAAATGGGGTGAAAGTGTCTAATAATAGACAAACAAGAAAGGATCAAGTTGTCAAACTAAATAAGGATAATTATGGAAAGGTTGAGGGAATAAAATAGGGAAATTACCATGCTTGTTAATTATAAAAGTATGGAAAGGGTGAAGGAAGAGACTTTTTTTAATACAGAGGGTTGGATCAAGAAGGACTCTGATTCAAGGAGATCTTGGATAAATGAAGAAGGAATTTCATCTATAGATAAATACAAGTCATGGAGAATATAGAATAAAATAATTCGTAAAGAGTTCTAACATATTGGAGCCAAAACAATAGGATCATTGTGTACAAAGGTTGTCATATAGTTTTAGTGTGCATGTACGTGGGTTTTAGTGGAGACATGCATGTATATGTGGGATTTCTTAAGGAAAGACATGTACATATTGAAAAATATTAAAGCGCATGGTTGTACAACAGAATGGGAGTTGCTATGGTTTGTCAGTGTTGTCTAAAGATTTTTATGTTTCTTTGTGGGTCATTTTCTTAGTGAGAGAGCCCTTGTAATATTCAAAGTTATTTGAATCATAAGCATAGTTGATGGAAAAAATATCTTTGTGTATTATGTATGATATTTTTGTTTTCCAGTATTGATTCTACTATTTATTTCAGTTGATTACTCCAACAAGTGTATTTTGTTTTCTTATTTTCTAATTTGATTTACAACAAGAAAAACACTAGATAAAAAAATACCTAGGTGCTAGGATTAGGAAATCTACATGGCATCAGAGCACTTTCTCTGGGAGGAAGCCACATTTCCGATCCTGTAACATCTTGCTCTTGCAAGAACATGTTATTGATTTATTCTTTGAGGACACTTGCATGCAAGTGATCTGGTTATGGAACATGGTTATTATTTCTCTTATGGATATTTATGATGATGTTGATGGATTATGTTTTAATGTTATTTTTTATATGTGTATTGACAGATGTTATTGACGAGTTTTCCCTGAGTGTGTAGGACATTGACATAGTATGGATGTCGATGGCATCAATGGACCTCAGATTCCAGATTGAGTCAAGGAGTGGATTTTATTGGTTTGAGTATTTCATTTATGCATATGTGACATATGGCCGATTATATTAAGATGTTGTATAGGGATCATTGGTAGTGTTTTGTTAATGAATGCAGGTTGACGAATACTTGCTAATCAGACTCACATAAGGAGTAAATGAGCCATGCACATAGACCGATATTGAGGGATAGGTGTTGCAGCATCCCTATCAAATCCTATTAGCACTCTCGTCGTGGCTCGAATTGTAGGTTAATGATTACCTAATTCAAGAGCTCCACGATATCGTGAGAGTAGACTAAGACAGTGGCTCACGAATATTTCTAAGGGGCGCGTAATAAGGCAGGGTCCTTATTCCTCAGAATCCCTTAGTCTCTCACAAGGTTTCCCAAATTGAGTGTTAACTCCAGGGGTTGGACAACTACCAAAACCATTCAAAGGCGAGTGGTAGCCTTGGAGAAGAGAGTGCGTCTTGAAAGGTAAGTCACGCAAATAAAATTTGAGTCAATGAATCTAGGTGGCCTAGAAAATCCTGAGCAAATAATTAACCATGTAAAATCTTGAGCACTATCAGATCAATTAATTAATTAATTAATTAAGGATTAAATTTATTAATCATAATCGATGTAAGAGTCTAATCCTTTGCAATTAAAAATTTAATTAAGTCAAATTCCAAGTTAGTAAGAAGACTAAAAACTAAATTTATAAATTAAATAATGAGGGGATAAAGTAAATAAGTTTAGGAAATAAAGAAAAACAAAATAAATATAAAGATTGATTTAATACACATATATGCAAGTAATTACCAAATTGGCATATAAGGTAAGAATGGAATAAATCTAAAGGAATGGGTGTTCTTAGAAAGGAATCTAGAGTCTAGTTAACACTAGTCTAAGTAGGAGAAGATTCATATTTTAACTCAACTCAGTTTTAGTAAGGTTATGCTGCAGAAATTTTGACCGATTTTTCTTGTGAGAGTTGGGATACCCATCTTGAGAGAGAGAGGTGGCTCTACCTTGTGAGGCGAGCTGGGAACTAGAGGATTTATGGTTGTGTGTGCACATGGACCATTTGCATCTCGGGGTGCTGAGGGGAAGAAGAGTACCCCTAGCATTTGTTGTGAGGTATCAGTGAAGTCTCAATGGTTAGCAAGAAGATGAAGGAAGGAAACACTAGTTGCCAAGGATCATCATCAAGCCCATCTTCGACGGTTACAGTATTTAAATCTCAAATTTTAATTATTAAACTGATTGTATATTATGGTTAAATATTTTCGTGAAGTTGTGACTCTAAATGGAATAATAAAATTTTGAATTAGTCTATTGATTGATGGCCTTACGAATCCTTGTGACTACCGAATGCTTTCTTTGCGATTTTATAAAATTTTGTATCCTATGTGATTTATTAACTCTGTTTTTTATAAAAAAAAGTTGCCATGCATTTTTGTTAAATATAAGGTAAACTCAACAGTCTGACTATACACTGCCAGTTGTACTATCATTTCTTGATTTTCTTGAGCCTATTTAGCTCAGCTATTTTCCCTTTGCTCTGCACTCCTTTTATTTGTATTTTTTCACTTGCATTCCTAATATACTGAATACTATTTTTGCTCTTCTCTTTCTATGTTTTCATTGCTTCACATTTTATCATGGTATCGGAGCATCAGCAGCAAGCCTCTTCACACAGTTTGGAGAGAAACCCGATCCAAAGAAGCACAACACTTACACTGTGAATGAGAGCATAGGATGCGAGATTCTTCACAAAGCCTTGAGAGAAATCCGTAGTCCACCATCCTCTCAAAAGAACGTCGCAGAAGGCATGCATGAGGAATCAGAGTGCTATACGCTCAAAAGATTGAGGGAGCAGAAACTGCAAGAAGAAGAAAGTGTAAAGAATCGTGAACATTTACAGATTCATCAAAGATTCACGAAGAAGAGTTGTAGGAGGCAAAAACACTCAAAGAATTCAAAGAAATTCGTTCAATTTCATGAAATATTGCGGCAGAAGGAAGAAGCACTCAAAGAATTCAAAGAAATTCATTCAATTTCATGAAAGATTGTGGCAGAAGGAAGAAACACTCAAAGAATTCAAAGAAATTCATTCAATTTCATGAAAGATTGTGGCAGAAGGAAGAAACATCCAAAGATCTTGTAAAATTCTCACAAACTCGTGAAAGTTTGTTGCAGAGGGCAGAAAGATTTAAAGAATTCATGAAAGTCTTTCAAATTCGTGAAAGATTCACGAATTTCCTGCTTCGGGAGAAACTCCTTGCAAGAACAACAAAGAAAATGCTAAAGCAGCAAAGGACAAGTAGAAGCAGCCGTAAGATTGGTCCTGCTAACAGATCTGAGGCATTAATCAAGTTCAGAAAGGATGAGGAGCACACAGAAAAGACAAAAGATTTTCAGCTGTCAGATTTAGCGCAGAGGACCGATAGTCGTCGGATCCGGGAGAAAGTGCACGAGGTTTAGTCCTCTGGAGTGCACAGGAGAAATGATGACTTGCGAAGTCACAAAATCCTGAAATCATTGGGACCATCCATCAAGGAGGACACGTGGTGAGATCTCGGCATTTCGTTGACTCGCAGGGAGTAAAGGTCAGAGAATACTGTGGTGAGAATTCGCAAATCTCAAAATCAGGACTTGATCTGAACCGTTGGATCGAGAAAGATCGTGCGTCGTCGATCTGACGCTATCGTGAAATTGGGAATCGGGAGTTGGACAAGCAGAGGAGACTGCACTCCATACCCCGATACATGAAATCTCGAAATCACGAAATCACTCCAACCGTTGGATCTGGAGTGACAGGTGGTGAATATCCGATGGCACCGGGAGAACGAAGGTGAAGATTGGAAAAAGAATATTTTGTGAGAGAATCAGGACCATCCATCTCAGAGGATAGGTGGCAGAAGATCCAAGTGCCATTAAAATTTTGGCATTTAGGAGTTCGGGGTTTGGAGAACATTGTGACGAGAGTTCAAGAGTCGCGAAATATCAATTCACGAAATCCTGAAAGGATCTGGACCATCGATTCAAGCGTCATCACAATTTCGGCTACCGAGAAATTAGAGGCGAAAGTCTCGTGAACTCGCGATACGCGAAATTCTGAAATAATCTGAGTCATTGATCGAGTGTAGATCTAGACCGTTAGATCTTCGATCGTGGAGGATCGTAGATCGTTGATCACAATATTACAAATAAACTGTGGTCGTTGATCTTAAATCAACGAGGATCATTCATCCTTGAAGCAATTTTGCATTTTGGCTATTCGAAGGAACTGCTACCTTCAGCGTCGAAACGCGAAAATATCGAAACGCGAAAGCCCGTAGCACCTGGTTTTTTTCCTGCCCACGGTCATATGCAAAGCTAAACTTTCTTTGACACTCCAGTAAACTCAGAAAGCCCTATTCCGCCATTAAAAGGGCTACAGTTGCTGTAATATTACAGTTGCTAAAGAACATAGCTCAAAGTCCTAAATTAGTATATCTTTCGCTCGGATAGTCAGATCAAGATTGATCGAAGTCAAAGAAGTGGTTTACACTGCGTTTTTCGATCCAAAGTCACTGGAAGAAATTAGAAGACATGGTTTTACGTGCAGAAAACAGATAAACACGAAATTTTCTAACAATTTTTTTTATGTTTTGTTAAATTCTTTAAAGATGGCCATGTCTAGCAATTTAGGACCAACTCAAGGTCCGATTCTTCTTGGAAAGAATTATGAGTTTTGGTCTCTTAGAATGAGATCCTTCTTGCAAGCACAAGAGTGTTGGGATCCAGTGGATCTTGGATATGTGGAACCAGATCCAGCAGACCTTTCCTCCATGACAAACCAACAGAGAACTGCTTAGGCAACACAGAGGAACAAAGAGAATAAATCCAAATTCTGGATTCAAAATTCAGTGGATGACTCAATTTTCTAAAAAATCACAGGTGCTACTACTTCAAAACAGGCTTGGAACATCCTTAAATCATCCTACCAAAGCAATGACAGGGTCAAAACAATCAAACTGCAGACCTTAACGACGCAATTCAAGACTTTAAGAATGATAGAATCTGAAAATGTGGATCAGTTTATGACCAGAGTCCTAGGAATCGTGAACCAGATTAGATTGACTGGTGAAGCCATCATTGATCAATGCATTATTGAGAAATTCCTCAAATGTTTACCAAAGAAATTCAAAATGGTTGTTACAACAATCCTTGAATCCAAGGATCTGTCGCGTTTTTCAACAGATGAACTAATTGGTTCCCTGCTGACACATGAGACCAGACTGCATCTCACAGATGAGTCAATCGCCAATGCCTTCAAAAATCAATTCTTCTTCAGCAGAGGGAGAGGCAGAGGAAGAGGCAAAGGTCACCAAGGACAAGGGAGTACTACATGTAACCAACACTCAAGTGGAGGTCACAGTCAACAGAACCAGAATCAAAATTTTCAAGTTCATAGACAACAACACTAGAATCAAAATTTTCAGCCTCAAAGAGGCCGAGGGAGAAGATCAAATGACAAATTAAGCATACAATGCTATTACTGCAAAAAATATGGGCACTATGAATCTGAATGCAGGAAGAAGCAAGCAGATCAACTCTCAAGCAGAGCACATGTGTCAAATCATATGGGAGAAACCTCAAGAGGTATGTTTCTCTCATGTCACAAGTCTGAAGAACAACCTAAAGATCTCTGGTTGTTGGACGGTGGATGCAGCAATCACATGATAGGTAACAAAGATTTACTTTCATGCATTGATTCTTCAATTTCATCTGATATTACACTTGGAAATGATTCCTTAGTCAAAGTTCAAGGAAAAGGAATTGTACCTATTTTTACTAAACAAAATGTAAATAAAGAGATACACAATGTCTATCATGTTCTAGATCTGAAACATAATCTACTAAGTGTAGGAAAACTCATTGAACATGGCTATAAGGTACTTTTTTAGGGAGCATCTTGTAGGATATATGATAAGACCCCCAGTAGAAAATTGATTTCTGAAATCCACATGACTCAGAATAGGATCTTTCTCCTTACCCTCAGAGCTGAAAATTTGATCCAACCATATGCACAAAGTGCCATCACCCCCCCCAATGAAAATATAGTTTGGCATACAAGATTTGGACATCTACCCTTTCAGAGTCTCAGTCTTCTACAAAAGCACTCCATGGTCAAAGGTCTTCCTATCTTCAAAGAGAAAAATCCCCCATGTGAGTCTTGCATACTTGGAAAACATAACAGAACTAGTTTTCCACAGTCCTCCACTCAAGACAAACAACATCTAGAACTTTTTCACACTGACCTATGTGGACCAATGCAAATAGAGTCCATAGGTGGTAGCTTTTATTTTCTAGCCTTTATTGATGACTTTAGCAAGAAAATATGGATCTATTTTCTTAGACACAAGTCTGAAACTTTTGCAAAATTCAAGGAATTCAAAGAAGAAGCTGAAAAACAGAGTGGCAAATATATAAAAGCGCTCGGGTCAGATGGAGGAGGAGAATAAAAATCCAAGGAATTTGCAAATTTCTCCAAATCACAAGGCATTATTATGCGAACTACAGGCAGATATACTCCACAACAAAATGGAGTGGATGAAAGGAAGAATCAGAAAATAATGAACATGGCAAGAAGCCTACTCAAACATAAATGTTTGTCCAATACTTATTGGGCTGAAGAAGTAACATGCTCAACTTATCTCTTGAATCGATCTCCAACCACAAGTCTAAAGATGAAAGTCCCTCAAGAAGCATGGAGTGGGACAAAGCTAAATGTTGCGCATCTAAAGACATTTGGATGCATAGCATATGTTCACATACCTTCCGAATTAAGGAAGAAACTGAATAATAGAAGTGAGAAATGTATCTTCACTGGATATCTTCACAAAGCCACTGGGAAGAGTTGAAGAGGGAGTGTTAAATATAATGTAACCTCAATAGTCTGACCATACACTGCCAGCTTTCCTGGCCCATTGTTCTATCATTTCTTGATTTGCTTGAGCCTATTTAGCTCAGCTATTTTCCATTTGCTCTGCACTCCTTTTATTTGTACTTTTTCACTTGCATTCCCAATATACTGAATACTGTTTCTGCTCTGCTCTTTCTCTGTTTTCTTTGCTTCACATTTTATCAATTTTGTTTATGCATTTACCTTTCGATGATTGTTTGTTCTCTTCTTTTCATGATTCTTGTTTTCTTCTTACTGGATTTTGACTTATGAGTATCGACATGTTATTTTCCTCTTCCAACACTTACCTTATCTAGTATTCCCGTAGAATAGTGAAGACGGCTAAATATTTCTATCGAATATACATGGTAACAACTCAAATGTCTCGCTTCTGACCTTCTTGCGTATTGTATAGGGATAATTGTTTTGTTGTTGATGAAATTAGCAACGTAGAGTGATAAGAGTGAGTGAACAGACCAATCTACATGATAATTCGCAGGCTCTCCTATGAGTCACTTATCAGAGGAGGTTCTATCTTTAAGTTTAGAAAACAGCCACATGGCTTGACAAAAGCAATGTGATTGGATTTTTTTCTGCGTATTCTCCAGTGTATAGGCAGCAGTCAATAGTCAGAAACGAGTGTTTCTTCCCTTCATTGCGTGATATAGATTAGTTGAGGCTATGCCTTAGATAATTTGTGGTTATTCTAGCAAATTCGTAAAGTAGTCGCCCATTTTTAATGAGCCATGAATTGTGCCAGCCAATAAAATCGCATTATGTGCAGCCATATAACCCGACATATAGAAACCATAGATATTAAATTATTTGTTCCCGCATGCACTGAGCAACAGACCCAAGCCATTACAGTCTACATTCATTGCACACAAATACATAGAAAAATATGCAGAAAGGTATAGAGATATGATTTAGGTTCCAAAAATGATCGTACAGGAGACTGTTTAAATATAGATAACATAGAGAAAGTGTAGCGATGAGGTAATTCCTAAATGGATTCATCGCTTTCATTTATTCCCTAGAAAACATTCCGCATTTTTATGCATACAAGTTTTGCCAGAATGGTGAATCTCTGGCATCTTTCTATGAAGAAATAGCTCGTTTTTGGTACATAACATTTCGCCCAACGCTTAAAATTCGCCTGGCTACATAACCCAGATACTCTACGTTTTTATTCAACCTACTCAATGAATTTTAAAACTAGACTTTGTTTTTCCTTCTTCCTAAATGGTGGTTTCCAGGAATTTATCTTTGAGTCTTATTTTAAAACTAGACTACGTTTTTCCTTCTTCCTCAATGGCGGTTGCAAAGGATTTGTCTCTGTGTTGTATGTAAAATAGGGCTGTGTTTTTTCCTTCTGCCTCGAATGGCGGTTTTCCAGGGAATTGACTCTTTCATGCATTTTAGTTCCTTCAACGGATATTCCATTTCTTACCATTCGATATGATATTGATTTTTTTCTTTTTAAAATGAAAAAAATTTAGTATTTTTACCATGCAATTTAGTTCCTTATTTCCTAATCCATTCCTTGCCAAGCTGCCATTAAGTATCATATTGATTTTTATTTTTATTGTTGTCAAGTTCCAACCCCAAATGCTTTTACAAAGTTCGTCATTGATCATGGCATGAAATGACGAATTATCAACTTAGAAATAGGATTCTAAAAGGCATGCAATTGTTTACTTTCTATTTGTGCATGGGAAGGTTTGTGGTGCAAGTTCTCTAATAATAAAATATAAGAAAATGTATTCGGGCAACATCAATGCACAATATTTATGTTAGATGGTTTTTTCTTAAATACCATTTATTTTTAAACCTCAAAACCTATGCTTCCTTCTCATAGAAATTTATCCTCTTATATTTGTATTTATTATGTTATCCTTATAATTTATTGCTTGTGACATCCTCTTAATTTCGTTTGTGCCATGAATTAATCTCATAATTATCTTGCGCCATGAATAAATGTGATGTATGGATGGTTATGTGTTTAGTTTAATTTTTGCTCTATGAATTAAATTGATAATTATCGTGTGCCATGTATAAATGCGATGTATGGATGGTTATGTGTTTAGTTTAATTTTTGCGCCATGAATTAAATTGATAATTATCTTGCACCATGAATAAATGCGATGTATGGATGATTATTTGTTTAGTTTACTTTTTGAGCCAATAATTAAATTGATAATTATCTTGTGCCATGAATAAATGCGATGTATGGATGATTATGTGTTTAGTTTATTTTTTGCACCATGAATAAATGCAATGTATGGATGATTATGTGTTAGTTTACTTTTGCGCTATGAAAAATTGAATTGATAATTATTTTGCGCCATGAATAAAAGCGATGTATGGATGGTTATGTGATTATCTTACTATTTGCAGCATGCATAAACTTTATGTATGATTGGATGAGTGGGAATAAGACACATGCTTGTTCCTCAGAACAGTCGCAAGCCATGAGACCTTAAGTGGTCAAAATCAATCGGATGAATCCTGGGCTTGAGCATTGCTTATGTGTCCTGGAGGTCCTAACCTTGCAGGGTAGGTTGGGTGGGTAGTTACTTGATATTCAGTGTATGGTTGATCATTATTTATATTTATCTTTGGTTGATTGTGATGCACTGAACAACGCCGCTAATTATTTTTGTGCGTGGAACATGTGTTGTTGTTATTTATGTTAATGTGTTGTCTTGTGTCGTTATTTATATTCGATGATGTGTCTCTTGTAATGATTTTAATTATGACATCGTATTGATTGTGCATTTTTGTGACATATTTGTTGACGTTAATTTCCTAATGCAAATATATATATATATATATATATATATATATATATATATATATATATATATA
>JZKD02S1652423.1:282364-310849 GCA_000966675.3 Picea glauca | reverse complement strand
TATATATATATATATATACCTTTTCTACATAGTTGTTCGTTGTCGTAAGAGGGGAAATTACAGATCCACGTCAATTAGAAGTATATCTATCAAATCTTCAATGAGATCTCAACAACCACAAATCAAGGGTTAGATTTCAGGGAAACAACCATACTAAAGAAGAACTAGGGTTTGTAGTCATACAGAGTTTTGTAGGAACAACCATTTACATATGTGGTTTTCATTATATAAATTAGTGTAAATATTTAGGTTTCAGTAGTGATAGATGCGTACAAGATCGTACAGGTTAGTACAAGGGAAGTTTCAGCAACAAGTTATTTCTAGGGCATATTATTAGACCTAAGTAATGACAATAGTAATTATGATAATTGAAGACACATCAGATGGAGAAAATGAATTCCTATATTGGAAAGAAAGAATTCCTTTATCTTTGAAGGAATGTGACCTTTGGAAGATAGTGGACAAAGTAGTTCTTTAAATGACAGATCCACAATATATGGAAGTTCACAAAAAGAAGGAGATAAAATACCAGCAGGTAATCTTGGCTTAAATGAAGAATCATATAGTTCCTCACTTATCCAAGAAGAAGATGGCCAAGGATATGTTTTATTCCATGGTAGGATTATTTCAGAGAGATAACATGAATAGGAATATGGTCTTAAAAAATAAAGTCAGATCTATGCAGATGTCTAGATCTAACAATGTTACTAACTATTTCATGAGGATAACATAGTAAGTAATTAGATTGTAGCTATAGGGGATAAATTCGATGATGTTGAGTGCATTAATGTGGTAGTGAATGGTTCTCCCGAGTCTTGGGAATCATTTGACAAGGGATTCTACGCGTGGGAAAAACTCCCAGATTGAAAAAAGATTTGGGATGATTGTTCTAGGAAGAGACTCAAGAGGTGTCTAAAGACAAAAAGAAGGAATGTAGTGATGAGAAATTGGCCCTTGTCAATAATACAAGGAAGGAAAAAGGAAAGGGCTCCAACAAGAAGGGTAATAGTGATCGAGAAAGATCGCATCCAAGAAAGAAGGACTCGAGTAAAATAAAGTGATTTGCATGTCAAACAGAAATAGACATTTTGCATATCAATGTATAGAGAAGAAGAAGGGAAGAGAAAAGATGTAGACAAAAAAATCTACAAAGATGAAACTAGATGAGTTTGCAGTAAAGTTTGAGAAGGATTTCTCACTATTTTTTTTCCTTTATACCGGCACAACTACCAGGAGTGTGTGGTACTTGGAAAGTGGTGCATCCCATCATAAGACATAAGCATGAAATCTACTGAGAATTATGATGGATAAGGATTCAAGGATCCATGTTAAGCTTAGTGATGATGCCAAGTATATAGTGGAAGAGGGAGCAATCTTGTTCCATCTTGAGTCAGGAGGTTCATTTGATGCCTGAGATGTGCTTTATTTACTAGGACTGAAAAAGAAATTTGTCTTAGCATTAGTTATGGAGGACATGGGTTTTTTCGTTACTTTTTATAGAGGGTAGGTACTCAAACATCCAAATAAATCTAGCCTGAACATAACAACATTAATTGGGGTTTTGGGGTTAGAGAGGATAAACTATATAGTTTGATATGAAATCATTTTTAGGATTTGGTACATGAAAATGATAACCTATGTGAGCTATGGAATAAGAGATGGTATACCTACACTACATGGCATTGTCAATTTCGAGGGAGATTGTTACAGATTTTCTAGAGTTCCATTTTGAGTAGGGAGTGTGAAGAGGGTGTGCACTTGGAAAGAATACGAAGGTTGATTTTCTAAGTACTAGTGAGACTAAGTACAAGGAGATATTGGATATTATACATTTATATGTGATTGGGTCGATGTCAGTAGCATCAATGCAGGGAGATTCATACTATGTGATGTTCGTTTATGACCTTTCCAGGAAAAACTAGACCTTCTTTATGAAGACTAAGGATGAGGTCTTCAACCGATTTAGGGAGTTTAGGGATCTGGTGGAGAGATAGATAGGGAAGAATGTCAAGGTATTGAGGTTGGATGATGGGGGAGAGTACACCTCTAATCACTTAAAATATTTATGCAAGGAGCTAGTGATCAAGATGGATTTGAAAGCTTCATATGATCCTCAACAGAATGTGGTTGTAAAGAGAAAGAACTGGTCCATCATCATTTCTTCTAGGGATATGATAACGAGGAGTTTCTGATGATTCTTTCAGCTGAGGTGTGTAACATGGAATTATATGTGCAGAACATGAGTCCTCATAGGATATTGAGGGACAATTCTCCAAAGGAGGCATTCTATTCAGTAGTGAAGCCAAAGATAGGACAATTGAAGATATTTGGTTGTCCATTCTACATCCATGTTCTCATGGAAAAGACGACAAATTTAGGTCCTTTAGGATAGAAGCATCTATTTTTTGGGTACAACGAGACCTCAAAGGATTACAAGATATTAATACCAACACAGCGGAAGACAATTGTGAGGAGAGATGTTAAGTTATAGGATATCTTGGCATCTAGGAAATCTCATGAGTCGCCAATAGTGATAGAGAATAAGGAGCAACATGCTCCAAAGGATGAGAAATGCTCAATAACTTCTAGTTGAGAGAGTCATAATTTAAGTGGGGAGGAGGAGTTATCCCCTCACAATTATGTCAGGAGACCCAGGTGGCTATTGCATACATTAAAGGATGTTGGTGAGTCTCCTAGGAGTGTAGGCAGGGAGATAAATACTCATAGGATTTTTCTAAACTATAGATGGTAGCATCAAGTAGAATCATTGATGTTGCACCTTCCAGTTTTGAGTAGAATCATTGATGTTGCACCTTCGTAGAATCATTGATGTTGCACCTTCCAGTTTTGAGTAAGAGACCCATCAATGGGTTTGGGGTAATGGCATGGTGAAGGAGTGCACCTATATCACGAAGACTGATGTTTGGGACATAGTGTTGAGGCTAGAGAGGAAGTCGTCTATGAGTTCCAAGTGGATCTACAAGATCAGGCATGTTGTAGATGGTAGCATCAAGAAATTTAAGGCGAGGTTCATGATGAGACTTCTAGAGAGAGGGAGTGGAATATGAGGAGACATTTTCTCCAGTCGCTAGGTATGCTTCTATTCAAGATGGTGTTTCTATTTCTTTAGTTATGAGGTGGAGTATTTACCATATGGATATGAACATATCTTTCTTCAATGGGATCATTAAGGAAGAAGTATGCATATAGAAACCTCATGGATTTGAGGTACATGGGAGGGAGTCTCATGTGTGTAGGATTAAAAAAGCCTTCTATGGATTCAAACAGGAACCCAAGCCATGGTATTATAGGATTGATAAATGCTTGCAAAGTATGGTATTTACTAAGAGTGAGGTAGATCCTAACTTGTACTTCATACTTGTTGGGTCTGACCACTCATGTTGGTGTTGTACGTGGATGATTTTTTTCTCATAGGTGCATAAGAGCTTATAGTAGGGTGCAAAGTGTATTTATCAATCAGATACACTTGGAGTGGTATATAATACCTTCCTTAATAAGAGCGAGTTTTGATTTCTATAACATTGGATAGGTACTTCCACATAGCTCTAAGGGTATAGACATGTGTAAGTCGTCCAAAGCCTTCTACCTTAATACTTTACTTTAATTAAAGGAATTACTAAAGTAAAGTGATTTGATTAATTAGTTGTGTTTATATAAAGAAATTTTAAATTTATTAGAATTACTTAATTAAATCTTATCCATTGATCTCAAGTGAGGTGATATTTAATCTCAATTTTCAATCACTTTGGAGATTAGGGTTAGTTCATGAATTAGTATTATAAAATCATGGCAAGGGTGAATGAGGATACAATTTTTTTATACAGAGAGTTAGATCATGAAATACTATGACTCAAGGAGATCTCAGACTTGTGGAGAAGGAATTTCATCTAGATATTAGTACAAGTCAAGGATAAGAGAGAGCAGGATAAGACGTAAAGAGTTCCATTAGATTGGAGTTGAAAAATAAGGGTTGCACCATATGAAGTACATACAATATGAGTGTGCATGTACACAAGTTTCAGTGAAGAGAAGTGCATATATGTGGGTTTTCTTAAGTAAAGGCACATACATATCAAAAAATGTAAAATTTTGGGGTTTTACAACATACAAGGAGTTTTTAGGGTTTGTAGGTGTTGTCTAAAGTTTTTTTTATTTCTCTATGGACTATTTTCCCAGTAAGAGAGCCCTTGTAAGATTTGAATTTATTTGAATGATAATCTTAGTTGATGGGAAGAAAATCTTTGTGTATTGTGTATGAAAATTTTGTTTTCCAGTATTGTTTATGCTATTTCTTTCTACTTATTATTACAACAATTTTGTTTTGTTTTGCGAGCTACTAATTTGATTTACAACAATGAAATCACTAGATAAAAAGATACATAGGTGACCAGATTAGGAAATCAACAATATAGTGTACCCTCATCAATATCAAAGGTTCACTTGATGAAAGGGTCCAATTATACCATCTTCAATTAAATATGGTGAACCCTCCAAATATGGCCTAGCTACCCTTCAGTTCTTCAAGATTTATTAGTTATGACCCAATCCATCATTTTGATTCTTTTATAATGAAATAAGTTAAATGAATCTACTATGAAATTCAAATTGAAAATGAAATATAACCTAATCTAATTTCATCAGATTGAAATACAGAGTCAATTTGACATGACTCAAAAGTTAAATTGCAAAGAGTATGTAGGATATCCCACCAACTACAATCGGTACCAAACCTCAACCAATACTTTAAGGGTTTAGGATAACCTACATGTCACTAAGAGAACACCCATTTCATTCCAAATTTTTGGAAATAAAATAAAGAGTATTTACATAGAGGAGGGAGAATAGTTCATGATCTATTATTTGCATGAAGCCCCAATCTTGTTCTAAGAATTGATGAAATCTTGTGTGTCTCCAAGAGTTACATCCAACCTATTAGCAAAAAAAATGATAAACAAGCATCAATATAGTGAGAAAGAGAAAGTGATGACCTACCAATTCAAATTTCTTAGAATAGAGTTCCAAACAATTTTTTTAGAAGTTTTAAGCATGTGTTTCTCTTGGATCAAATCCTATACCTACTCGAATTATGGTTCTGGACCAACGGTCTCCAACTATCAAACCAGAAGCAATATCTTATTTGTGGCACTAATCTTCCCTTTAAAAGTCGAGTTTCTTTCCCCATCTAGCATCAAAACCATTTTCTTCTATGATACCAAGCGCTAATCCTTCACAATACCACGGTTTAGAAACGTTGGCTAACATATTACAGTTTCATCTGATCAGAATGTCTCAAGCTCAAGTGTTTCTATGGATCGGAGTATGATGAGTAGGAGTGATCCAATGTTGTTAGGGTTTGATAGTCGAAAATATTCGTTAGAGTATTATTTCCAAAGGGTTCAGAGTCAGACATAAAAATATACTATGATATGGTGAGTCTGAAACCAATGGGGTTTCAACTAGCAATTTCTTTCAACCATTGATATTTCCTTTCCATTGGACGGTTATATCATCGTCAGAGTATCCGGGTGTTGGGGTACTTGTAAATCATAACTTCTCTGATGGTCGAGGAGTCGATATACCAATAGAAATGGTCATGATAGATTATCATGAGCCATTGATCTAGTAAGATTTTATCCTATATCTAATCTCAATCGTTCATTTGAATACAACCAAAAAACATAGAGATTTCAGTAGGTTTTATTCGGCTACAAAAACATCACGTGGAATATCAACAATTTGACCCTGTGACTTAGTGTTTCTCCTACAAAAAAAAAAAAACCTTTGATCTAAATATTTCTTAATACAACAATAAATTTCACGAAGGGATCCAATTACACACACATGTATTACACAATTCTGGAATTCTTGTTATCTGAAAGGAATGCAATATACAACAATAATATGCACAATTCCTTATCTTGGTCTCTAGGACCTCTCCACACTGCATCATATCACATTCTCCACACCTTATAACCTTTATTCCTTACAAAATACTCAATATGTCTTAGATCTCTCAAGTAGCCCAAAAAAATAACCTCAACCAATCTATCTCAACCAATTCCAAATCTACAATTTGTGTTCCTAGAACTTAGAAACAAACTAACACCTACCAAAACTAATAAAGCAAAGATATCTTCTAGAGATACTTCATACACTATTACAAATGAAACACAAATTAGGAAACCAACTTCCTTGGTAAATGTTTGTGACCCTTAGGGTCAATTTCAAAAACTGGTTGATGCTCCTACATCAAACTCCCAAAGAAAAAAATATTCATGGAATCTTGTCCATGAGGTATTCAATTGTCTTGCCATGTTTCTAGATCTCTATGAAAGTCATCCAAGTTTCATATTCTATTCAAAAATCCTTCCACTTGACCAAATACTCATAGTAGTACTGCTTTCTAGTTTTCTTGACAATTTTTGGATCAACAATCTTCTGCATCTACAACCATTTTGTTGTAGATAACTAATTCATCCATTGAAATTTCTCCTCATCACCCTCATCCCCTACTTCAGGTTCTCTATAAGGATATAAATATCCAACATTAAATATTGGTGAAATTTTAATATCAAGCGGTAACTCAATCTCATAGGCATTAGTTGAAAATCTCCTCAAAATTTTATAGGGTCCTATCTTCTTCAATTTTAATTTGTTATATTCATTTCTTGGGAATTTCTCTCTTCTCAAATGTGACAAAACTTGATCCTCGGCTTCAAAATTAATCTCTCTTCTCTTCATATGTGCTCTTTTCTTTTACCTTTGACTATTGTCTTGTAACTACCCCTTGACCTGTTCATGCAACATCTACATTGTTCTAGAAAAATCCTTTGCATCATCACTCCTCATTTCTACCTTTCCCAGATATCTAAGTTCAAAAATTCCTCTTTTGTGGATACCATATACAATTTGAAATGGAATTTTCCCTGTACTTATTTTAGATGAGTCATTGTAAGAAAACTTAGCTTGTGAAGGAATTTTATCCTATTGACTTATATGCTCACTTACCAAACTCCTCAGTAAGTTTCCCAAGATTTTATTCACCACTTCGGTCTATCCATTTTTGGGGGGATTGTAGGATGAGATAAATGAAAGGTTTGTTACAATATTCTTCCACAATGCCCTCCAGAAATGTCAAACAAATTTAGTGTCTCTATCTGAAACTGTACTTCTGGGAAATGCAAGCAATCTTACAATCTCTTTGAAAAACAAATTTCCCATATGGGTTGCATAATTGGTCTTATAAAAAGGTACCAAATGTGTCATCTTTGAGAATCTATCAAAAATTAAAAATATTGAATTATTCCCCCTCTGAGTTCTAGATAAACCCAAAAAAAATCATTCCTATGGAATCCCATGGTCTACTTGGTGTGGGGAATGGCAGATATAAAAATTTGTTTTGTTTCTTCTCTTTGGCATACTGAAAAATTCTACATATTTCTACAAATATATTAAAATCATATCTTATACCTGGCCAATAAGAATAATAACTTAATTGAGAATAAGTTTTTTCCTTTTCAAAGTGACCAACCAATCCTCCACTATGCTTCTCCTTCAACAAGTTATCCCTCATTGAGAATTTTGTAATGCACAATTGACTTCCGTTGAACAAAAATCCCTCATGGATCATATACTCCAACCAAGGATTCTTATCTATGATCATTGGATTCTCTCATATTTCATAAAATTCCTTGAAGTTCGAGTCTTCTTGATACATTTCTTTGAGATGTTCAAACCCCAAAGTAACCACTTGGAATTCCTTCAAAACCAAACAGCTCTTGCTCAAAGCATCTGCAACTTGGTTAGCATTCCCACTAATATTTTTAAGAAAAAATGTAAAGTTTTGTATAAACTCTACCCATTTGGCTTGTCTCTGATTCAACTTCTCTAGATTGGTTATAAAATGCAAAGCATGATTGTCATTATACAAAATAAATTCTCTAGGCATAAGATAATGACTCCATTTATTCAAGGCCTATATCACTACATAGAAATAATTTTCATAGGTTGAGTATTTTTTGTTGGCATCATTTAAATTCTCATTGAAATAAGTAATAGGATTATCATCTTGGCTTAGAACAACACCAATGGCCATTCCACTTGCATCACACTTGACTTGAAAAACTTTATGAAAATATGGAAGAACTAAGATAGGTTGTCCATTGATATTTTATTTCAACAAGTTGATTCTTTTTTTATCTTATGTCGTCCACTTAAATGGTTGATTCTCCTTCGTAATAGTAGCAACTATTGGAGCACATATTACACTGAAATTTCTAATAAATGTTTTATAGAAACTTACCAATCCATGAAAATTTCTTGCCTCATAAATATTCCTTGGAGAAGGCTACTCCTTGATATCTTTCACCTTCTCTAGATCCATATTCAACCCAAATTGAGAGATTACAAATCCCAAATAGACTAACTCTATATTCTTGAAGGAACATTTCTTTAGATTTATCAAAATTCTCTCCCATTACAACTTCCTCAATACCAACTTCAAAAAACTTAAATTTTCTTCCTTCGTTCTATTGTAAAGAAGAATATCATTCAGATATACAATCACAAATTTGGCAATAAAATCCTTGAGGACTTCAATCATGAGATTCATGAATGTACTAGATTCATTTTTCTATCCAAAAGGCATATCCAGTCATACAAATCATCATTGGGTTTAAAGGTTGTCTTCCACTCATCTCCCTCTCTCATCCTAATATAATGATATCCAATATTTAAGTCTATATTTGAGAAATAATTTGCACCATTTAGACAGTCCATCAAATCATCCATACGAGGTAAAGGGAATATGTACTTGATTGTTATTTTGTTTATTTCTCTGGAGTCTATACACTAGGGATGATTTTAGGGGCTAAATTTCGCTCATGGGCTAATTTTCCATGGTTTTTCCCAAAAATAGATTCGCTATTCTAAAAATGATTCGCCCAAATTATATAGAAAAAAATTATTTTACCTTAAAAATCGTCAAAATTGTATACAAGCTATATAAAATCCTTAGAAATTTGAATATTTTTACAAACATATTGTTAAAGTTTTTATAGTTTGCATATGAAGGATTAGTAAGATTCACCAAGGTTTCTACATTTTAAAATAAAATTTCATCCTTAAAATCATCATTGTTGTACACATTCTCTAGCTTCCATATTTCTTTGGACTCAAAACAAATGACACCACACAAGGGCTTAAAATTTCTCAAACCAATCCCTTATATAATAGCTTTTGAACCCAATTTTTGATCTCTTCATTCTCCTTGGGTGTCATCCTATAAGCTTCTTTTGCTGTAGACTTTCTCCTCGAATCAAGTCTATGTGATGGGTAATGTTTATTATGGGTGGTAAGGAATTAGGAAACTTATTAAAAATGATATCATAAAACTCATATAATAATGCTTGAATTTCAGTAGGTAAATTATTTAAATTTGTATTGGTAAGTACTATTCTTATCTTACCAATCAAAACAAATTGTACCTCCTCCTCGTTCTTGATTTCCTATAGCAGTTCCTTTCCACTCATCAACAACACACTTGGACTAACTTCTTATTTAATTCCATCTATTAATGGAAATAACACATGCATGTGTCCATCCTTTTCAAGATGTAACATCCACTCTTGCGCACTGAGAGAACTTATTCTTTGAGGACACTTGATCGCAAGCGATGTGGATTATTATGCTATTAAAACATTTGATTTTGATTATGAGGCATTATGGGTTGATGCCATGTTGTTTTGTTGCATGTACATAGACAGGTGATATTGACTCGGTTTTACTAAGTGTGCAGGATTTCGGACCTTGAGGATGCAGAGGCATCGATGGAACCCCTTGGAATCCAAATCGAGTCAGGGAGTGAACTAATGGGGTTTGATTGTTTTATATGTGATATTAGGGCATCTTATTAGATGATATGATATGGATATATTTCTAACATAATTCGTTGATGATGCAGGCTGACGATAGCTTGTCGACTAGACTCACATGTGGAGTAGAGGGGTCACGCACGACTAACATAGATGTTGAGGGAGAGGTGTGGACAATAGCCTCGCCACAGCCCACTAGCACTCCCATTGTGGCTCGAATTGTAGGTTAACTATTACCTAGTTCGAGAAGACCCACGATGTCGTGAGGGCTGACTGCGACAGTCACTCACGATGATTCTAAGGGGTGCGCAATAAGGCAGGGTCATTATTCCTTAGAGGCCCTTAGTCTCCCACAAGATCACCTAGCAGAGTATTGACTCCAATGGTTTTTGATGTCTACCAAGTCAGTCAAAAGGCGAGTGGCACCCTTGGAGTACATGGTGCATCATGAAGGGAACGTTGCGCAACAAAAATGGAAAGAGGTAAGTGGCACCCTTGGAGCACACGGTTCGTCCTGAATGGCACGTCATGCAAGAAAAATGGAAAGAGGCGAGTGACACCCTTGGAGCATGTGGTGCGTCCTGAAGAGCACGTCGCGCAAGAAAAATGGAAAGAGGCGAGTGGCACCCTTGGAGCACGTAGTGCGTCTTGAAGGGAATGTCGCATGGTTATTTAATAATTGGATAAACCTATATGGCTTTAGGACAAATAAAGTGTTAAGGAAGATTTTAAACCTTTCCCTTAAAAAAAAAATGTTCCCCAGCCTAGGAAAATAAGGTCTAGGTCTAAATTTTACTGGTGATAAAATTTTATATTTTAATTAATATATATATATATATAAAATAAATAATAATGATAATCTTCATTAATCTTATGACAAGAAGGGGGTAAGTAATTAAATTGATTTATAAAATCTTTTGGGATAAAATTTAAAAAGGGGAAATAATTGATTTACTTATTATGCTAATTAAAATTTTATTCATTAGAAAGAAAAAGGGAAAAGGGGGTAAGTTTTTGCACTTGCCTTTTTGAGTTTAAATAAAAAGGGGAAAGTGGGAAATCTAAAATAATTAGGAAACTAGGAAAAAACAAGAAACATAAAAAGAAAAGGGAAACACAAGGAAAAATCAGAAAGTCTAACTTAGTAAGGTATCTAACATTAAATAACCTTCTAAATTAAACTGAACTAGTAAACTAATAATGGGGAAAGTCATTAAAACATGTAAGGGAATTTGGGGACACGTAGGAGCGATTCTAGGAGTGACTCTAGGTGGGTGGGGGAAATAAGGGTAATTAATTAATTAAAGAAATTGGTTTTGGGAGGAATGAAGGGGATGGGTGACACATGTATGGGGAGGAATTTTTATGAATTAATTTATTAAACATTAAATAAAATTGGATTTGGGAAAGTAAGGGACTTAGAAACTCTATATAATGGAGGGATGAAAATGATGATGGATCTATTATGTTTGTGTAAAGTTATGCTGCAGAAATCTCTACTTGACTGACTTAGCTTGTGGGAGTTGAGATACCCAACTCGGTGAGGAGTGGTAGCTCGGCCTTGCGAGGTGAGCTGGGAGCTAGTTGATTCTCTGGATAGTGTGTGTGGCCCTTTTGTAGCTCTGGGGGATAAAGGGGAAGACGAGTACCCCTAGTGTTGGCTGGGAGGTATCGGTGAAGTCTCATCATTTGACAAGCGAGATTTGCACGAAGCACGCAGGACATCAACTCAGAGTGGGCGATTGGGAAACGACACGTTTTATTTATTTTTGCATGGTAGATTGTTAGTATGGTTTATGCTTTTATATCTGCATGTTTAATTGGGTATGGAAATTGATGGTCTTGGCATTCTAGTTGATGACTGAATTTTTCCATAGCCTTTAGCTCGATGATTGATTGACTCCCATGGCCTTTGATTTTTGGCATGTCTTGACCACCCTTTGGTGTTTTGATTTGTGATGATTGTGGTTGTTTTTTCCTTTTGTCCCTAGCTCATCAGTCCTCACCTGAGCAGTCGTCCAGGAGCCTGATCTATGATTGTCGCTTCAGCGTTAATAGACCTATGGATCTCAACGCCATGCTTTTTTGTGCATGGATGATGAGCAAAGGATGATCCTGTATGTCGTCTACCTTTTTTTTTTCCTTGGCTGATTGTTTGACTTGCGCTTTCTAGCAAAGTCCTTTGCATATGGATTATCTTGCGTCCTTGTTGGTTTTTCTATGAGCCTTGACTGATAGAATCCCTGTGATAATTTCAATGACTTTTCCCAATGGATCCTTACGGTTCTCTTACTATTGTCTGCATTGTATTGGTATCCTGGCAATGGAAAAACAATTTAATTTCTTGTCTGCGTTTTTATATTTGGTATCCTGGCAATGGAAAAATGATTTAATTTCCCTGTCTACATTTTCGGTATCCTAGAAATGGAACAATGTTTCTTTTTGTTATTCATGTCTGCATTGTATTGGTATCCTGGCAATGGAAAAAAAAAATCCTTTCCCTATGTGAGTTTTATATTTGGTATCCTGGAAATGGAAAAACGTTTTTTTTGTGTGTGTTATTCATGTCTGCGTTGTTTTGGTATCCGGGAAATGTAAAAACGAATTCATTTCCTTGTCTCTGTTTTGATAATTGGTATCCTGGTAAGGGAAAAGAATTTTTGTTATTCCTGTATGCATTTGTATTTGGCATCCAGGCAATGAAAAAGGGAAACCACAATTTTTCTATTTAAAAAGTGACTGAGATTACTGTTGAAATGTCCACGTTTTTCCTTTTAAAAGTTGACTGAGTTGTTGTTGAAATGCCCACGATTTTTCCATTTAAAATGTTACTGAGGTTGTTGTTGAAATTCCCACGTTTTCTCCTTGTAATACGTTACTGAGTTGTTGTTGAAATACCCGTGATTTTTCCATTTAAAACGTGACTGATATCGTTGTTCAAATGCCCACATTTTTGCGTTTTAAAAGTTGACTGAGTTGTTGTTGAAATGCCCACAATTTTCCATTTAAAACGTGACTGAGATTGTTGTTGAAATGCCCATGTTTGTGCCTTCTAAAAGTTGATTGAGTTGTTGTTGAAATACCCACGATTTTTCTATTTAAAACGTGACTAAGATTGTTGTTGAAATGCCCACGAATTTTCCATTAAATTGATTGTTGAGTTTGTTGTTGAAGGGACAGGAATTGCTAGTTAGAATGATGACTTTGTTTTCTGGAATGGACACGAAATTGCCTTAAAGGTTGACTGAGTTGTTGTTGAATGATCATGAGTTGATCCTTTTGCAATTTTGTATTATCCTTTTATTCTCCTTCACTTAGAGTGTATACCCAACGTTCTCATTGCCAAACTTTAATTACCACAGCGATCTTACTAGCCATATTAATTACCATGTTAATTGCAATGATAAATGCTATAGTAATTGCCATATTAATTGCCAGAACAATTGCTACAACAATATTAATGGTCATCAGTTTCCTTCTTACTAATAATTTCCATGTTAAATTGCAATGTTAAATGCTATATTATTTGCCATATTAATTTCTAGGTTATTTGCTACAGTGAGTTAATGATCAATAGATTCCTTCTTATTGATTAATTTCCACAGCAAGTTAAATGGTTAACAATATGTAATCGTCTTGTTATTGACCTATTATTTGTTATGTGACAGTCATATAAATTGCCTTGTTATTGTTGTATTAATTGTTATGTTAAACAATATGTTGATCGCCTTGTTATTGCTATATTACTTGTTATGATAACAGTTGTATAAATCACCTTCCTATTGCGCTATTAATTGTTATGTTAACAATCATGTAATTGCATTATTATGGTTATATTAATTGTTATGTTAATCAACATGTTAATCGCCTTGTTATTGCTATATTACTTGTTATGATAATAGTCATGTAAATTTCCTTGTTATTGCTAATTTAATTGTTAGGTAACTGCTATGTTAATTGCAATGTTATATTGCTACAACGATGTTAGTAGTTGGCAGTTTCCTTCTCAATGATAATAGACAAGCTAGTATTGTTGGTTCGGTCAATATAACTAGACTACATGTTGAGATTAATTTGTTCATAAGTGTTATAATGGTAGCAGCCTACACTAAGATTGTTAATATTGTTATTCAAGTTAATGGCTAGTTGGATGGAGATTTTGGATTAATATAGAATTGTCCATTTAGGTTGTAATAATGATTAAAATTAGGTTGGTGAGTAAAGACTAGATTGCCAATTTTAGACTTGCTAAATTGATTATAATGGAGGTTAGATGGTTTTTATAATTATAGTTTTAGTATTGATTACTTAGACTTGGAAGATTGATTGTATTAACGTTAAATTAGTGGGTGCATTATTGACTAATTTTAACTTTGACGTGCCCCGTTTAGAATGGAACCCATGTTAAAATAGATTGTAATCATTGACTGGTTTAGACTGGGTGATTGGTTGGGTCGGTGATGATGTCGTGTATTGGCTTGTGTCATCTCTTGTCTTTGTCCTTTGGCATTTTGTCGACCTGTTGTTGGGGTATGGGTGTGGTTTTCCTTTCAATATTTGGTTCTAGCGCATCAGATTTATCTAGAGTCCTCAGTCCTGATAGGATGAGTCGTGCCAAGGTTGTCGACGCGTCTATCACCTGGGGACAGCATGATTCCTGATGAGGGGGATCATGGCATGCCCAATGGGATAGCAGTGAATGAAAACCTGCCCAGAGTCGGTGCATGTTGAGAAGTGTTGTCGAGCGTGGTAAGTTGTGTGGGCACATGGGTGGAACTCCTTCATGCATTTGGTTCGCACCTTGAGGTTCTAGTCTTGTTCATCAATGTTGTTGTGTCGAGAAGGGGAATTTGTCCCTTACCGTGTAGGATTTTCTTGTTGCGTCGGGCAAGTATTCATTCCTCCTTGTTATTCTACGCATGTTTTCCTAGTTTCCCTTGTGTCGGTGAGTGGATTCATAGTTTCCTGTTACTTGGGTTGCATTATTTTATTCATTGTCTATGGTGTGGTTAAACCATTGTCATCGTTGTCTTCTTGCCTCTTAATTCTTAAAAAAAATAGGAAAAAAAATTGCTTCGCCCGTGGCTGTAACGAAGGGGATGTTACATTTGGTATCAGAGCAAGGTTCAACCCGTGACTTGGGATCACTACAACTTTCGTTGATATGATTTGATTATAATGTTTCTAATTAAGTTGACTTGAATTCATGCAGGTAATCATGGTTAGAGGATGCCGCAGAGGTAGACAACGGGGTGCTAGGGGAGGAGGCGTGACGCCTCCAACAATATCCATGCCTGAGGGGTCTAACCCCCACGGAGATGACCATGTTGTTAGGAAGGAATAGATAGCAGTGGGTGATGTGGTTGAAATGATGAGATATTTTTAGTGCATGTCTAAGGCACTAATCATCCATTTGGACATAGGTGAGGTCAGAGTGTCCACCGCGCGCTCTGGTCGATACTAGTAGAATTCACCGTGAGCTCGAGAAGGTCATATTTCCTGAGTTATTTGGTGCCCCAGATGACCCAGCCATCAAGGCATGGTTGGAGAATATGGCGATGTGCTTTGTAGTTCGTGACTATACCTCCAACATGAAGGTCCACATGGCAGTCTTTCAACTGAAGGGGAGTGCTCTTCTATGGTGGAAGACACTCCTACCACAACTGAACATGGTCTTCAGAGATGTGTCATGGAAATTGTTCGAGGAATGGTTCTGAGAGAGGTACCTATTAGAGGAATTTATTGAGAGACATCTCAACGAGTTCAATGCCTTACGACAGGGAAATCGTACGGTGCTTGAGTACGAGGCCAATTTTATGGATCTGCTCTAGTATGCTCCACATATTAACACTGAGAAACTTAAGGTCAACATGTTTTTGTTCGGCCTTAACAGTAGCATACGTGAAAAGGTTAGGATTCTGATGCCTCAAACCTTTCATGATGTCATCCATAAGGCCCTCATAGTGGAGGAGGAGCTTATCAGCAGGGGTCAGAGAAGGACTCCAGCGAGACCAGCAGGGCAGGTGTCATCTAGTGTGCAGCAGCATCAGACACCAACCAGACATATTCCAGGATATTGTGGATTCTAGAGGGGATCCACTTTCACTACACCTCGGCGACCGGTGCCTCAGCAGTGGACACCTTATTGAGGACCACAACATCAACAACAATGTCTACCGTAGCAGTAGTAGTTTAGGCCTATTCAGCAAAACCGACTAGGATTCTACACTGGTGGGCCGTTATCTTCTACTTTGTGTACCAGGAGTACTGGACCAAAGACGGGGTGTTGGACCTATGGGGAGCCACGCTACCAGGGCGACTACCCTATGGAGAGGACTAGAGCATTTAGATCATTCAGACCCACTACTGTGGGAGATATGGGAAAGGCCCATCAGATTCATGTAGCATTAAATAACCGTCAGGGAGAGCACCAGTAGAATTTTCTTGAGACGTCAGGTACCATCGCTGACCAGATCCTTAGTATTTTGATAGATCCTAGTGCTACCGAGAGTTTCATTTTTTGTGCAATGCTAAAAAGGATTAAGGTAAAGGCAGTCGAATAGGACGAGTTTATCTTCATAAAGATGGCTACTGAAGCCAAACAAAAGGTTGGAGGAAAGGTTATAAGATGTACCCTTAACCTGGGAGAATTTGTCACTAGGGCCAACCTGTACATCACGATATTAGGATATTATGATGTCGTGATTGGTATGGACTAGTTGGAATATCATGAGGTGATACTCAACTGTAAGATGAAATGGTTGATATTTTTCGATGACAAGGGATAGTGACGTGTGATTGAAGGACGGAACCAGGGAGTTTCCTTGAGGTTCATGTCTTCCTTACAGCTATGAAAGAGCATGTGAAAGGGGTGCAATATTTATGATATCCTTGCGTTAAACGAGAAGGGAGTAGCGAAAGGTATAGAACACCTTCTGGTGGTGAGGGAGTTTGCAGGCGTCTTTCTGGAGGAGTTACATAGGATGATACTGAAGAGGGAATTGGAGTTTACTATAGACCTAAAACTAGGTACTAAACCAATAGCTAGAATGCCTTATCGGAAGTCGACCCTGGAGTTGCAAGAGTTAAGAATGCAGCTAAAGGAATTGTTGGACCTAGGACTTATATGTCCAAGTCTGTCACTGTGGGGTGCACCTGTTATTTTCATACAAAAGAAGGATGGGTCACAGAGGCTTTGCATTGACTATCATCAATTGAGCAAGGCAACGATCAAGAATTAGTATCCATTTTCGAGGATAGATGATATGTTTAATAATATGAAGGGTGCGATGGTGTTCTCAAAGATCGATTTGCGATCAAGTTATCACTAGTTACGAATCAAAGAGGATGATGTCCCGAAGACCGCCTTTAACTTGAGGTTTGGACATTACGAGTTTATTGTTTTATCGTTTGTATTGACAAATGCCCCAGGGGTATTTATGAGTTTGATGAATGGGGTGTTCCACAAGTACTTGGAAAAGTTTGTCCAAGTATTCATTGACGATATTTTAATTTACTCTCAGATGATGGAGGAGCATGACGAGCACTTGTGCTTGGTACTACAATTTTTGTGAGAGCACAAATTGTGTGGGAAGTTGTCCAAATGCTCATTTTATCAATCAAGGATTCACTACTTGGGGCATGTCATCTCCGACGAAGGTATCACTGTGGATCCAGCCAAGGTCGAGGCTATTATGGAATGGCCTGCACCGAAAAACATCCTGGAAGTACGTAGCTTCATGGGTTTAGCAGGATACTATCGATGGTTTGTCGAGGGTTTTTCGAAGAGAGAAAATCTGATCATGGAATTACAGAAGAAGAACCAGAAGTTTGTTTGGACCAAGAAATGCACAAAATCATTTTGGAGGCTCAAGGAGTTGTTGAAAACAACACTGATACTAAAATTCCCTGACATGGATGCAGAATTCTTGGTATGTACTGACACATCCAAGGAAGTCTTAGGTAGAGTCTTGATGCAATATGGACGAGTGATCGCTTACATCTCAAGGAAACTGAGAAGGCATGAGGAGAACTACGCGACGCACAATTTGGAGTTGTTATCCATCGTATATGCCTTGAAGGTTTGGAGACTATACCTTGTTGGATGAAAATGTAAACTAAAGAAGGACCACTGTGGACTACAACACATATTTACGCAAAGTGACCTGAACGCATGACAACGACGTTGGTCAGAATTTCTTATCAAGTACGAATTCAATATTACTTACATAAAATAAATAGTGAATCGAGTGGCAGATGCATTGAGTCGGAGACCACACATCTTTTCGGTGTTGCCTCTTCAGACAAATCTACATGAAAATATTCTAGCTTTACAGCATGAGGATGACTGGTACAAAGAGGTCGAGGGTTTTATCGGACAAAACACAATGATGGTACCAATATTTGAAGGATTTAAGTTTGACGACAATGGATTATTGAGGTTTAAAAATTTGGTTTATGTACCATCGAATGACGAGTTGAGGAGTTCAATCATAAAAGAGGCTCACAGAGAAGTGTACATGGCTCATCCAGGAGTCACGAAGATGAGGGAAGACCTTAAACCCTTAATCTTCTGGAAGGGAATGAAGGAAGATATAGTTAACTATGTGGCCAGATGTCTAGAATGTCAGCAAGTAAAGGTTGAACATAGACATCCAATAGGATTACTACAGCCACACGCTATTCCAGAATCAAAATGGGAGGTTATTTCGATGGACTTTATTGTTGTATTGCCACTGACAGCAAGGAGACATGAATCAATTTTTGTAGTAGTAGACACTCTGATGAAGATTGCTAACTTTATTCTTGTGCATACGACATATCAGGTACTTGACATAGCTAGAGTTTTCATCAACGATATTGTGAGGTTGCATGGCGTGCCTAAGAGGATTATATCCGATCATGGATCAATGTTTAATGGACGATTTTGGATGATTTTCCAAGAGGCCTTGGGAACCCAACTTAACTTCAATACTGCGTACCACCCGGAGACTGACAGGAAGACTGAACGAACAAACCATACCTTGGAGGAAATGTTGCGCATGTACGTGATGGACCAACAAAAGAATTGGGAAGAATTCTTTCCACTGGTGTAATTCTATTATAACAACAGTTACCAAGCACCATTAAGATGGTGCCTTTCGAGTTTCTTTATGGGTGACCATGTCGGATGCCTTTGAGTTGGGATTGTCTTGAGGATAGCGTCTTGGTGGGACCAGAAATGATCCAAGAAATGGAAGAGAAAATGCACACAATAAGACAAAGGATTAAAGAAGAACAGGATTGACAGAAGAGTTATGCCGATGCGCACCATGTTGACCGTAGTTATGAGGTTGGCAATCGAGTCTTATTGCGGGTTAAACTGCATAAGATATCGATCAAGTTTGGAAAGGGAGATAAACTCTCTCCTAGGTTCGTGGGACCTTTTGAGATTGTGGAGAGAAAGGGGCTCATGGCCTATTGACTAGCCTTGCCTGATTCCTTGAGGCGTATGCACGATGTTTTTTATGTATCTGTTTTGAGACATTATATTAGTGATGCTACACATGTTATTAACATGAGTTCCTTGCAGGTATTGGACGAGGGGGTGCTCATGGCTAAGCTGATCTGCATCTTGGATCATATCATTTGAAATCTATGGCATAGAACAGTAGATCAAGTCAAGGTCCAGTGGGACAACTATAGTCCGTACTCGGTGACCTGGGAGGACACATATGATATGTGCCAACAGTTTCCATTTTTGTTTGATAGATAGACTTATGATACCGTGATAGACATTATTTCGGCACTTATACTGTGAAACTTTGGGATGAAGTTTATACCAAGAGGGGGTGTATGTAACATCCCACTCTTGTGCACTGAGCGAACTTATTCTTTAAGGACACTTGCTCGCAAGTGATCCGGATTATTATGCTATTAAAACATTTTATTTTGATTACGAGGAGTTATGGGTTGATGTCATGTTGTTTTGTTTCATTGACATAGACATGTGCTATTGACTCGGTTTTACTAAGTGTGTAGGATTTCGGACCTCAAGGATGAAGAGGCTTCAATGGAACCCCTTGGACTCCGAATCAAGTCAGGGAGTGAACTAATGGGGTTTGATTTTTTTATATGTGATATTAGTGCATCTGATTAGATGATATGATATGGATATATTTCTGACATAATTTGTTGATGATGTAGGTTGACGATAGATTGTTGACCAAACTCACATGTGGAGTAGAGGGGTCATGCATGAATACCAGATATTTTGATTGAGAGGTGTGGACAACAGCCCTGCCATGGCCTACTATCACTCCCTCCATGGCTCGAACTGTAGGTTAACGATTACCTAGTTCGAGAAGACCCACGATGTCATGAGGGTCGACTGCGACAGTTTCTCATGATGATTCTAAGGGGAACACAATAATGCAGGGGCCTTATTCCTTAGAGTCCCTTAGTCTCCCATAAGATCACCTGGCAGAGTATTGACTCTAGGGGTTTTTTATGTCTACCAAGAGGCGAGTGGCACCCTTGGAGCACGTGGTGCGTCCTAAACGGAACGTCACGCAAGAAAAATGGAAAGAGGCAAGTGGCACCCTTGGAGAACATGGTGCATCTTGAAGGGCACGTTGCACAATAAAATGGAAAGAGGTGAGTGACACCCTTGGAGCACGTGGTGTGTCCTGAAGGGCATGTCGCACAAAAAAAATGGAAAGATGCAATGGAACCCTTGGAGCACGTAGTGTGTCCTGAAGGGAAGGTCATGTGGTTATTTAATAACTGGATAAACCTAGATGGATTCAGGACAAATAAAGTGTTAATGAAGATTTGAAACCTTTCCCTTAAAAAAAAATGGCACCGAACCTAGGAAAATAAGGTCTAGGTCTAAATTTTACTAGTGATAAAATTTTATCTTTTTAATATATATATATATATATATATATATATATATATATATATAATGATAATCTTAATTAATCTTATGACATGAAAGGAGTAAGAAATTAAATTGACTTATAAAATCTTTTGGGATAAAATTTAAAAAGGGGAAATAATTGATTTACTTATTATGCTAATTAAAATTTTATTCATTAGAAAGAAAAAGGGAAAAGGGGGTAAGTTTATGTGCTTTCCTTTTTGAGTTTAAATAAAAAGGGGAAAGAGGGAAATCTAAAATAATTAGGAAACTAGGAAAAAACAAGAAACATAAAAAGAAAAGGGAAACATAAGGAAAAATCAAAAAGTCTAACTTAGTAAGGTATCTAGCATTAAAGAACCTTCTAAATTAAACTGAACTAGTAAATTAATAATGGGGAAAGTCATTAAAACCTGTAAGGGAATTTGGGGACACCTAGGAGCAATTCTAGGAGTGACTCTAGGTGGGTGGGGGAAATAAGGGTAATTAATTAATTAAAGAAATTAGTTTTTGGAGGAATGAAGGGGATGGGTGACACATGTACTGGGAGGAATTTTTATGAATCAATTTATTAAACATTAAATAAAATGGGATTTGGAAAAGTAAGGGAGGATAATGGAGGGAGGAAAATGATGATGGATCTCTTATGTTTGTGTAACATTATGCTGCAGAAATCTCTACTTGACTGACTTAGCTTGTGGGAGTTGGGATACCCATCTCGGTGAGGAGTGGTAGCTCGATCTTGTGAGGTGAGCTGGGAGCTCGCTGATTCTCTGGATAGTGTGTGTGGCCAGTTTGCAGCTTGGGGGGATAAGGGGGAAGGAGAGTACCCCTCGCGTTGGTTGGGAGGTACTGGTGAAGTCTCATCGATCAAAAAGCGGGAGTGGCATGAAGCATGCGGGACATCAACTCAGAACGAGAGATTGGGAAACGATACGTTTTCTTTATTTTTTTATGGTAGATTGTTATTATGGTTTATGCTTTTAGATATGCATGTTTAATTGAGTAAGGAAATTGATGGTCTTGGCATTCTAGTTGATGACTGAATTTTTCCATAGCCTTTAGCTCGATGATTGATTCACTCCCATGGCCTTCGATTTCTGGCATGTCTTGACCACCCTTTGGTGTTTTGATTTGTGATTAGTGTGGCTATTTTTTCCTTTAATCCCTAGCTCATCAGTCCTCGCCTAAGCAGTCATCTAGGAGCATGATCTATGATCGTCGCTTCAGCGTTAATAGACCTATGGATCTCAACGCCCTACTTTTTTTTGGATCTCAACGCCCTACTTTTTTGTGAATGGATCATGAGAAAAGGATGATGTTGTCAGTTGTCTATGTCCATTGTTGTCCTTGGTTGATTGTTTGACTTGCGCCTTCTAGCAAAGAGCTCTGTGTATGGATTATCTTGTGTCCTTGTTGGTTTTTCTCTGCGACTTGACTGATAGAATCCTTGCGATCATTTCAATGAATTTTCCCAATGGATCCTTGCAGTTCTCTTACTATTTTATGCATTGTATTGGTATCCTAGCAATGGAAAAATGATTTAATTTCATGTCTACATTTTTATATTTGGTATCCTGGCAATCAAAAAATGATTTAATTTCCCTGTCTGCGTTTTTATATTTGGTATCCTAGAAATGGAACAAGGTTTCTTTTTGTTATTCATGTCTACGTTGTGTTGGTATCATGGCAATGGAAAAATAAATTCCTTTCCCTGTCTGCGTTTTATATTTGGTATCCTGGAAATGGAAAATCATTTTTTGTGTGTGTTATTCATGTTTGTGTTGTATTGGTATCCTGGAAATGGAAAAACAAATTCATTTCCCTATCTGCATTTTTATAATTGGTATCCTGGTAAGGGAAAAGTGTTTTGGTTATTCTTGTATGCATTTGCATTTGGCATCTAGGCAATGAAAAAGGGAAACCACGATTTCTCCATTTAAAATGTGACTGATATTTCTGTTGAAATGCCCACGTTTTTTGCCTTTTAAAAGATGACTAACTTGTTGTTGAAATGCCCACGATTTTTCAATTTAAAACGTGATTGAGGTTGCTTTTGAAATGCCCACATTTTTTCCTTCTATAAGTTGACTGAGTTGCTATTGAAATACCCACAATTTTTCCATTTAAAACGTGACTGAGATCATTGTTGAAATGCCCACGTTTTTTCCTTTTAAAATTTGTCTGAGTTGCTATTTAAATGCCCATGATTTTCCATTTAAAACGTGACTGAGATTGCTATTGAAATTCCCATGTTTTTGCCTTATAAAAGTTGACCGAGTTGTTGTAGAAATACCCACGATTTTTCCATTTAAAACGTGACTAATATTGTTTTTGAAATGACCACGAATTTTCCATTAAATTGATTGACTGAGTTCGTTGTTGAAGGGACACGAATTTCTATTTAGAATGATGACTGTGTTTGCTAGAATGGACATGAAATTGCCTTAAAGGTTGACTGAGTTGTTGTTGAATGACCACGAGTTGATCCTCATGCAGTTTTGTATTGTCCTTTTATTCTCCTTCACTTAGAGTGTATACCCAACCTTCTCATTGTCAAACTTTAATTACCACAACGATGTTACTGGCCATATTAATTACCATGTTAATTGCAATGATAAATGTTGTAGTAATTTCCATATTAATTTCCAGAACAATTGCTACAACAATATTAATGGTCAGCAGTATCCTTCTTACTATTAATTGCCATGTTAAATGCTATATTATTTTCCATATTAATTGCCAGGTTATTTGCTACAATGAGTTAATGATCAACAAATTCCTTCTTATTAATTAATTGTTGCAGTGAGTTAAATGGTTAACAATATGTAATCGCCTTGTTATTGAACTATTATTTGTTATGTAACAATCATATAAATTGCCTTGTTACTGTTGTATTAATTGTTATGTTAAACAACATCTTAATCACCTTGGTATTTCTATATTACTTGTTATAATAATAGGTATATAAATCACCTTCCTATTGCGCTATTAATTGTTATGTTAACAGTCATGTAATTGCCTTGTTATGGTTATATTAATTGTTATGTTAATCGTCTTGTTATTGCTATATTACTTGTTATGATAACAATCATGTAAATTGGCTTGTTATTGCTAATTTAATCCTTAGGTAACTGCTATGTTAATTGCCTTGTTATATTTCTACAACGATGTTAGTAGTTGGCAGTTTCCTTCTCAATGATAATAGACAAGCTAGTATTGTTGGTTTGGTCAATATAGCTAGACTACTTGTTGAGATTAATTTGTTCATAAGTGTTATAATGGTAGCATACTACACTAAGATTGTTAATATTGTTATTCAAGTTAATGGCTAGTTGGATGGAGATTTTGGATTAATATAGAATTGTTCATTTAGGTTGTAATAATGATTAAAATTAGGTTGGTGAGTAAAGACTAGATTACCAATTTTAGACTTGCTAAATTGATTATCATGGAGGTTAGATGGTTTTCATAATTATAGTTTTAGTATTGATTACTTAAACTTGCAAGATTGATTGTATTAACGTTAAATTAGCGTGTGCATTATTGACTAATTGTAACTTTGACGTGCCCCGTTTAGAATGGAACCCATGTTAAAATAGATTGTAATCATTGACTAGTTTAGACTGGGTGATTAGTTAGGTTGGGGACGATGTCGTTTATTGGATTGCGTCATCCCTTGGATTCATCCTCTAGATTTTCGACGATCTGTTGTTGGGGTATGGGTGTGGTTTTCCTTTCGGTATTCGTTTCTAGCATGTCGGATTTATCTAGACTCCTCGGTCCTGATAGGATGAGTGGTGCCAAGTTTTTCGATGCGTCTATCACCTAGGGATGGCATGATTCCTGATGAGGGGGATCATGGCATGCCTAATGGGATAGCGGCGAACGAAAACTTGGTCGGAGTCGATGCGTGTTGGGGAGTGTTGTCGAGCGTGGTAATCTTCTTGGGCGCATGTGTGGAATGCCTTCGTGCGTTTGGTTCGCGCGCCTTGAGGTTATAGTCTTGTTTGTCAACGTTGTTTTTTCAGGAAGGGGAATTTTTCCCTTAGCATGTAGGAGTGTCTTGTTGCATTGGGTAGTTGTTCCTCATTGTTATTCTATGCATGTTTTCCCAGTTTCCTTTGTGCAAGTGAGTGGAGTCATATTTTCTTGTTTCCTAGGTTGCATGCTTCTATTCACCATCTGTGGTGTGGTTAAATTGTTTTCGTCGTTTCTTTCTTGCTTCTTAATTCCTAAAAAAAACAAAAAAAAAATCGCTTCACCCATGGTCGTAACGAAGGGGATGTTACACAAGAGTATAGGTATTTATTCTTCCATCATGAACAACTTTCCTATCATACTTCCATGGTCTTCCCAACAAGATATGGAAGACATCCATAGGCATGATATCGCATAATAACTCATTTTTGTAACCACCAATCTGAATTTCTACCTTAGATTGTTCACTTACCATAATTTGATGTCCCTTTTGTAGCTAAGACACCTTGTATGGATTAGGATGTGCCATCCTCTGCAATCCCAACTTCTCCACCATCTTTGCAGAAACTAGATTTTCCATGCTACTACTATGAATGACCACTTTGCAACATTTCCCTCTTTATTTTCACATGGTTCTGAATTAAATTTTCCTTTGTGTTGGTTCATGAGTTTCCTTCTCTGCTTTAATTAAAACTCTTTTCAACATTAGTGATTCACCCATATCATGAGTTTCTTCTTTTATCTTTGCATTTACTGTATCCTCTTTAGCCTCTGTAATATGAACTCTTATTTACTTTGTTGACTTATTCTCAGGACAATCCCAAGACATATGTCCTATTTTTCCACAAGTATAACATGTGATTTCTCTACCTCTGCCTCTATCTCTTGAGAAGAATCTGCTACCTCTTGATTATCCTCCTCTAGGTCACTAACTGCTAGAACTTCTTTCTTCTTTCATTGAATATTGAAGTCTTCCTCTATTGGATAAACCATTTCCACTTGTTGTACTCCTTCCTGTACTCTTTTGGCTCTTCTTCCTGGCTAATTTTGCTTCTTCCTTTAGGGATGCTTGGTAACCATCTTCCATTTTTCTCAGGGAAAAGATACTAATCTCATATTGAATACCATAACTTAGTCCATTTATATATCTGGAAAATTTTTCAACATCTTCTTAATATTCATCATATAGAAATCTTCAGTGTACTCCTTCACTGTCATGGATTTGTATATCAAGTTATGCAATTTCCTGAACAAATTCAATTGGTAGTCCTTAGGAATAAATTTACTTAAAACTTTTTCCACCATCCTATCCCAATTTTTTATTTTATCCTTTCCTTTCCTTATCCTATCTTCTTGCAACTCATCCCACCACAAAGTTGCATGTAATTTCAATCTTGTCAACACATGTTTGACTGTATTTTGTTCATCTTCATCTTTATAATCAAAGTATTTATCCATTGCATTGATTCGATCAAAAAATTCATCCACATTAAAGTTACCCTCATACACGGGCACTTCCATCTTTGGTCTGACTCCAACCTTTGTGACCAATATGGATAGTTACTCTTATGTTTTCTCTCCTCCTAATGCTTCTTGTGTTCCCTCATTAGATCTTGTATCTTCACTCTCACTGGCATCTTCTGTGTCAGGTTCCCTTCTCGCATTTGTCTCCATGACTTCCATCCTCGACTAGATGTGCTTCAACTCCAATCGCAACTCCTCAATTTCTACATTTCTATCTCAGCCTCCTCATCTGGGTGGCATGTTTCCTACATATACAATTCTTCTTATATGATGCCACAAATTATTACCTACCAGGTCAAATTTCTTATAAATGAGTTCCAAACAACTCCGTTAGCATATTTAAGCACATGTTTCCCTTGGATCAAATCATGTACCTGCTTGAATCCTAGTTCTATACCAACAGTCTCCAACTGTTGAATCAAAAGCGCTATACTTAAGTGCTCCTTGTTGTGGCACTAATTTTCCCTTTACTACCCGAATTATTTTTCGTGTATGTTACTAAGCCCCTTTTCTTCTATGCCACCAAGCTCTAGTCCTTCACAAGACCACGGTTGAGAACCATTGGATAACATATCAAAGTTTCATCTGATCAGAATGTATCAAGTTCAAGTGTTCCTACAGATCAGAGTCTGATGAGTAGAAGTGATCCAATGTGGCTAGGGTATGATAGTCGAAAATATTTTTCAGAGTCCCAATTCCAAAGGGTTTGGAAATGGATGTAACAAAAGAATCAGATATGGTGAGTCTGAAACCAACGAGGTTTCAAATATAAATTTCTTCTAACCGATGATCTTTCCTTTCTGATGGATGGTTAGATCATCATTGGAGTATCGAGGTGTCGAGGTACTTGTAACTCACAACTTCTTCGATGGTCGAGGAGTTGATATACCAATACAAAGGGTCCCAATAGAGGATTGTGAGTCTATGATCTGGCAAGGTTTTATCCTAGATCCAATATTGATCATTCATTTGAATACAACCAAAAAGAAGAGAGATTTCAGTGGTTTTCATTCGGCTATGGAAACCTCGTGTGGAATATCTAAAATTTGACCTTGAGACTTAGTGTGTATCCTGCAAAAAAAAACCTTTGGTCTAAATATCGCTCAATATAATAATAAATTTCCCAACGGGATCCAATTACACACGCAGATATTACACAATTCTGGAATTATTATTATCTTTTAAAGGAATGAAATATACAACAATAATATGCAAAATTCCTTTTCTTTGTATCTCAGACCTCTTCATGTTGCACCATATCACACTCTCCACACATGCTAACCTCTATTCATTATAAAATTCTCAATATATCTTAGAGCTCTCAGGTAGTCTACAAAAACAAACTCAATTGATGTATCTCGACCAACTCCAAATATGCAAATTTTGTTTCTAGAAATTAGCAACAAGCTAACACCTACCAAAACTATATAAATGAAGATATCTTCTAGAGGTACTTTGTAAGCTATCTTACAAATGAAAATAGAAATTAGGAAACTAACTTCATTGGTAAATTTTTGTAATCCTTAGGGTCAATTTCAAAAGATTGGTTGATTCTCCTGCATTAAAAAGTCCATAATCATCAACATTCAAAAGCCACATTTTCCATCCTCACAAGCACCAAGAGAGCTACGAGAGGATAGAATAGTCAACAACCAAGCATAAATCTCAAGAGCGTGTTGCGCCCCAACAACCCCCTTCTTTTTCTTTAATCAAAATCTAGGGTCCCTCAAAATTCTACTTGGATTATTCGTTTGCTTCCCTTCGACTTGATTGGATTGGTATTGGTTTTCTTTGTTTTGAGGTTGGTTTGAGTTTATATTATGTTATTTTGTTTGGTTTGAATTTTATGAAATTTAAATGCCATTTCGTTTTTCTTTCTAGAGAGTTTTAATGTTGATGGAAGAGCTTCATAATTTGGGAGTTTTTATTACAACACATCTTTTCTATGACATTTGTTCACATTTGATCAAATTTGAATGAGGGAGAGACAAACATAGAAATCTTAATTTAAACAAAAACCTTAATTTTTATCAACTTTTACTTTCATTTAAATTATGATTATGTTTTTGTATTTTTCTCATTAACCATCATTTTCATAAAATCATTTGGTAGGTTTAATTAATTAAATTATCTTGCTAGTTTGCATCTCATTTCAAAATAAAAATAAAAATAATAATAAAAAAAAAA
>JZKD02S1652423.1:272160-282314 GCA_000966675.3 Picea glauca | reverse complement strand
ACAATGTTTGTTTAGAACTTATAGTTAGTTTAAATTCATTTTTTATTTTATTGTTCTAAATTTTGTTTTATTCACAATTTTTAGGTTATTAATTTAGGTTTCTTTTTGTTTCACATGTTTCTATTATGAGTTATTTGGTACAGATCTGATCATGGATTGATTTTATTATCTAAATATGTTCAAGATAATTGATCCAAAATAATATTGGATTGCTGCAAATAAATTATGAACAAACATATAAGATTTGGACATACATTTAAGAACAGACAGACGATTTTGTGGGACTTGTTTCAGCCAAACCGTAAGGAATATGAAGAAATGGTTGAAAATTCATCTCCAAAATGGACCCATTTAGCTTACAAGCGGGAATTTTCCCCAACAAATGCATGATTTGAGAGATATTTGTGTCTCCTTACGAGACAGTGGTGGAAATTATTAGTGACGCCCAGACTGTTCATTCATTATATAAATATATGAGAAAGTTCAGAGCCATGGGAGATCCCTGAAATTGAGAGGACTATTTTTATCCTTTCTTTTTTGTATATTATATATTTTTTAAACTTTTTTCTTTTCAAATGGAGTAATAGATGGTTGGAATCTTTGGGAGAATGGACAAGTATTTTCAAAGAAGAATATGGAATTCCAGGTTGTTTAATGGATTTTGTCCCGTGAGTATTTAATGGTTTTGTTTTCATTATAATATATTCATATTCTTTAAGTAATTGATTATGAATTGATTTAAATTAGCTTTAGTCTGTTTTATCAATACATGGTTAATTGCTATCATTTATGTATTAATTTTTTCAATCTTTAAGAGTCTATTATCCCAAAAATTAATTTTGGACCATATGATGAACATATTTTGTTGAAATTATATGAGAAAGAAGTTTACTCTTTGGCTTTCAACTTGTGTAGAAGACTGTGCAATGTTTTTTCATTGTCTTCTCATTTTATTTCTTGATATGAAATGTTATCTGTGTCGAATTAGCTTTAGTTTTTTCTTAACATAATATTTTATATCATGCTTTTCATTTATATGGTTCATTATATTTTGGTTTCTTTAATATTTGTGGTTGATCATCTATTCAAGTATTTTGAGTTTACATCTGATACTAGATAGTTGGTAACAACATTTACTGAGGATTGAAATTTCTTTCATTTTCAGTTATTTGGACATTCTAAAGTCAGATGATATATAATGATTTGTCTTTCTGTCATCATAAACTCGATATGGAATATAAAAGACTTATTTGAATTTATTAAGGAAGTATTATGCTTTCCTTTGTCATAGGTTTACACTTGACATAGGTTAAGAGGAGCTCATACAAATACAAAGAGATGAATTTAGCTTAGCATTGCTGATCAACGATAGGTTAGTTAGTGTATTATTTATTTAATTTGTTAATTTGTGAATGAATGGTGATTGCATAATCTAAATGGGAAATACTTTGTTTATTTTCATTATATCATTAACAATCTTATTCATGCATTTTTTATTAGTTTGATATTTAAAATATTAGAATAATTTTGTTTATATTTAATTTCATTTAGATCCATTATCTTAAACAATTACTTTCACAAGGCTTTGCTCAAACCTTGTAAACTGTATATAGCCATTGTATATAAACACTCTTATTTAAGCATTTTTTATTATAGTGTTGATTGTAACGAACATCATGTTCGTCACGAACCTCTTATAACCCACACAAATTTCTTCTTCTTCTTTTCTTGTGTGTGCGCGTGTGTACAAGGGTAATAAACACATTCGACTCTGTGTTGCTACTCGATGACGAAAACGATGCATACAACAATGAACACAACATGACAACCTAACATGCACATCAAGTATCTGCATGCAATGAACAACAATCAATCGACAAATAAATAAGACTGACTACCCGCCCGTCCTACCTTGCAATGGTTAGGACCTCCAAGACACATAAGCAACGCTCAAGCCCAGGTTCCCATCGATTTTAACCATTTAATGTCTCAGGGATGGTGATTTTTCTGAGGAAAAAGGAGGCATCTACATCTCGCCCGACACAAGCAGACCCAAACTAAACATGCTAAGTCAAAAATTCTGTAAATGGGTAGAAAGTCATCTTGTAAGGATTCATAAATCAAGAGCAGTAATACATTTTAATCAGAAGCAGCTTAACTATAAATCTTGTTGGGGAAAAATCCTAGGGGTAAGAGAAGAGAAGCTAATATTTAAATTCGTTATGAGAACCCATAAAAACTCCATCTTCCTAAGCAATACATGAACTTTTAACAACGCTTTCATTAAGCATCCTTTATGTGAAGCTAAAGAAATTATTCCTAACGGTAATAAAGAGAAGTCATATGTTGAATTAGATATAAGAGGTATGTACATTAATGCTAGATATATATACAAGGTGTTACCAACTTTACATTGTAATAGTCTAATACTAAGATCATCATTCTCCATGAAAACTTCAATAATACCCTTAAGAGATAGTTGTTGGTAGTAATCAATTCGTGTGATCCTCAATAATTAAATCACTTGATTCTTCTATAACTTATTCACCTTTACATTAAGTAATTAATCTCAATCCTAGGAGGCCTTTAGTCATCAATTGAAACATTACTAAATAAAATAGCATGTTGTCACTTTTTAAACACTAACTAGATTAAGGTAGTTGTCGTTTAAGAAAAGTTAATTGAAATAAGGTAGATTGCTTCCTTTTTTTGGAATAAGTAGATTGCTACTTTAACTACTAACAAAAAGGTAGTTGTTGTGTTCAACCAAATAAAGTGGAGGGTTGTTGTTGTTATTGCTAAGGTTAAATAGTCTCATCCTGTCAACAATTTCTGAGTCAACCCATATCTCCATCTCCTATCCATTTATAATTTAATGAAGCATTAACTATGATAAGGTAGAGGCTACTAAATGGTAAGTAATGAACAATAACATGACATTTAAAAATGTGGCAAATACTAACCAATATCCTAACCATCCAGCAAGCCTCACGACTGTTAGTCAGTGACCTGTGAAGCTGTTTAATCTCAAGTACAATCAACACCACTTCATTAATCCATTTAACCTAGAAACAACAGTGGTCCCAAATCATTATTGCACTAAATAATCAACATTAGTAACGATATCAGTTGGTAATGTGCCATCTACAGTATGAGCAACATCAATGTGAACCCGTTGTATTTTAAGCTTGTTGTCAGATAAAAGTCTATCTATGAGAATGGATAATAGGGGTCTTAAGCCTAAGGGTGTCAAATGGTATCTCTGTCTAAAATACTTATCGCTTCAAGAGTTAGGGAAAAGTGTGAAGGGATCCGCATCCCTTGTTTTAGATACTAAAGTGAGTGGCCCGGGCATTCATTAAAATAGCTTGAGAGGTTTTATCAACCCAATAGTTGACATCTACTAAGATGGACTTCCCATTTGAGGATGGCTGGGATGACATTGAGTTCACGGTGAAAAAATTTCAGAGTGTGCCATTCCAGTAGCATTTTTAGATGCATTTTCAGGTGTGGTTGTATCGATTAGGTGCCACTGTGCGCCTGGTTATAGGACACCTGTCCTTTAGAGGATTTATGAGGTGAGGGGTCCAATCGGAACCGTCAAGGATCTGGTTCTTCAGACCCCAACGCAAATAAAAAGTTTTCTAAACCGCAATAACCAATCCAGTCTTACCGTTGTTTTAAAGATGTGTTAATCATGAATTTACAAGAAATACTCCCACTGGCCACTTCATTAATACAATAAGAATTTATCCTATCTATTTCATGCCATAAAAACAAATTCTGAGTTTACCTAAGCTAATCATCCAGTTGTTGCGATTTCAACTTAAGAATTTGATGAATTTAATTAGTAGAATGGCTCTGGGTTTAATCCAGAAAACCATGACAACAAGGAAAATAAACACAGTCAGGGTAGTCAACTCGGTCTGGGGGTGAAGTAACCCAAGATAACTCTCAGCCAGCAAAAATTCAAGGATACAGAGCAAGGGACGGACACAGCTACCACAATTCATTTTCAACTCACAATAGTTCTGTCTATTAACTAAAACAGATTGAAGAACGAGATTCGCAGGTCAGGAGTAAAGTAATCACATTTAAAATTCGCCAGGGAAAGAAATAGTGACATTTTGATTTGCCAGGAAAGAATTAATCACATTTTAATTTGCTAGGAAATGTATCACTGTAAACTTAAAGTTTGACAGAAATCATCAATACGGAGTTAAATTATCCCTGCATACATAAGATGTAGTCGAAAATGTAAATCGAAGAGCATGGTGGGAGCAGCGCAAGGGACATAGTCAAACACCACAGGGGGATTAATCAACCAATCAATCAACCAGGTTATAAAATTTTCAGTCATAAAACTACACAAACAGTTTACCTACTCAACACACTGCAGATCTAAAACATACATCCTACAACATTCTATCAATCAACAGAAATGTGTACCGTTGCTTGTTCACCTGCTCTGAGTGTCGTCCATGCGCTCCATGCCACTCTCACTCGTCGATCATCGAGACCTCACCGGTACCTCCCAGCCAATGCTAGGGGTACTCTGCTTCACCCTTAGCCCCCTGAGCTGCAAAGGGGCCACACACTATCCAGATGGTATGTCTAGCTCCCAGCTCACCTCACAAGTCCAAGCTACCACTCCTCTCTGAGTTGGGAAATCCCAACTCCCTCAAGTAAATCAGTCAAGTCACTAATCTAAAATCATATCTTTACGCTAACAGTCGATCCCCTTCTTCCTTCTCCTCCTCTCGCTTTTATATAGTGTTAGAACTTCCATTCTTTCCCTAAATCTCATTTACGTTAAGTTTTAATAAAAAAGTCTTCTAAAAATTCTCCTTTGTACAAGTGTCATCCATCCCCCACTTTCCTCCAAAATTTATTTTCTTTAATTTATTAATTGTCTTATTTCCCTCACCCACCTAGAGTTACTCCTAAAATCACTCCTAGGTGTCCCTAGAATCCCTTACAGGTTTTAAAAGCTTTCCCTAAAAAGAAATTGCTAAATCATTTCAAAATTAGAAGTTTCTTAAATGTCGATTCTTTCCTAAGTTGGTTTCCCGCTTTTTACCATGAGTTCCCCTCTTTCCCTCTTTAGGTTACCTCCTTTCCCTAATTTCCTAATTTTTACATTTCCTTCCTTCCTTTTTATTTGAGCTAGAAAAGACAGTTGTGCAAATTATTCTCTTTTTACTTTTATTATTAATTTAGTACCTTTTTAAATTATCAAAAGTTAAAATAAATTAATTTCTTTTTGACATTTAATATCCACGGATTTTAACTAATTTCTTACTCTCTTCATTTTACCCCAAAAAATTATGAAGACCAAAACTATTACTTAAGTGGTTTTTAGTTTAAATTTTATTATTTTATTTTTATATGTATATTTTCTTATGGGTAGACAAAATTTTACCCCTAGAGAAGTTTTAGACTTAGAACTTAGGTTCTGAACTGGGCGACATTTAATTAGGGAAGTTGTTTTAAAATTTCTTAATGTGTTGTCTATCTTAGGGCCATATAGGTTCATCCCTCTATCATCATCAATGTGATGTCAGGATGCACTAGGTTCTCCAAGGGTGCCACTCGCCTCATCTGTTCCTTTGCGCGATGTGCCCTTCAGGATGCACTATGTGCTCCAAGGGTGCCACTCACCTCTTGACTGATTGGTAGACATCAATAACCCCTGGAGTCAACACTCCACCAGGTGAACTTGTGGGAGACTAAGGGCTTCTAAGGAATAAGGTCCCCGCCTTATTGCGCGCCCCTTAGAATCATTGCGAGTGACTGTCGCAGTCTTCCCTCATGGCATCGTGGGTCCTCTCGAACTAGGTAATCGTTAACCTACAGTTCGAGCCACGATGGGAGTGCTAGTAGGATGTGGCAGGTTTGTTGTCCACATCTCTCCCTCAACCACTCTATTAGTCATGTGTGACCCCTTTACTCCATATGTGAGTCTGGTCGGCAAGCTATCATCAGCCTGCATCATCAACAAATCATGTCAAAACATGTCCACATCATAGCATCAAATCAAAATATATTAATATCACAGTAAATCAATCAAACCCCAATAGAACACTCCCTAACTCGATTTGGAGTCCAAGGGGTTCCATTAATGCCTCTGCATCCTCAAGGTCCAAAACCCTACACACTCAGTAAAACCGAGTCAATAGCACCTCTCTATGTCAATGCAGTAAAACAACATGTCATCTACCCATGATGCATCATAATCAAAGACAAATGTTTTAATATCATAATAGTCTGGATCACTTGCGAGCAAGTGTCCTCAAAGAATAAGTTCTCTCAATGTGCCATAGCGGGATGTTACATACACCCCCTCTTGGTCTAAGCTTCGTCCCAAAGTTTCACAGTATATAGGCTGGAATAAAGTGTATCACAGTATCATATGTCTATCTATCGAACAAAAATGTAAATTGTTGGTACATATCATATGCATCCTCCCAGGTCACCGAGTGTGGACTATAATTGTCCCACTGGACCTTGACCTGATCTATCGTTCGACATCGTAGTTGTCGAACGTGATGATCCAATATGTGGACCAGCTCAGCCGTGAACGCTCCCTCATCTGATACCTGCAAGGAACTCATGTCAATAGCATGTGTAGGATCACTAATATAATGTCTCAAAACAGATACATGAAAAACATCGTGCATACGTCTCAAGGAATCAGGCAAGGCTAGTCGATAGGCCATGGGCCCCTTTCTCTCCACAATCTTGAAAGGTCCCACAAACCTAGGAGAGAGTTTATCTCCCTTCCCAAACTTGATTGAACTCTTAAGTGGTTTAACCCGTAAGAAGACTCGATCGCCAACCTCGTAACTATGGTCGACCCAGTGTGCATCGACATAACTCTTATGTCAATCCCACGCTTCTTTAATCCTTTGTTTTATGGTTTTCATTTGTTCTTCCATTTCTTATATTGCTTCTGGTCCCACCAGGACCCTATCCTCAAGCCGATCCCAACTCAAGGGCATCTGACACGGTTGCCCATAAAGAAACTTGAAAGGTGCCATCTTAATGGTGCTCTGGTAACTATTGTTGTAAGCGAACTCCACTAGTGGAAAGAATTCTTCCCAACACTTTTGTTGGTCCATCACGTACATGCGAAACATGTCTTCCAAGGTTTGGTTCATTCGTTCTCTCTTCCCGTCAGTCTCCGAGTGATACGCAATACTAAAGTTAAGTTGGGTTCCCAAGGCCTCTTGGAAACTCATCCAAAATCGTCCAGTAAACATTGATCCTCGATCGGATATAATCTTCTTAGGCATGCCATGCAGCCTCAAAATCTCAGTGATGAAAACTCTAGCTATGTCAGGTGCCTGATTCATCATACGCACCAGAATAAAGTGAGCACTCTTCATCAGAGTGTCTACTACTACAAAAATCGAGTCATGTCTCCTTTCCATCAGTGGCAATCAAACAATACAATCCATCGAAATAACCTCCCATTTCGATTCCAGAATGGCATGTGGTTGAAGTAATCTTGTTGGGTGTCTATGTTCAGCCTTTAACTGCTGACACTCTAGACATATGGCCACATAGTTGACTATGTCGGCCTTCAGTCCCTTCCAGAAGAATAAGGGTTTAAGGTCTGCCCTCATCTTCGTGACTCCTGGGTGAGCCATCTAAACTACTCTATGAGCCTCGCTCAGGATCAACATCCTCAAATTATCATTTGGTGGTATGTAAATCCAACATTTAAACCTCAATAAACCATCGCTATCAAATGAAAATCCCTCATATCGTGGTACCATCATTTTGTTTTATCCGATAAAACCCTTGACCTCTTTGTGCCAGTCATCGTCATGCTGTAAAGTGAGAATCTTCTCATGTAGATTCGTCTGAAGAGGCAACACCGAAAAGATGTGTGGTCTCCGACTCAAAGCATTCACCACTCGGTTCACTGTTCCCTTTATGTAAGTAATCTCAAAGTCGTACTCGCTAAGCAATTCCGACCAACGTTGTTGTCGCGCGTTCAGGTCGCTTTGCGTAAAAATGTGTTGTAGTCCACAATGATCAATCTTTAGTTCAAATTTTCATACAACAAGGTAGTGTCTCCAAACCTTCAAGGCATATACGATGGCTAATAACTCCAAATCGTGCGCCACGTAGTTCTCCCCATGCCTTCTTAGTTTCCTCGAAATGTAAGCAATCACTCATCCGTCTTGCATCAAGACTCTGCCTAAACCTTCTTTGGATGTGTCTTTGCATACCAAGAAGTCTGCATCCATGTCAGGGACCTTTAGTATTGGCACGGTTGTCAACAACTCCTTAAGCCTCCGAAATGCTTCCGCGCATTTCTTGGTCCAAACAAACTTCTTGTTTTTCTTCTGCAATTTCGTGATCAGATTTTCTATCTTCAAAAATCCCTCGACAAACCGTCGATAGTATCTTGCTAAACCCATAGAGCTACACACTTTCGTGCCATTCGTCGGCATAGGCCATTCCATAATAGCCTTGACCTTGGCTAGGTCCACGGCGATACCTTCGTCAGAGATGACATGCCCTAAGTAGTGAATCTTCGATTGGTAAAAAGAGAATTTGGACAACTTCCCATACAATTTGTGCTCTCGTAGACACTATAGAACCAAGCATAAGTGCTTGTCATGCTGCTCCATCGTCTGAGAATAAATCAAGATATCGTCAATGAATACTTGGACGAACTTTTCCAAGTATTCATGGAACACCCCGTTCATCAAATTCATAAATACCCCTAGGGCGTTTGTCAGTCCAAACGGTAAAATAGTAAACTCATAATGTCCTAACCTCATCTTAAAGGTGGTCTTAGGGATGTCATCCTCCTTGATCCACAACTGGTGATACCCTAATCGCAAATCGATCTTGGAGAACACCATCGCACCCTTCATTTGATCTAACAGATCATCAATTCTCAACAATGGATATTGATTCTTGATCGTAGCCTTATTCAGTTGACGGTAGTCAATGCAAAGCCTCCACGATCCATCCTTCTTTCATATGAAAATAACAAGTGCACCCCATGGTGACACACTAGGATGTATCAGTCCCAGGTCCAGCAACTCCTTCGGTTGCATTTTCAACTCTTGTAACTTTGAAGTCGACATTCGATGAGGCGTTCTTGCTATCGGTTCAGTCCCCAGTTTTAGGTCTATGGTAAACTCCAATTATCTCTCCAGCGGAATCCCAGGTAACTCTTCCGGAAACACATCTGCATACTCTCTCACCACTGGAAGGTGTTCTAGACCTTTCGCTACTCCCTTCTCATTTAACGCAAGAATCGCATAAAGCTTGCACCCCTTGTGCATACTCTTTCGTAGCTATAAGGAAGAGATGAACCTTAGGGAAACTCCCTGGTTTCGGCCTACAATCACACGTCTTTGTCCCTTGTCATCGACCAAGCTCAACCACTTTGTCTTACAGTTGAGTATTGTCTCATGCAACTCCAACCAATCCATACCAATCATGACATCATAAGATCCTAGGATCGTGACGTATAGGTTGGCCCTTGTGACAAACTCTCCCAAGTTAGGGGCACAACCCATAACCTTTCCTCTAACCTTCTGTTTGGCTCATGAAGCCATCTCTATGAAGCTAAACTCATCCTGTTTGAATGCCTTTACCTTAATCCTTTTTAGTGCTGCACCAGAAATGAAACTCTCGGTAGCACCGGTATCTATCAAAATACTAAGAGTCTGGTCAGCGACAGTACATGTTATCTCGATCATAGTCGATTGATGCTCTGCCTGGTGGTTATTCACCGCTACATGAATCTGATGGGCCTTTCCCATATCTCCCATGGTAGTGGGTCCAGTTGATTTGGTCGCTCTGGTCCTCTCCACAAAGCAGTCGCGTTGGTAATGTGGCTCTCCACACGTCCAACACCCCTTCTTCGGCCCAGTAGCCCTGGTACCTGAAGTAGAAGATGACGGCCCACCAGCCTAGAACCTTGGTCTATTCTACTGATGTTAAGGTCCTAACCTACACATAGGTAGATCAATGTATTCGGATGTAATAAAGGTCAATATTAATAAGTCTTTTCAATAAAATAGAATAAGGTGGATGTAAGAAGACCTAATAGAAGCTTCTGCTTCTAGAAGGATCTTCCTCTAGATGCTTCTCTTAATAGACATATTTAGTATAAATAAGGG
>JZKD02S1652423.1:234747-266695 GCA_000966675.3 Picea glauca | reverse complement strand
GCTTCTAGAAGGATCTTCCTCTAGATGCTTCTCTTAATAGACATATTTAGTATAAATAAGGGTCGAGGGTATGAAAACCCTAGCTTGGAGATTATTGTAATAGAGCACTGCTCAACTGGAGGTTGCCCCCTCAAAGAGGCCTGTGAACATTGCTTTCTGAATCAAAGTGCTATTTCAGTTATTGTTCTCATATTATTTCTGTGTTATTATGGAGATTATGCTAGTTATATTACTGTTATTCTGCCATTTCTAGCGTTTTATTTATGTTCTGTGTATTTATTATATATGGTATCTTGCATCTGAATAGGCCTAAACTGCTCCTGCTGTGGGCGACGTTGCTACTGATGTTGTGGTCCCCGGTAAGGTGTCCGCTGCTGAGGTGTCGGTCACCGAGGTGTAGTGAAAGTGGATTTGTACTTGAAGCCATGATATCCCGACGTAGGTCTCGCTGGTGTCTGGTGCTGCTATGTTCCAGATGAACCCTGCCCTACTAGTCTCGCTGAAGTCCTGGTCTAACCCCCACTGATAAGATCTTCTTCTACTATGAGGGACTTCTGGACGGTATCGTGCAAGGTTTGGGGCATCAAAATCCTAACCTTTTCATGTAGACTGCCATTAAGGCTGAACACGAACCTGTTGACCTTAAGTTTCTCCGTGTTAAGGTGTGGAGCATACCGGAGCAGCTCCATAAAATGGGCCTTGTACTCAGGCACCGTACAACCTCTCTGTTGTAGGGCGTTGAACTCATTGAGATGACACTCAATGAATTCCTCTAAAAGGTACCTCTCTCAGAACCGTTCCTTGAATAGTTCCCATGACACGTCTTTGACGGCCATGTTCAGCTATGGTAGGAGCGTCTTCCACCATAGAAGAGTGCTCCCCTTCAGTTGAAAGACCGCCATGCAGACCTTCATGTTGGAGGTATAATCACGAAGTGTGAATCACATCGCCATGTTCTCCAACCATGCCTTGGAAACTGCGCCATCCAAGGCACCAAAGAACTCATGAAATTTGACCTTCTCGAGTTCACGGTGAGTTGTGGAACCTCAGTGGGTGTCGGTGCTCTGGCCTCATCTCTGTCCAAACGACTGATCAGTGCCTCGAACATGCACTGAAAAGATCTCATCATCCCGACAACATCACCAACTACTATCTTCTCCTGTTCGAGAACCTTCTCATCTCCCTGGGGGTTAGACCCCTCAGGTGTGGATGCTACTGGAGGCATCGCGCCTCCTCCCCTCGCACCCCGTCATCTGCCTCTATGGCGTCCTCTAACCATGATTACCTGCACGCACACAATCAACTCTATTAACAACAGTATAATCAAATCATGTCAACAGAATTCGTAGTGATCCCAAGTCACAGGTTGAACTCGCTCGGATACCATATGTAACGAACCTCCCGTTCGTCACGAAACTCTTATAACCCGTACAATTTTTTATTTTTTATTTTTTATTTTTTTGTGTGTGTGTGTGCATGTGTACAAGGGTAATAAACACATTCGACTCTACGTCGCTACCCGACGATGAACAAGACACATATAATGACGAACACAACATTACGACCAAAGACGCACATCAAGTATCTACATGCAATGAACGACAATCAATCGACAAATAAATAAGACTGACTACCCGCCCGTCCTACCCTGCAATGGTTAGGACCTCCAAGACACATAAGCAATGCTCAAGCCCAGGTTCCCATCGATTTTAACCATTTAAGGTCTCATGGCTGGTGACTGTTCTAAGGAACAAGGAGGCGTCTACATCTCGCCCGACACAAGCAGACCCAAACTAAACATGCTAAGTCAACAATTGTGTAAATTAGTAGAAAGTCATCTCGTAAGGATTCATAAATCAAGAGCGGTAATACATTTTAATCACAAGCAGCTTAACCATAAATCTTGTTGGGGAAAACTCCTAGGGGTAAGAGAAGAGAAGCTAATAAATTCATTATGAGAACCCATAAAAACTCAATCTTCCTAAGCAATACATGAACTTTTAACAACACTTTCATTAAGCATCCTTTATGTGATGCTAAAGAAATTATTCCTAACAACAATAAAGAGAAGTCATATGTTGAATTAGATATAAGAGGTATGTACATTAATTCCAGATATATATATATATAAGGTGTTACCAACTTTACATTGTAATAGTCTAATACTAAGATCATCATTCTCCTTGAAAACTTCAATAATACCCTTAAGAGATATTTGTTGGTAGTAATCAATTCGTGTGATCCTCAATAATTAAATCACTTGATTCTTCTATAACTTCTTCACCTTTACATTAAGTAATTAATCTCAATCCTAGGAGGCCTTTAGTTATCAATTGAAACATTACTAAATAAAATAGCATGTTGTTTCCTTTTAAACGCTAACTAGATTAAGGCAATTGTCGTTTAAGAAAAGTTAATTGAAATAAGGTAGATTGCTTCTTTTTTTTGGAATAAGTAGATTTCTACTTTAACTACTAACAAAAGGGTAGTTGTTGTGTTCAACCAATTAAAGTGGAGGGTTGTTGTTGTTATTGCTAAGGTTAAATATCTCATCCTGTCAACAATTTCTGAGTCAACCCATATCTCCATCTCCTGGCCATTTATAATTTAATGAAGCATTAACTATGATAAGGTAGAGGCTACTAAATGGTAAGTAATGAAAAATAACATGACATTTAAAAACGTGGCAAATACTAACCAATATCCTAACCATATAGCAAGCCTCACGACTGTTAGTCAGTAACCTGGGAAGTTGTTTAATCTCAAGTACAATCAACACCACTTCATTAATCCATTTAACCCAGAAACAACAGTGGTCCTAAATAATTATTGCACTAAATAATCAACATCAGTAACAATATCAATTGGTAGTGTGCCATCTACAGTATGAGAAACATCAATGTGAACCCGCTGTATTTTAAGCCTCCTGTCAGATAAAATCCTATCTATGAGAATGGATAATAGAGGTCTTAAGGCTAAGGGTGTCAAATGGGTTCTCTGTCTAAAATACCTATCGCTACCAGAGTTAGGGCAAAGCGTGAATGGATCCACGTCCCCTATTTTACGTACTAAAGTTAGCGGCCCGGCCATTCATTAAAATAGCTCAAGAGGTTTTATCAACCCAATAATTGTCATCTACTAAGCTGGAGTTCCCATTCGAGGATGGTTGGGATGACATTGAGTTCACGGTGAAAAATTTTCAGAGTGTGCCATTCCAGTACCATTTTTAGATTCATTTTCAGGTGGTGGTTGTATCGATCAGGTGCCATTGTGCGCCTGGTTACAAGACACCCATCCTTTAGTAGATTTATGAGGTGAGGGGTCCAACCGAAACCATCAAGGATCTGGTTCTTCAGAGCCCAACGCAAATAATAAGTTTTCTAAATCATAGTAACCAATCTAGTATTACTGTTGTTTTAAAGATGTGTTAATCATGAATTTACAAGAAATACTCCCACCAACCACTTCATTAATACAGTAAGAATTTATCCTATCTAGTTCATGCCATAAAAACAAATTCTGAGTTTACCTAAGCTAATCATCCAGTTGCTGTGATTTCAACTTAAGCATTTGATGAATTTAATTAGTAGAATGGCTCTGGGTTTAATCTAGAAAACCGTGATAGCAAGGAAAATAAACACAGTCAGGGTAGTCAACTCAGTTAGGGGGCGAAGTAACTGAAGGTAACTCTCAGCCAGTGAAAATTCAAGGATACAGAGCACGGGAAGGACATGGCTGCCACAATTCATTTTCAACTCACAATAGTTCTTCCTATTAACTAAAACAGATTAAAGAATGAGATTCATAGGTTAGAAGTAAAGTAATCACATTTAAAATTCACCAAGGAAAGAAGTAGTCACATTTTAATTTGCCAGGAAAGAATTAATCACATTTTAATTTGCCAGGAAATGTATCATTGTAAACTTAAAGTTTGCCAGAAATCATCAATACAGAGTTAAATTATCCCTACATACATAAGACGCAGTCGAAAATGTAAATCGAAGAGCACGGTGGGAGCAGTATAAGGGACAAAGTCAAACACCACAGGGAGATTAATCAACCAATCAATCAGCTAGGTTATAAAATTTTCAATCATAAAACTACACAAACAGTTTACCTACTCAACATGCTGCATATCTAAAACATACATCCTACAACATTCTATCAATCAATAGAAATGTGTATCGTTGCTTGTTCGCATGCTCCGAGTGTCGTCCATGCACTCCATGCCGCTCTCGCTCGCTAACCGTGGAGAGCTCACCGGTACCTCCCATCCAACGCTAGGGGTACTCTTCTTCCCCCTTAGCCTCCTGAGCCGCAAAGGGGCCACACACTATCCAGATGGTACGTCTAGCTCCCGGCTCACCTCGCAAGGCCGAGCTACCACTCCTCTCCGAGCTGGGAAACCCCAACTCCCACAAGAAAATCAGTCAAGTCACTAATCTAGCAGCGTAATGTTACGCTAATAGTCGATCCCCTTCTCCCTTCTCCTCCTCTCTCTTTTATAGAGTTTTAGAACTTCCATTATTTCCCTAACTCTCATTTAAGTTAAGTTTTAATAAGAATTCTTCTAAAAATTCTCCTTCGTGCAAGTGTCATCCATCCCCCACTTTCCTCCAAAATTTATTTTCTTTAATTTATTAATTGTCTTATTTCCCTCACCCACCTCGAGTTACTCCTAAAATCACTCCTAGGTGTCCCTAGATTCCCTTACATGTTTTAAAATCTTTCCCTAAAAATAAATTGCTAAATCAGTTCAAAATTAGAAGTTTCTTAAATGTCGATTCTTTCCTAAGTTGGTTTCTCACTTTTTACCATGAGTTCCCCTCTTTCCCTCTTTAGGTTACCTCCTTTTCCTAATTTCCTAATTTTTACATTTCCTTCCTTCCTTTTTATTTGAGCTAGAAAAGACAGTTGTGCAAATTATCCTCTTTTTACTTTTATTATTAATTTAGTACCTTTTTAAATTATCAAAAGTTAAAATAAATTAATTTCTTCTTGACATTTTATATCCACAGATTTTAATTAATTTCTTACTCTCTTCATTTTACCCAAAAAATTTATGAAGACCAAAACTATTACTTAAGTGGTTTTTAGTTTAAATTTTATTTTTTTATTTTTATATGTATATTTTCTTATGGGTAGACAAAATTTTACCCCTAGAGAAGTTTTAGACATAGAACTTAGGTTCTGAACTGGGCAACATTTAATTAGGGAAGTTGTTTTAAAATTTCTTAATGTGTTGTCTATCTTAGGGCCATCTAGGTTCATCCCTCTATCATCATCAATGCGACGTGCCCTTTAGGATGCACTAGGTGCTCCGAGGGTGTCACTCGCCTCATCTGTTCCTTTGCGCGAGATGCCCTTCAGGATGCACTACATGCTCCAAGGGTGCCACTCGCCTCTTGACTGATTGGTATACATCAATAACCCCTGGATTCAACACTCCGATAGGTGAACTTGTGGGAGACTAAGGGATTCTAAGGAATAAGGCCCATGCCTTATTGCGCCCCCCTTAGAATCATCGTGAGCAATTGTCGCAGTCTACCCTCATGGCATCGTGGGGCCTCTCGAACCAGGTAATCGTTAACCTATAGTTCGATCCATGGCGGGAGTGCTAGTAGGTTGTGGCAGGGCTGTTGTCCACACCTCTCCCTCAACCACTCTGGTAGTCGTGTGTGACCCCTTTACTCCATATGTGAGTCTGGTTGGAAAGCTCTCGTCAACCTACATCATCAACAAATCATGTCAGAACATGTCCACATCATAGCATCAAATCAAAATGTATTAATATCACAGTAAATCAATCAAACCCCAATAGCACACTCCCTGACTTGATCTGGAGTCCAAAGGGTTCCATTGATGCCTCTGCATCCTCAGGGTCCAAAACCCTGCACACTCAGTAAAACCAAGTCAATAGCACATGTCTATGTCAATGCAGTAAAACAACATGTCATCTACCCATGACACATCATAATCAAAGACAAATTTTTTAATATCACAATAGTCTGGATCACTTACGAGCAAGTGTCCTCAAAGAATAAGTTTGCTCAGTGCGACAGAGCGGGATGTTACAATTTTTTATTATAGTGTTGATTTTTAGAGTAGTATATTTAGTTAGTTCACATATTTTAAATTGTTTTAGGATATTAGTTGGCTAATAGAGCCATAAAACCCATCAAGGTAGATTATACCAAACATCTTGGGTTATGTAGACAACCTCAGACTGAATATTCCCTTCCCATTGATGGTGTGTCATAAACACCCATCAACAAATGGCACTAGAAGGAGGGCTGAGTAAGTTTAATGATTAAATGTTTTACCCCTCATCCTGTCATAATTCCAGATTTATAAATTATTCTTCTGTGTCATATTTAAATGCACTAGAAGGTAGGCTATTCCGACAAGCTAGCCTTGCAGGAGTCTTTGTTTTGAATGTATTTAATTTCACATGGACCCCCAAATCATTGTGTTGGAACATGCTGTCCACTTCTCATTACCTGATATTCCCAATGAGACAATATCGCACTTGTCCAAACTCACCTTTGATGGTGGGGGGGATGTATCTGCAAAAGACCACCTTAACAAGTTTTGGTGTAAATGCATCAAGTATGATAGTTCTGATTTAAAGGTTTTATACAGATTGTTCACTTTTATTTTTAGGGGTCAGATTAAACATTGGTTTGAGTCTTTTCTAGCATATCACATTATTGATTGGTTTCAATTTGTAGAGGAATTTTTAGATTCTTTTTAAAACCATGATTGCAATCAATTATGTGAAGAATTTTAGACTTTACTAATCAATGACAATTCACCTCCAGAAGGATTTTCAACAATAATCCATCGTGTTCTCTGTAAATTTAATCGTGATGATATGTCATTTGTACTAAATATCCTCTATGATGTTTGCATCCCTTTCATACAGACATATTCAATCGTGAATGATGAATCAGTTACAAATCCTATCACTCAATTGCAAGAAGAATTTTTTTCAGAGGATGAGAGGAATCCATCCAAAAATTCTGAACAAATAAGGGAGGTAGAATATATTGAAAAGGTTCTCACTGACAATCAAATTGGTTTTTCCTCTGAAGCATTGTATATTCAGTCCATATTGGGTCAAGGTGAATGTCCATATTCATCTAACTCTTTCTCTATTCAATACTTCAATTCAATTATTGAAGAACACTTAGGTGATGAAAATGATCTTAAGCATTCTAACATTCCTATGAAACTGAATAGAGATGTAAATCTTCAATTCGAAGAAGAAAACTTAAACCTTCATCCATAAATCATACTTTATCCACGAGAAAGATTATATTTTTGTCATGAAAGTTTTGAATTATCTATCATACAAGAGGAAAATTTAGATGATCATATTATGTTGAAGAATTTATCACCAAAACAGAGTGAAACTTTTAAGGAAAGTGAAGAAGAATGTCTTGAGAATACCATTGCTAAATATCATAGCTCAAGAGATTATTTTCATGTGTTCATTTATGATTCCTTTTACTCTTTATATCTTGATCTCTTCTTATATTTTGGTGGACTTGATACTTTACCCACAGTATCTTACTCTTTGTCATCACAATCAAATCTTTTCGATATGCCAAAATTTGGTGAAATTAATTCCAAACATAACATTTATGAATTCGGATTTGATGTTCTTTCACTTTTATCACTCGCATGGAAAAAGGACATGTTGCAAGATGATTTTAGACAATTTATTGTTGAAAAAGACAATGCACTTACTCTTATGGAAATAAAATATTCTACATTGCATATCTGTTCTTTGATTAGTTCAAATTTTAATGTTTATGTTTCACATTTTGAAATGATCAATCTCATCAAAGGAAGCATTCAAACCAATAATCTAATTGATGTCATGAATCCTCTTATGATTTGTTCCCCATTGGTATATCCATTTCATCAAATTCATAGTTTGCATTCTAATTTTTATCACGGGATCTTAGAATGGCTTAAAGATTCATATATAAAAAATATTCATAATAAAGATAAAGTTGTGCCTTCTTTGTTTCTACCTAAATATCTAGGAAGTAAGCATGACATGATTTTTTTAGATCCTCCATGTGAAGAAATTGATGAACACTTGGAGAATTGTTAGGAGGATGTGGCACTTCGACCTTGGTTGATGGTTATGTCAAGTCCCCATAATATTGACAAGTTTTCCAAACTTAGTTATACTCTTCCATGCCATTATGACCCATATCACGACAAGATTGCAGAATGGTTGGAGGATTCATACATCACGAAGTTTCAAAAGAATGGTAAGGTTGTGCTTGTTTTGATTTTAAAATAATATATAGGAGGTAAGCATGACATATTTCTTTTGTATCTGCAAATAATACATTCTTTTATTTTGATTTTCGACTTTCTATGCTTTGTAGGATTGAAGATGCTCTTGTGCTACACTGGAAATACGATTTTACTTAGTGTTTTGATCTAATTAGTAGTTATAGTAGGTTTAGGAGTAGTTTTCCTTTAGTTTTATTTCTAAATGTTTCTTTTTTAAATAATGAAGTTATGAACACAAGTGGGTACACCAAGAGAACCATAATATGAATGTTGTCAGGGAAGTCTACTTTAATCCTTCTCTCTTTGCTTTTTCGTTGAATATTTATTTTCAAAAACGCATTATCATCATGGAAATTTTAAAACGAAGGTAAAGAGATAAGTAAATTTGAACTATCCATTCACCCGAATTCAACCCTGTCCCAAGGTGGCACGAGTAAGACTATACTCATCTTAATAAGGATTTTTCTATTTTCTTTTGGTCTCTTTTATTTTTAATAATAATGCTTGGTCAAAGTAACATCTTTTGAATCACTATATTAAGAAAAGAACTTGCTCACACATGAGATTTTATATGATTTAGTTCTTCCTTTATTTTACAGTGGGATTCTAGTAGATCTCAAAGCTCAGGTTTATCTTTGGCCAAAATTTTTTTTGAAAGTATGTTTTTGCTATTTCGATTTTGTTTTTTTTTATATACTTCTGATTTTGAATCCCATTAATAAAATCTGATTCAGTTTGTTGGGTGTTTTTTTTTTTTTTCTTTCTTTGATTGAACTTTTTTATTTTCTGTCTTTTTGAATAATTATATTTCTGATCAAAAAGTGATTGTCGAAGGAAGCATTCATTTCAAGACTTATGTTTTTGAAAGTAATTTTAAGTAGTTCAAGCATTTTCTGATGTTAAGGTTCAACTCAGATAATTGATTTGTAAGTCAGTTGAGTATTATGAAATCATAAATGGTCTTTGTCAGAGTATTACCCCTGAAATGTGTCAAGATCTTTGGGAATTACGATTATCCTTAGAATTTTTACACCGTCCCTGTTCTTAAAAAATCACTTTTAAGTTCTTCCCCATTCTCTATATGATTTCTTAACCGAAATCTAAAATCTCTAAACCATGATAAAATTTCCATTTTTGAAAGAAAAAAAAAATGATCAATTGTTCACTTGTATTGCAATTAACTTCTAGTATCACCCCGATCACTTTGTCATCAATAAATCTATAATTGTATTATTATTTAAGCATGGCATAAGAGGGTTGAAATCATTTATGTGTGGGAAGTGTGTGTAAACCCATTGGGGTACTAAACAGGCTCACTAGAAGTGGGTAAATACACACATGATACCAAGACAACTTCATCGGGGTATTGAACAGGCCTGCTGGCAACGAAACAATGTCAGGTTGAGAGGTAGAAGGTATATGATTTTAACATAACTTTTATGGAAGTATACATCATTTGGATACAACTATTGGATGGGATTAAAGCATTTGAGTGGGTTAAATGACATCCCTGTCGAGGCTATGGACGTTTGTTGGCAGCAGTGGCTCTGTCAACAGTATTGAAGTCCTTTTATAAACATCATGACTCTTTGATTAAAACACAACTTCAGGTTATAATCCTCTGTAAAAACATTATTTTCTTCTTCCCTTATATTTTTCTATAAATCTGAGCTAGTCTTAACATTGTGTAATATTAAAGTGGATTTGTTTCAAAGAAGCTTAAAATTATATCCAAGTCTTATTCTTCTTCCCTGTGATAAAAGTTTAATAGGTGAGAGATAACTGCTTCACCCAATAAGTCTCCATTTGTTGGGCCCCAACAATCCCCTTATTTTTCTTTAATCAAAATCTAGGGTCCCACAAAATTTTACTTGGATTCTTCGTTTGTTTCCCTTCGACTTCATTGGATTGGTATTGGTTTTATTTATTTTGAGATTGGTTTGAGTTTATATTCTTTTCTTTTGTTTGGTTTGAATTTCATGAAATTTAAATGCCATTTCATTTTTCTTTCTATAGAGTTTTAATGTTGATGGATGAGCTTCATAATTTGGGAGTTTTTATTACGATGCATATTTTCTCTGACATTTGCTCACATTTGATCAAATTTGAATGAGGGAGAGACGAACATAGAAATCTTAATTTAAATGAAAACTTTAATTTTTATCATCTTTTACTTTTGTTTAAATTATGATTTTGTTTTCGTCTTTTGCTCATTAACAATCATTTCACAAAATCATTTGGTAGGTTTAATTAATTAAATTAATTTGTTAGTTTGTATCTCATGTCAAAATAAAATAATAAATCCCCCGGGGGACAGCTCAATTGGCAAGTGCTGTGAAAATGAAGTTCCATGAGGTTTCTAGTTCAATTCCCCCCAACTTACCTTGTGTGTCGCGTAAGGGGCATCGTGGGCACACCTTGAGGTTATAGTGGTAGTGGTTGGATAACACGGCCACGTGTAATGCGAGCACGTGCCTAACTAGTTGTTGATTCCTCCAGACACAAAAAAAAAAATAATAAATAATAAAAAAAAGAATTATCTATCATTTGTTTAATTTTGTGAAAACCCAAAATTAATAATTTTCTCCTCTCCATCAACTTGAATCTTCTAGAATTTTAAGATCATATTTGAAAGGAAAATATAAACAATGTTTGTTTAGAACTTATAGTTAGTTTAAATTCATTTTTTATTTTATTGTTATAGGTTTTGTTTTATTCACAATTTTTAGGTTATTAATTTAGGTTTCTTTTTTGTTTCAGAGGTTTCTATTATCACTTATTTGGTACGGATATGATCATGGCTTGATTTTATTATCTAAATACGTTCAAGATAATTGATCCAAAATAATATTGGATCGCTGCAAATAAATTATGAAAAACAACAAATAAGATTTGGAAATGCATTCAAGAACAGACAGACAATTTTGTGGGACTTGTTTCAACCAAATTGTAAGGAATCTGAAGAAACGGTTGAAAACCAATCTCCAAAATGGATCCATTTAGCTTACAAGAGGAAATTTTCCCAAACAAATGCATGATTTGAGAGATATTTGTGTCTCTTTACGAGAAAATTTCAGGTGGCAGAAATTATTAGTGACGCATAGACTGTTCATTCATTGTATAAATATATGAGAAAGTTCAGAGCCATTGGAGATCCAGGAAATTGAGAGGATTATTTTTATCCTTTCTTTTTTCTATATTATATCTTTTGTAAATTGTTTTGTTTTCAAATGAAGTAACGAATGGTTGGAATCTTTGGGAGAATGGACAAGTATTTTCAAAGAAGAATATGTAATTTCAGGTTGACTAATGGATTTTGTCCTGTGAGTAAAATGGTTTTGTTTTCATTATAATATATTCATATTCTTTGATTAATTGATTATGAATTGATTTAAATTAACTTTATTTTGTTTTATCAATACATGGTTAATTGCTATCATTTATGTATTAATTTTTTCAATCTTTAGGAGTCTATTATCTCCAAAATTCATTTTGGACAATATGATGAACATATTTTCTTGAAATTATATGAGAAAGTAGTTTACTCTTTGTCTTTCAACCTGTGTAGAATACTTTGCAGTGTTTTTTCATTGTCTTCTCATTTAATTTCTTGATATTAAATGTTATCTGTATCGAATTTGCTTTAGTCTTTTCTCCACATAATATTTTAGATCATGTTTTTCATTTATATGGTTCATTATATTTTTGTTCCATTAATATCTGTGGCCGACGACATCAACAAAATTGGGGAATTGTGGTTTGTGAACTAGCACGTTTGCTAATTTCACCTCCACACTCTGTAATGATTCCCCACGGGCGATTTCTATTCTCAGATCGACGAATAACCAAGGGCCCTTTTTTCTTAGTACCTTTTCCAAATATCACACTAATGGGCACTATCTCCTTCTTTGCATGTGACCTTGTTCTTTGACCCGGGGCTTAACCTCCTACCTCTTCGTGACTTCAGAAATTTAAACTAGGACCAGATCAGCTGTCCTCATCCTCCTTCGCAACCAACAGTCCAGATCTATCTCGGGACTCTGCACTTCAGAAGTGAAGGATGCTCCAACCTTCGCTTCCCCTAGAGTATTTCGTACCCAAAGTTCTAGATCAAGCACCATGCATCCACCTCAAATCAACGGCTCTGGTCCACTTCGGGACTTCAGCCTTCAGGAGTCTCAACTTCTCCACACTCACTTTCTCCTGGAGCACTTTCACCCAAAATACACAATCTTTTGACGTTTTTCCTTCTGTATCCGACAATCACAATTCACTTCAACTATTCAGGCTTTGAGAGTTTCATCTCCTCCACACTCACTTTCTCCCAAATAAATTTTACCCGAAGTCGGCGATCTGTCGACATGTTTCTCTCACATATCGATGTTTCTAGTTCACTTCGGCTCTTCAAGATTTGGGAGTTTCATCTCCTGAACACTCATTTTTCTCCCGAAGTGTTTTCACCTGAAGTTGTTGTTGATTAATGTTGGTTGTCATTGATGTCAACCATTGAAGAAATATCAGTAGCACAAAGGTTTGGGTAATGGACCCAAGTTTTTTTTATGTAAATATGACTTGTTATTGTCTTTTCATGGTTGATAATAAGTAGAAATGGATGAACTCCAAAGTGGTCCCCTTATGCTGAAATCCCTCATAAGAAGACGCTTTGCGAATTGAGTTATCCTAGAAGTATGGTTAGATAACCCATGCTTATTTGTGGAAAAATGAGATGAAGGTCAATGAATTTATGAGTGAGACTATCCTATATGGATATTTCTTGCCATTCCATTTCCAGTGGTATATGGAACGTCGCATAACTTCTCACGGTTTTAGAGTTATGGCCATGAGAAGTTGGAGAACCCAGGTTTGGGTAATGGAGCCAAGTTTGTTTGATAGATAATGGTATTATTTTTGATATATTTTCAAGTAATACTATTCTATATAGATGTTACATGTCATTCCATTTCTAGTGGTATGTGGAATACCACATAACTCCTCACGGTTTGAGATTTATGGCCTTACAAAGTTGGAGGACCCTCTTATGTCATCTAGAAGCCCCAAAAGGTCAAAGTACTCAAAGTGGTTTAAGAGATTTTAGAAGGTAAATAATAAACTGAAGTGATGAGTGTACTATACTTCAAATTGAATACAAAATAAATTACTTAAATAATAAATTTAATGGAGAAATTAGAAGTGGTTTAACCCTAAAATAAGGAAAGTGGGCAAAGTGACAATAAAGATATTTTTAAGGAGGCTACTTGGAGAGTATAAATAAGAGGCAAGTCTCTCTCATTTTAGATTACACTTGAGAATATTGAATACCTATAGGTTTCTGAGGTAACCAAAGGATATCTAAGCTGCATTTATGAGGGAAGGTGAAGAAAGGAAGGCCGGATTTCAAGGAAGGATAAAAAAATTTGATGATGCTTTCTAAGGTATGTTATTTACAGGTCATCTCACCATTTTCACAATAAAAAAAATTCTAGAATACTTCATATAGTGAAATGTCTATGCCATTAAGGAAACATATCGAAGTATCTGTGGTAAAAAATTCATCTTGTGGGTCATTGTATTTTTGGAGTTACACTCACTGGAAAATAGGGTTTGTGGCTAGTCCTTAAACTAGTCCAAAACAGGTGTTTCGGGTAACGTCATAAATTCTTAATAACATATCCAAATTGAGTAATACCAAATGTGTTGGTTATATTACCTTCTTTAGTATGTTTTTTAATAGTTTCAAATTGATTCAACAAATATTCTGTGTGGGGCACGCTCTACAAGGTCGCTCTCTAAAATAAGCCAGAATTCAGCAAGGTATGCAATTTTTGTTATAACTCCTTTTTTGAGAGGTTCCAAGTAGTGAAACCTGGATAAATTACATAAAACACACTGACTAAAAATGTATATCAGTTTCAGATCTTTATTCATTACAGGTACAAAGTTATTATTATTTCAAGTTAGGGTTGTTGACTAATCCAAAACTAGTGATCTGAGACTAAAGAAAAGTTTGATGAAAATGCTAGTCTCTTGTTCTTTAAGGTTAAGGAAGGTTTGAAAGTATGTGATTGTATACACCAGGTCTATTATAGAGTTACAAATCATATTTTGATGATGAAATTGATGAGGGATTTTGGTTGAGGTACAATTTGGGTACATGGTTGAGACAAGTAGTTGATGAGTTGGCACATACATGAGGTGTATAGCTGATAATGTTGGTATATATTGATGAGTAGTTGACACATGATTGGTACATACTTGGTACATGGTTAGTGTCACTTTTTTATGGTACAGATTGATTACAGGTTGTTTTGTACATGTTGTTGCATGGTTGATGCACTTGTTTATGGTACAGGTTGGTGCATGGTTGATGCACTTGTTTATGGTACAGGTTGATGCATGGTTTAGGTTTATTGGTATAAGTTTACAGTGGTATATCTCACAATGATAGTTTGACAGTGGTTCCATCATTCTACTTCTACTTTAGGATGGTTGGACGAAGCAAGGAAAAGTGGTTGTAGCCACCTTCCGATTGCAGCCGGAGAACATAGATCATTGTAGCCTCCTTCTGGTTGTAGTCATAGAATTGGGGAGTTGGAGCTTCCCTCAAGTTGTAGCCTTAGAAACTAGAGGGTTGGATCCTCCTTCCAGTTGCAGCCAGAAAACAAAGGAATTTGGTGCTTCCAATGAATGTAATTCTTCAAGACATATAAGAAAATACATTTCATGGTTTTCTCCCACTTTGGTTTTCCACGTAAAACACAAGAGTACGGTGTATGTGTATAATTGTTCATTTATTCATTGCTCATTATTGGATGATAATTCTACATTGATATAACACTTGGATTATTTTTTTTAGAAAGGATTATAATTACTCTATGATTGATTCACCCCCCATCTCAATAATCCAACAATTGATATCAGAGTAGGTTCCTTCAGAGATCAGTTTAACCACTAAAAGGTAGATCATGGAGAGAAAAAACTTGTATAAAGATGGAATACCACAGTTTGATGGATATAAGTATGTTTTTGGAGCATAAGGATGAAGACATATATACAGGCACAGGGATTTGAAACTTGGAAATCAATTGTAGATGGATACACAGCACCAGTAGTTCCACCAACAAATGAAAAAGCAGTGAAACTCGGTCAGAATAATTCCAAAGCCACAAATGCACTTCTAAATGGTCTCAGTGAAACAATATTCACCAAAGTTGCACATTGTAAATTTGCTAAAGATATTTGAGACAAGATTCCAAATATTTATGAAGGAGATTCAAAAGTCAAAGCAACAAAGATTCAAACTTACAGAGGTCAGTTCAAACAACTAAAGATGAAAGAATATGAGAATAGTGTAGCCTACCTCTTATGAGTCAATGAAACAGTGAATTCAGTGATAGGATTGGGAGAAGAAATCGAAGAATCTATAATTGTTCAAAACGTACTAAGATCTCTTGCTATGAGATTTGACCCTAATATATCGGCACTAGAAGAAATATTAGATCTAAACACAATAAGAATGGACAAACTGCATGGAATATTCAGAGCATATGAAATGAGAACTGAACAAGAAAATATAGATGTAAAATAAGAAGCTTTCAAAGCATCCAAAAGATCAAAGAAAAGGCAAAGCAACAAGAATAACATAGCAGTAACAGTGACGTCTTAGAAGATGATGAAGAAGTGGCCAACTTCGTCAAAAGACTGAAGAAGGGAACCGATGGTAGGTATAGAGGTAAGCTTCCTTTAATTTGTTTTAATTGTGATGGTATTGGTCATTTTTATAACAAATGTCCTCATAAGAAAAAGAGAAATGATGAAGGTTACTCAAAAGGAAAACAGACATATAAAGGCAAAATAACTACAAAGAAAGTTTTCAAGAAAATATTATGCACCAGAGAAGACATCTCATCATCAGATGAAGATGAAGTCAGTGACAGTGAAACATGAATATTTATGTTCATGGCAGTAGAAGAATCTGATAACTAAGACTATGAAGAAGAATATGAAGAAGTTGAAGAATAATATAAAGAAGTCGAAGAAGAAATTGAAGAGGCAGAAGTTGACTACTGAGAAGAATTGATGTGTGCCATAGAAGTTATCAGAAAAGAAAAAAAGAAAAACAAGAAACTACAAGCGGAACTAAACAAGAAAGAAGATACTAAAGAACTAGATCAAATGATCACAAATTTGAAGTTTCAAATAGAAGAAGATAAAAGAATTGAAGAAGAACTCAAAGAACAGCTAGAAGAAAAAGACAGGATCATCAGAAATTTGGAAGCAGAGATTTTCACATTAAGAAATGATATTCAAAATAAAAATATGCAGAATAGCTCAAAATTTTTGGATGACATTATCAACAATCAAAAATATCATCTTGACAAGTCCAGACTTGGATACAATCAAACAGAAAATGGATCAAGCTCCAAAATAACAAAGAAAGAAACATATCCAAAAATCTATGCAGAAACAATCAAAGGGGATAGGAAGATATATAAGGAAGATTACAGGGACACCCCTCCACCAAGAAGATTCATATTTTAGAATCAACAACAGACAAATAGGCCTCAAGAAGAAAAAGGATTCATAAGAGAACCTCCATTGAGAAGATCTTCAACTCCCAGGTATCAAACTATATTTTTTGGTATATGTTATGCATGTAATAATTTTGGACATAAAGCTATGAATTGCAGAGCTAACAATAGGAACATAAAAAACTTTGAAAGTCATACAAAAAAGGATTATCCAAGAAGGCCTAGTTAAACACAAAGAAGAAGTTACAACATGTTTGAATCTTTGAGCACTGAAGTGGAATGTTACAAATGTAACAAGTTTGGACACATGGCCAAATATTGCAGAATGACAGTCCCTCCTAGAGAACCTGAATATAATAACAACAGTCACAGACAAGAACCTCGAAAAACGACATGGATAAGAAAGCAGAATCAGTATAGCAATGAAGAATGCACACTCACTCTACAAGATAAGAAGAATAAACTCGGTTGGTATGTTGACAGTGGCTACTCAAAACACATGATAGGTGATAGAGACATGTTTCTTACATTAATAAAGGAAATATATGGATCAGTCTCCTTCGGAAATGATGATTCACCTAAAATCATTGAAAAAGGCACAGTCAAAATTGGGAACAAGAATACAAAGGAAGAAAATGTTCTACTAGTATAAGATATGAAACATAATCTTCTAAGTGTGATTCAAATGTGTGACCAAGGTCATAAAGTTACTTTCAATTCAAAAAAGTGTGAGATAAGAAAAAAAGGTTCAGGAAAATTGATTTCTACAGCTGTAATAACTTCAAGCAACATATATGTGTTAAGTGAAATTGGAAATGAAAAGTTTTGTCTAGGAAAGGAAAATGAAAGTTGGATATGGCACAGAAGAATGGGTCACATACATTTTGATAACCTTGTCAAAGTCAGCAAAAGAGAAGAAGTCAGATAAATTCCCCACATCATGAAACCAACCAACACTTTATGCAAACATTGTCAACAAGGAAAGAAAACAAACACCAAGTTCAAATCAAAGGAATATTCAACGACAAGACCATTGAAAATTGTGCACAATGATCTAGTTGGACCAACTACAACCAAGGGTTTAAAAGGTGAGAAATACTTTATGTTATTAGTTGATGATTATACAAGAATGACTGCAGTTTGTTTTCTCAAGAATAAGTCAGAAGCTTTTGAAAACTTTAAGATCTATAAGGAAATGGTTGAAAATGAAATGGATTCAAAAATCAAATGCTTGAGATATGATAATGGAGGAAAGTTCACTTCAAAGGAATTTATGTACTACTGCAGCAGTCATGGAATAAAAAGGCAATTCTTTGTTGCTAGGACACCTCAACAGAATGGAGTTGTTGAAATAAAGAACAAGACAATATAGGAAATGGATCAAAAAATGCTAATGGATTCCAAATTGAAAGATATATTTTGGGCACAGGCAGTGCATATAATAGTTCACATTCAAAACAGAGTAATGCTCAAAAGAAACACTGAAAAAACTCCCTATGAGCTATGGAAAGGAAGACCATCAAATGTGAAGTACTTCAGAGTTTTTGGAAGCAAGTGCTACATCAAAAGAGAAGATGGCATAATGAGAAAGTTTGACTCTCATGTGTACAAAGGAGTACTTGTTGGTTACTCAAGTACAAGGAAAAAATACAAGTGTTACAATCTGAGATTGAACAAAGTTGTGGAAAGTATCAATGTAACAATTGATGAAACAGGCAGACCAGAATCAAAGGAAGAATAAAATGAATCAATGGAACAATATTTCGAAAAGGAATCAGAAGATGAAAAATAAGTAGAAGAGGAAGATGAAGAGAAACCGACAGAAGCAAAAGAGCAAGTTCAACAATTGTCTCCAAAGACACTTAGTCGACAATTACAGAAGAATCATCCTTCAGATTAGATTATCGGAAACAAAGATGCAAAAGCTAAGACTAGAAGAAGAATCCATTCACCAGAACAAACACACCTAGCACTCTTATCTATAATTGAACCAAACTGTTTTGAAGAAGCCAACATGGATTAATTTTTGAATAAGGCCATGGATGAAGAATTTGATCAAATAGAGAAAAATGACACTTGGGAATTGGTTCCAATACCAAATAATAAGAATGTGATCGGCACAAAATGGGTTTTTAGGAATAAATTGAATGAAGATGGACAAGTTACAAGGAACAAATCTAGATTGGTATGTAAAGGATATGCACAGATTGAAGGAATCAACTTTGAAGAGACATTTTCCCCACTTGCCAGAATGAAAACAATTTGTTTTCTTTTAGTTTATGCATGTTCCAAAAATATTAAAATATATTAGATGGAACTAAAATCATATTTTCTGAATGGGGAACTTGAAGAAGAAGTCTACATTGAACAACTAGAAGGATTTCAGTTATCAGAGAATGCAAAATATGTGTGCAAATTAAAGAAGACCTTCTATGGTCTAAAACAGGCTCCTAGAGCATGGTACTCTAGACTAGATAAATATCTACAGCAGGTAGGGCTCAAAAAAGGAAGTGGAGACAACAACTTGTACATCAAGGTAACTCAAGGTAATCTTTTATTAATTGAAGTTTATGTTGATGATATTATTTTTGGTAGTGATGATGACAGGTTAAGCCAAAAATTTACAAAGGATATGCAGAACGAATTTGAAATGTCATTACTTGGAGAACTATCCTTCTTTATGGGAGTTTAGATACGTCAAAGAAACCAAGGAATTTTTATTTCTCAAACCAAGTATATCATATAAATTTTAAAGATGTTCGGAATGGAATATTTCAAATGAGTTGCAAACCAATTGCAAGCTAAGAAAAGATGATTATTAAAAATCTACAGATCAGAGACAATATAGGTCAATGATTGGCAACGTACTATATGTGACAACATCTATACCATGTGTAATGTAGAAAGTTGGACAGGTGGCACGATTTCAAGTAGCACCAAAGGAATCACATGTATTAGCAGTGAAGAGAATTTTCAGATATCTTAAAGGAAAAAAAGAGTTTGGATTACGATATCCAAAAGGAAAGTATCTATCTCTTATTGCCTACATAGATGCAGATTGGGCAGGTTGTAGTGATAACCGATGAAGCACTAGTGGAGCAACATTCTACTTGGGTGAGTGTTTAGTATCATGGCTAAGAAAGAAAAAATCATCAATATGTCTATCTACATCTGAGGCAGAGTATATTGTAGCCACAACATGTTGTACAAAGGTTCTTTGGATGAAACAAACTTTGACAGATATACAGGTTGATTATGATGAGCCCATTCCAATCTATTGTGATAATAAAAGCGTCATCAGTATCACAAAGAACTCGGTGATGCACTCTAAGACAAAGCACATTCCAATCAAGTATCACTTTCTATGGGAATAATTTGCAGAAAAGAACATCAGAGTTGAGTATGTGGGAACAAAAGAACAAGTGGAAGACATCATTACAAAACCACTTCCATAGGAATCCTTTGAGTATCTTCGCTAGAGACTCGGAGTTATTTCTACTCCAAAATTAATGATTTTGAATGCTTATCTTATATGTCTTAGATGTACACGAGGAATAACCATAAAGAGGAAAGTTCAGTTAGGGGGAGAAACCTCGGATGGAAGGATACCTTTTCCATTGATGAAAAATGGGGAGAGATTTCTCAGATGCATAGGACAGAGGCATGGTTCAAGGGGGAGAAATGGTCACAGATATGCAGAGGACAGAGGCATATTTCCAAGGGGAGCATGAGTGATATGATTTCAGTATTGCATGAAAAAATTTTAGCTTTTCATCAGAGTGTTGCCATCAATGCCAAAGGGGGATATTGTTGATTATGTGTTTGTTTATGTCCTCAGGGTTAAGGTATGCAGGGTTTCTACAAACAATGGTTTTCCCTGTGTTATATCTCTCTAATATACGTGCGAGGTCCAACAGTAGTACTCGGTCGAATATATCAAGGCACCAACTAAAAAGGCTAGAAAATTCCCTTAGCCATACTAATCGAATACGTAGGTACTAGAGATTATCTTCACGAGTGCTATTATTGGTGGAACTATAGCATTTCGGTGGTCGATTGGTTTAGTTATGGAGGGTTTCAGGATATCTAGGTCAATTTGTATATAAGTGTTGTCTAATGCACTACCACTCGAAGGGGTACCAACATGGGTTACAAGGGTGGCCAAAAATGTGCACTTAAGTACCACTTGTATTTCCTATGCGTATGCTTCCTTGACCATGGAATTATGCATCGAACGACATATATATGTCGATTTAAGACGTTCGAATAGGCCTCTACCCTGAAAAAATTTAACCCACAATTTTCTTCCAAGGAAAGTGCTCTGATACCACTTGTAAGGTACGAGATATAAAATAATAGCTAAAACAAAAATATTGTAGAGAATATCAGTGGAACAACACAATAGATGAGGCCACAACACTAGAATAATAACTTTATTGATAGGAAACATTGTTCACTTGCATCTTCGAGGGGGAAACCTCCAGCAAAGAAGTGCTCTATTACAATAATTCTCAAGACAAAAATTCTCATACCCTGTACTCCTATTTATACTAAATCTATCTAACCAAAAGAAAAATATAGATGAAGATCCTTCTAGAAGTGGAAGCTTCTATTAGATATTCTTACATTTGACTTATTCTTCCTTATTGTTAGGCCTTATTAATATTGACCTTTATTACATGGAAATATATTATTATACCTATGTGAGGAGTTAGGGCTCTAACACCCTTGGCCCTGGGAGGAGGGGTACGGTGAGATATATGAAAAATGATGGTTCATCACTTTAATGTCTTTCCTTTGATGCAGAAGTATAATAGCACTGCCAAGAAATTCTTTTGTAGTTTTTGTAATTTCGTGGGACTTGAAGAAAATGAATGTTTCTCACTTGATCTCGTGAGAGAAAGCACTAAAAATGCATATAGAGTTCAAGAGGAAGACAAATTGGGGAAGAGGAGGATTCAACAGAGGAAGAGGACTTCTTGTTTTTTATAACTATAACTAGCCTGGGCATTTGGTGTGAGATTGTCAGAATCCTTGTACAATGTGCACAAAATGTAGACAGTTAGGTTATGCAATGGAAGATTGTTCATAGATGATTGTGAAGTGGCAGGAAAAGAGGAACCAAAATGTTCATATGATAACAACAGAAGAGATTCATGTTTGACCAATGGTAATAGTTGTTATGCACGAAGGAGAGAGAACGAGAGATGATGCAAAAGAAAAAGGAATTTGGATAGACAAGTGGGTCAGGAAAGCAATAGAAACTCTTCAGACGATTGATCCTTGGAAAGAGAGAGATACATAAAGCACGAAATGAAGGAGTTGTTAGAAACATAATGGGTAGCATAGATATCATAACCTCTTTATTATAGGCCACATGTGTATGACATTCCTCCATCCTATGACCACTCGATGAGAAAAAGGATAGTTGGGAAGGTAAGTACTTTGAAACGTTTCTTAAATAGTTTTTTAGAACTAATGAAGAATGAAATTGCATTGAATGTGTTGTGTGGAATGATCAAACAGTGTGTCCAAGATAAAGAAGTACCTAGTGCATAATGACCAGTTAATATGGTACAACACAAGAAAAGGATGAATAGGGAATTATGACTTAACGCACAGGTAGGAGACTATGACATGCATAATATCATCTTGGATATGATATCTTATGTGAATTTCATTTAGAAAAATACATGGGAAATGATGGGGAAGCCAAAGTTGATCTGGTCACTAATTCAGTTGAGGTTATCAAATCAACACAATATTGTTCCAATTGGAAGATTGACAAGGGTGAATGTTAACATTGATGAAGTGCATGACACAACATATTTTCAGGTAATCGAGATAGTAGATGGTAGTAAACCTTATCCAACGTTACTTGGAATCCATTTGAATTTTGATAAACAAATTATTATTGATCTAAAAAGGAGATAAATAATCTTTGAAGTAGGATACTTGAGAGTTACTGCGCCATTGGATCCCAAAGAAGGTAGGAGATATGTGGAACTAGCAAGGGGAAAATAACTCGATAACCTTTACAATGTGACTGCATAGATAAATGATTATATTAATCCTACTACTGAGGGTGTATTGAGTTGGAAAACTAGCAGTTCATATGTTTCAGATTGAAAACAATCCCTAGAACATTGGCAATAGAGATTACAAGAAGTATCTACAAGGATATGTTCTCATATTACCCACACATTGTGTTGGAATGGAGATGAGGTATGTGATCCTCCAAAGTATGATGGAATAATGAATGTGGATATTTTGTAAAATAATTTGAATTACAGATACCATATCAACTGATATTGTTACCTTTAGATATCACATTGAAAGTGAATCTTGCAAGGTGGTGGGTTATGCATAAGTATGGAATAAATAATTAATAGCAATGTAGAAGGATTTTACAGGTCAGGTTCAGAACAAAAAATGAATATTCCATGCAGAAGTAAACTAGGCTGAATTTTCCTATAGATCATATTACATAGTTCACTATGACATGGATCTCAGTACCTCAAAAGGAATTGATGTACTTGTGTGTAAACACTCTAGATGTGATCCCAAAGAAGTGGTATTTAAAAATGAAAGTATGCAAAGGAATAATAGACTTGGAAGATTTGACTCGCAATTTCAAGGTAACTTAAAGTTTGAAGATGATGCCACTTCAGTAGACACAACTCTGCAAATTATCAAGAATAATACATTTACATTAGAAGACTCGATGATACCTGCACCCTTATGTATTACACCCAGATATTTTGTGATTGTTCAAGAGGTTTTGGAATGCTATAAAATTGTTGGAGAAGACCAGGAGGATGAAGACCTGAGAAATTTGCAAATACCAAAAACTGAAGGAGAGCACACAGTAAAGGGTCTCGAGATTCTATCTTTCAAGTATGAAAATCCATTGAAAACACACAAGGTGAATATTGGTATGAAGGATAATCCCAAGTTCACAAACATTGGATATTATTCGAATGAACTTATGAAGAAACTATCGAGAAGATTGTTGATTTACTATGCGAATACCAAGACCTTTTTTTTATTACATTCTAAGAAAGGAAATGGATTTTTGGGGAGCTAGGGGAGATGAAGACTCTTTTCAAGATGCATGCCAAGCTAGTGAATCAGATACCATACTAATTGAACCCAGTATATAAGAAGAAAGTGAAAGAAGAAATAGATATAATGTTGGAAGTCATGATTATTGAACCTATCACAGAGTCATAATGGATTAACCCAATGGTGATTTAGGAAAATAAAATAGGTGGAATCATAATTTGTGTGGATCTATGGAAATCGAATGATTCTTTCTTGCATCACCCATTTCCTACCCTGTTTAGAGATGAAGTTTTGCAGAACTTATGAGGACAGGAAGCTTACTCATTTACTAATGGATTCTTCGGGTATCACCATATTAAAATTGCACTGGAATATTGGTATAAGACAACATTTGAGACATAATGGGGATGTTATTAGTATAAAGTCATGCCTTTTGGGTTAAAAACTGCACAAGCAACATTTTCTCGAGTTGTCGTCGCAGTGTTTAAATAATTTATTCATAAGTTCCTAGAAGTATATTTAGATGATTGGACAGTGTTCAGTTTGTTAAAATACCATGTTGAAACTCTATGTTTGATGTTGGACAGATGTAGACAGTTCTAGATTCTTTGAACTTGAAGAAGTGCATTTTTTTAGCACCGTTTGGTATCCTGTTGGGTCATGTAGTATGTAAACAAGCACTTTTGGTTGATCCTACGAAGATTGATGTTATTTTTTATTTTCCACCACCTACTTTAGTGAGAAAACTATGAGAAACATTGGGTCATATGGGGTACTAAAGAAATTTTATTAGGGTATACATGCAGATCACAACCCCACTGGAAATTTTTTTGAAGAAGGAGGTCATGTTTCAATGGAACAAAACACGTCAGCAAAGTTTGGATACCTTGAAGTAGAGACTAGTTACCGTGATGATTTTAGCATTTCCAAATTGGGAAAAGGAATTCCATGTCCATGTAGATGCATCATCTATAGCATTCATCATAGTTATATCTTAGCCAGGGGAAAGAGGTTTGGACCATCCCATTTCATTTTCCAACAGAAAGTTGTCGACTACTAAATAAAATTATACTACTACAGAGCGTGAAGGATTGGAATGGTCTATGAACTACATAAATTTAGGCATTATCTTCCAAGATAACATTTAAATATGTACACGAATCATTACGTGTTGGTATACTTATTCAATAAGCCAGTGTCGGGAGGCGAGATATCCAAATGGTTGTTATTGTTTCAGGATTATGATTTTGAAGTGATTGTGAAACCAGGAAAATTAAATTCAGGACCTGATCATTTGTCTCACATACTAAGAGTGGAAGATGAAGGAAATTTGGATGATAGTCTACCAGATGTGCACTTATTCCTAGTACATATGGTTGACGATTACTTTACATATATTGTCTAGTTCCTGAGTACATGACAGACACCATTATGATTAGTATATGGGCAGGAAGCATTTATTCCTATGTAATCGATTATGTCTAGTCTATGCATTTCCACATTGACAGATATTAAAGATTCTAACACAGTAGATAAAATACTATCAGAGTTAGTGGAACTAGAGGAAGACTGCTTCGACGTAGGATTTCATTAGTAAGTTCAGAAGAAGTTCCATATGGGAGACATAGTTTTTCTCTATGACCAAAAAAATTTGCACCACCCTGGAAAGGTCCAAATGCACTGGTTGGGTTCATATGTGATAAGATTTGTGACAGAAGAAAGTTTTGTTTAGTTGGATAAATTGAATGGGGAAACCATGGAAAGGATCATAAATGGTAGTCAGATGAAATTGTATAGGGACAGTCATGCTTTTTCACACTAGTCTGAGTGTGCAGTATGTGTACCATAGTATTTTTATTATGTTTTATTATAGAATAAAATAAAAAGTGATGAAAGAGATTGAGGAAAACCAAAATGAAAATTTGAAGAGATAATTTTTTAAATCAAGCATTATTAAGAGATTCAAAGATGAATAATAAAATGTTGCGGAAAGGAAGGAAAACTAAACTACACACAACAAGGTGGATTGAAGAACTAGGATAAAGACATACGGAGACAATGGAAAAATCATTAAAGATAAAACATAATGGAAATACGGTGGGAACACATAGTCATAAATGAAGAGAGGCGATGGCATTTTGAGAGGCTAGCAAATCTAGACCACAATCTACTGGAAAAAATGAATTTAATACATAATATGGAAGGAATTGAATACAAATACAATCGGATGGGAGTAAGAATTTTTGGCATGAAGAAGAAGATAACAGTTGGAAACAACCTATAAAAGTAGACAAGGGGAGAGGATAAATGGTTATTGTTGTGTGGACATTTGAAGAGAATGGAGAACCAGAATATTCTTTTTATAGAGCTGAGTGACTTGCAGAAATTCATGGCACCAACAAAGGTAGGAGCATCCACATCAAACCCAGTAAACTTTCCCAAAGCATATGTCCCACCTACTAAGCCTACAACAAATCAAGTAAGACTATAGAAGGAGCCAAAATATGACATGGTTACACCAATGATTCCAGTTGTAGTCACCGTTGAGGGAGATATGTTAGGTGCAATAAGAAGCCTAATATTTTCATAACAAGACCTTCCCAATATTAATATGTTTCCATATTTAGCACCAGATAATTATATTCACACATCACTCATACCAGATTCACTTATAATCACAATTGATCCGCAATAGTGGTGCACGAGACTATAAAGAACAGGCATATTGAACCTATTGGAGATCCTTCTTTTCTGTAGAAGTACATAAATCAACATCTGCATCAAGTTGTTGTTAAGTTGCATCCATGGAGGGTTCCTATTGTTGGACAAGGTAGTTTTTATCAGAATAAATTGATTGTGTGGATTACATGATTACCCTCGATAGGGGAAGACCTGCTACCCTTGTTCACACACAAGATGAAGGAAAAATCATTAGCTGAAAGAATGAAGGAAAAATATGGCACACATAGAGGGGCATGCAAATTAGACACCGCGAGCATCAATGATGATATTGTAAGATTTGCAACACTGGTGTTGGCTTTCAAGTTAATTAGGAAATGTCGTAGAGATCATGTGCCAACATGAGCTATAGAAGTAGCAGAGAAGTGTGCAGCAGGAATGATGATGAAATAGGAGACATTCTTGATGAACTAGTTCTTAATTGATGGAAAGGAAGCACAAGACAAAGGAACGAAGTTCCATTGTTCTTGGTTATTGATTTTAATTTCATTAGTTTCTTGGATGGAGCTGGAAGAAACACAATTCTTGGAGGGTATGAAGAAACCATACTTGGAAGCAAGGTATGTTTCATTGTGGAATTCCATGCACAAGAATAGACATATGGAAAACAACATCATTGTATATGTCTATAAGGAGATAATCCAACAATGCATTGAGGACACACCACACATTTTACCACATATAGTTAAATCATACAAAGACATCACGTGATTCGAGGAAGGGCCACACCATATGTATGTTCAAGCAAAGAGGGATCTAGATCAACAATGGTTTCCGAAAAACTACATACTAACATAACCAGATGTCAGGGAGATGGTAAACAACTAAGATGAAGAGTGGAAAACAATAGTGACATAAACAAAGAAGAAGGAGACACAACAACCAAAGAAGTATCAATAGGAAGAACATGACCATGAATAACAAGGGAATGGTGCAAGTGACATTGAAACAACATCGCATACTGGAGAGAAAATAAAGGAGAACTCAATGCATAAACATAAGAAGAGGAAATACTTCAAGGAAGTAGTGATCCAAGCCTTGATTGAGGAAGAATTGGAAAATATCAGGGATCAAGTCAAAGAAGTAACTAAATAAAATTATGCAAGATGTGAAAAAATAGGAAGCAATGCACATGAATGTGTAGGTGCAGATAGCTACATTGCACCATATTTGGAATTAAAAAGAATAACTCCATCATGAATGATAGAAGAAGAACATATATAAAGTACAACAAAAAAAATAGAGTCATGACCGATAACATCACAACCACCATCAACATCGACAGAATGTCGAATAATGAAGATATCAACAGGGTCCATAGATTTCCCCATGACATAGATGCAGGAGCGAGTGAAAAACTTAAGTCATATTGATTTAGTGTTGTCTCAATTACCCATGAATTGTTTATAGATCTTGCAGATAATAATCATGCAGTAAATTCAGTTGCACGTAGAGTTGACTTCTATGCAGTTGGCCAAAGTGAATGACAACAATGCATCACTGTATGTGGAATACATCAAAACAATGCAAAAATGGGATGAAGTTGCGCAGAGACAAGCGAGGTTGCACCAGGAACTGTAGGAAGTACACAAAAACATACCAAAATTATGAGGATTTTAACCTTGTACAATATTTACTCCAAAAATATTATTAGTAAAAGAACAAAAAAGATACAATGACAAATACAAACATTACACGGAGATTTTTCCCCTGGAAACCTAACCTAGGAAAACCAACATATTCTATATTCATTCATAGTGATACATTGTTTACAATACAATATACATATAGGAGCCAGCGGTATCCAAAACCCTAACCCAATGACCTAGATTAGTGAACAACCCTAATTCCTTAATCAAAAATAGAAAAATGATGGCAAAAAACCATGTGCCAAAAAACCGCCCAACAATGGACACAAAAATCGAGGCAACACAAAAAAACAGGGAAAAAATGAGACACTGCTACTCGTGCAAATAATATAACACATACCCAACATTTTCCCACTTGTTTTTTTCTTTGAGTACAGGGGGTTACATGGTTACATAGTCAACAATCCAGGACAACAATACCCATGGATCCTCTACACCAAGAGAACTTCTGAGTGCTCACAGATTTTGTTAATGAATCTACAACATTCTTCAAAGTGTCCACCTTCATCAGCGATAATTTATTTTCTTCAACCATGTCTCTCACAAAGCGATATTGAATATCAATATGCTATGTATTTGAATGATAATCCAGGTTCTTCGCTAGAAAAATTTCACTCTGACTGTCACAATTTATCCTTATAGATTTCTATACCAACCCAATACTTTGATACAATATTTGTAACCATACGTATTCCTTACTCGCATGAGTGGCTTCCATGTATTAAACTTTTGTAGTTGACAATGCCACTACAACCTTTCTTTTTCTCATCCAACTTGTTGCTCCTCCAAATAGATTAAACACATACCCACTTGTAGATATCCTACGATCCAGATCTCCAGCCCAATATACATTCACAAAGACATGTATATCCACCACTATATCCAATCGCAGTCTTCCTTGGTAGCACAATCCATAGCTAGCAGTTCCACACAAATACCTGAAAACCCTTTTTACTATTGTCCAATGCTCCTTCCCTGTTTTTGACATATACCTTCTCAAAACTCCCACTTCATGTGGAATGTCTGGTCTCGTACATACCATTGCATACATCAAACTTCCAATTTCACTCACATATGGAACATGAGACATGTCCTCCTCCTCTTCACGTGTCTTGGGACACTGATCCGCAGATAAATTTACACCAATAGGAATAGGGACCTTGATCGGTTTACATTCCTGCATATTAAACCTCTGCAATATTGTCTCGACATATTTTCTCTTATTTAACTAGAGTTTCCTCTTTTTCCTATCTTTTTTAATTTCCATGCCCAAAATGAAATTTGAAGCACCGAGATCCTTCATGTCAAATTTAGAGGACAACTGAGTTTTCACATTCTGGATAATCTCTTTGTTGTTTCATATCAGCAACATGTCATCCACATACAATACCAAATAAATCAAATGATCACCAATTAATTTAAAATACACATAGTGATCCTCTTTGCTTCTTCTGAATCCAAATCCCAACATATAAGTATTATTTTTTCTATACCACATCCTTGGCGATTGTTTTAAACCATACAGGTACTTTTTTATCTTGCATATCAGCTCCTTCTTTCCCTTCACATCATAACCTTCCGGTTGCTTCATATAGATTTCTTCTTCCATATTCCCATGTAGGAATGTTGTATTCACATCTATCTGATCTACTTCAAAATCAAATTTAGTAGCAACGGATAACATAAATCTTATAAAGGTTTGTTACAGAAAGATTTTCCTCACCCTACGCAAACTTGCACATAATGCCTTTTTAAATTTCCCTATGTAGACTTGAAGTCCCTTTTTGCAAATCCCAGAGATAAAAACATTATTTTTCCCCATATATGCGCCCTACCTATAGTACAACATGCGTATATGTTGGTTACACCATTACATCCCGTGTACATCAGGATTTGTGCCCAAAATTACAAAATTGTGTCAGGTTTCCATGTCATGTCACAAGATCCATGATCCTTGACCTTCCCTATATTGGAAATCCAAGCTATGGAAAAGAGGACAAGAATTCAACTTAGAGAGCAAAGTTACTCTGGAGAAATTATTCACTTCATATTGAGTCTTCATCCCTTTTTCATTTTAAGTCTGAACACATTGTTCATCCCCCAAGATCTTCCCTAATTGATTGAGAACCTCATTGTCTCTCTTATATGATCTTTCCTTTGGTGGAGGATTGAAGTGGTAGAGGTCATGAATAATTCTCTCAAGACCATTTTTCATAAAACTTTCAGCTAGATAAAATTTGACTAGCATATCATGATTTATCCAGCACTTTGGGCATATCAAACCTCAGTCAAAACTTCCACCAATTTTTCTCCTTTCCAGTTAGTACACGGTGTGGATTTGATCTTACCTATTGAATGTGAAATCCCTTCTCTTAGATTGGAAGTTACGCTCCTACCTGACACTTTCAATCTTGAACAATGCCTCATGCACCTAGAGAGTCTAGATGAGCAACGTCGAGACGCTTCTACGGTTATCGAAGAAAATAAAAGACGTGTCAAGGTCCAATATGATAAGTTTATCTGTCCCTGGTTGTACGCTAAGGGTTATTTGGTCCTTCTATATGATCAAGCCAAAGAACCACTGGGGGCAGGAAAGTTCAAACCCATGTGGCACAATCCCTATATTGTGCGACGTGTCTTAGAAAAAAGGATCCTATGACTTAGAAGATTATGAAGGGAACATGTTGGCTGATCCCAAGAATGGTCTCTATTTGAAAATATATTATGCTTAAGCCCCAAGCTTGGGCATAACTCTTTGTATACCAATGTAATTTAGTGTATATATATTTTCCCTTTATATTTATCTTCAACTTGTTTATCGAGTTTTCCCTTGGTTGGAAGATGTCAACGAAGTCTTCGGTCTACTTAATATTCGCAAATGGGGTCATTCGTCATACACGAAACTTGGATTTTTCCTCTTGGTTTGTTTATGTTGATTAAGGTTGGTTGTCATTGACGTCAACCCTTGAAGAAAGCCTCATAACACAAGGTTTTGGGTAATGGACCCAATATTGTTTGATGTAAATATGACTCATTATTGTTTTTTTCATGGTTGATAAGAAGTAAATATGTATGAAATCCAAAGTGGTCCCCTTATTGTGAAAGCCCTCACGAGAAGACGCTTTGCGGAGTAAGAGAACCCATGATTAATTGTGGAATAATGAGATGAAGGACAGTGAATTTGTCAAGGAAACTATCCTAGATGGATAGTTCTTGTCATTCCATTTCTAGTGGTATGTGGAACGTCACATAACTCCTCATGGTTAGAGAGTTATGACCATGAGAAGTTGGAGACCCCAGGTTTGGGTAATGGACCCAAGTTTGTTTGATGGATAATGGTATGAGTTATGATATATTTTCAAATAATACTATTCTATATGTATATTACATGTCATTCTATTTTTGTTGGTATGTGGAACGTCACATAACTCCTCACGGTTTGAGATTTATGGCGTTACGAAGTTGGATGACCCTCATATGTCATCTAGAAGCCCCAAAAGGTCAAAGTAATCAAAGTGGTTTAAGAGATTTTAAATGGTAAATAATAAAGTGAAGTAATGATTGTATTATAATTCAAAGTGAATACAAAATAAATTATTTCAATAATAAATTTAATGGAGAAATTAGAAGTGGGTTAACCCTAAAATAAGG
>JZKD02S1652423.1:208798-227164 GCA_000966675.3 Picea glauca | reverse complement strand
TTTGGTGCTTCCAATGAATGTAATTCTTCAAGACATATAAGAAAAAACATTATGTGGTTTTCTCCCGATTTGGGTTTCCACGTAAAACACTGGTGTACTGTGTATGTGTATGTTTCTTCATTTGTTCATTTCTTATTTACTATGCAGTTATTGGATGATAATGCTTCATTGATATAACACTTGGATTATATGGTTAAAAGGGATTAAATTGCTCTATTATTGATTCACCCCCCCCTCTTAATAATCCAACAGTTTACTCACCTGATGGTCTATTGGTGTCTTCAGGTGGTGTATGCCTAAGGGCATCCACAAATAATGTGTCCAAATATAGCATCGTTATAGAACCTTTTCACGATTCCATTTCACATGGTATTCGCTCTTTAGAGGTTTTCTTGGACTCCCAATTAGCAGTATGCCAATTGAACGGTATTTATTTTGTGTGTAACCCTACTCTACTCTGACAATTCCTACCGGTACGACTTTTGGAACGACGGTTTTATTTTATTACTTATCATCACATACCTAGAAGTTCTAATTATGTATCCGATGCAAATGTTAATTTTTCTTTAGATTGGTATTTGTCATATAACTAAAGAAAAGAAAACATTTTCATCAATGTACACATTGTAACATAAGTTAACCCGAAGAACCATGTTTTTATATATATTTCAAACAAATATGATGTTTATAGTACAATATTGGGGCTAACACCTTCAATATACATATACAGTTGATCATACAATAGTCATGACATATACACCTGTGGTACCAGATGAGTATCATGATATCACACTATGAAATTTGCAAGACATCGAAAGAGTCATACCCAACCACGTGGCACACCTACCACCTGTCGCTGCATAGCCTCCAGAAGATCCTCCACCTGAACCATAGGAATCTTCTTATCATAGAATTCATTTGACTAGGAGAAAATAAAAAAGATGAGCAGGAAGGGAATATTATATTATATTGGCAGCAGTCATGTCGCCTTTGAACAAAGACAAAATTTGTTTTTTGAGTCCACTTGTCATCAAAAATTTTGGTTTAGCATGACCTTAGGAAGTTGAGCTCATTACAGATAGTTTACTCCCCTGGCTAGTTACTCTTCCAGTCCCTATGGAGAGTTTGATTGATGCCTCCTACATCTCAGAGTTCCATCATTGAGTGCATGCTACCATAGTATTCCATATATCTCATGCTCTTGTTCAAAGGATTTTTATCAACCTGTGTCGGCCATTCCTAACAACTCTTGACTTTGCATATCTTCCATACCCTCGGTGTGTCTCAGAATCACATAAAGGTGTAGTCCTATTACACACCCTCATCCTACATTCCTCATTGGTAGGTAACCTTGAACCTAGCAATCGAAATTTCATCATTGGTCGTTGAATGGGTGGTTTCCCTTGTGTTCGACGGAAGACGTCTATTCACACATTGGGATTTGTGATGTGTCTTGGATTCCATTATCCCTATTAGTGGTTTCCTCACCCTTTTCAGCAGTTTTCCTTATTGGATGCTATTCATAGGGTATTTTTCATATACCTCTTGCATCTGGCTCATGCGAAATATCCATAGGGTCATTGGTTCGTGAATATGTTCTTCATTTGATTTCCTCCAAATCATCAAGCTCTTGCTTTGTACCTCATGCTGAATGATGAGAGATTCCTTAATGATATCCTTTCAGCGGATCTCCTTCCAATGACATCAGCTCATCTATTCTGAAGATGATACCTAGATTCCTATGAGTACCTAGAGGCTTGCAGTCATTAGTGGCAGGTTCTCTCGCCATTGAAAATTGGGAATGCATCAATGTCTCCTGATCGATAGATTCTTCAAGTGTTCAACCCTGACACCTTTATTCACACTTGTAAGAATTCACTTGGTGCCTTGATACCTAATTTCATCATCGATAGGTTGTCTCATTTTTTTTAATGGTATACCTTAATGACCGGTAATCAAATGAAGTCTCATTGTGTTCGACCTCAACTCCTTTATTCACACGATGTAGACTTTCACCTTTGGTAGATTGTGTAGAAGACTTGAAGACATCAGTTTATAGTCACATCTTTCTTGAGAAATTGCTACCTTTCATTAGACCAGTACCTATGTGACTTTAGTGATCATGGGAGATCATATTGTACTCCATTTTATACAGATATCTTCAAATTGATTTTGAGATTGTTTTGACTAGGCCTTGTTCATTACTATGACAACCTTTGGCATGTAGCCACCTTTGTATTTCTTATTCATGGCCATGGATAGCTATTTGGTATATGTTCACATGGATCTGGAGTGTAATTCAAATTGATATCCATGTGTGCAAAGTCAATACAAATTGAAATATTCTCATGAGCAACTAATTCGTCTAAGTGGGTCCCCATTACTCCATTTTTGGATCTTATAATGTATTTCGGCCATCGCAGATACTCCTTTGACCTCACACATTAGGGGGCATCTATTATAGCAATATTTTCCTCACCCTATGCAAAATTTCACATAAGGCCTTTTTCCATTTCCCTATGTAGACTTGAAGTCCCTTTTTGTAAATCCCGAAGACAAAAACATTATTTTTCCACATATGTGTGCCCTACCTATAGTACAACATGCATATACATAGGTTTCACCACTACAGCCCACATACATCGGGATTTGTGCCCAAAATTAGAAAATGGTGTCGGGTTTCCATGTCATGTCACAAGATCCATGATCCTTGACCTTCCATATACTAGAAACGTTCTAACTCGACCCTTCAATTCCACTTGAATGCTACAAATGGGTCAAATCCGAGATATGGAAAAGAGGAGAAGAATTCAACTTTGAGAGAAAAGTTACACTGGAGAAATTATTCACTTCATATTGAGTCTGCATCCCTTTGTCCTTTTAATTCTAAACACATTGATCATCCCCCAATCTCTTTCGTACTTGATTGATAACCTCATTGTCTCTCTTATATTAGCTTTCCTTTGGTGGAAGATTGAAGTGGTGGAGGCATAACTAGAAGGGACTTAGTTTCTCGTTTTCGTACTGTGCCGGCACATAATTTTGTAATTCATTCACTTTTGTTGATTACATTTAATAGAAATACTATTTTCTCATCCAATTAATAACTTGCAAATATTTGAATTGTTATTCTATGGGAGTATTTGTTATGAATGTTGATGGATTATGCTATTGAATGTGCTAACATTATATATTATCACCATATGCTTTCATTTATTGGTGTTGAGGACATGTTGCAAGTGTATTTCTTTGAGTCAAGTGCTCAATAATGGACTTCATCGAACATTTGGACGAGGTAGGCCTTTTATCTTGTCTTGCTAGCATATTTGTCTATATAGAATACTTGAGATTAGAGTTGATTTATGAAGTTGTTTTTTTCTATTGTGGTTTACCCCTAGCCATAGAGATATTTTCCTCATAACAAGGTTAAATTGGCAACATGAGAAAAAATCTCACCAAAATCAATTTCCTCAACCTGGGAATAATCCTTTTCTACTAACCAAGCTTTGTTTAACAACATCCTTCATTTCTCTAAATACCACATCTCGGCTATACACTACCTTCTTAGTTTATGGTTTCCAAAGCTTATAACCTTTGAGACCATCTTTATATGCAATAAAGATACGTTTTTCAGCCTTCTTATCTAGATTACTCCTATTTTCCTTTGGAACATGAACATATGCATCACATCCAAATACCTTGAGATGTGTGAGAGAAGGTTTCCTACCATTCAATACGTCTTGTGGATTCTTGTCATCCAATGCTGATGAGGGTGATTTGTTGACCAGGTAACATGCAGTACCCACTGCCTCTACCCAAAATTATTTCCCTAACCTGGCACCACTTATCATGCACCTTGCTTTTTCCATCAACGTCTTATTCATCCTTTCTGAAACTCCATTATTTTTAGGTGTATATGGATTATTCTTCTACCTTTCTATACCACACTTCTTACAGAATTCTTCAAATTCATTCCCATGGAACTCTCCGCCATTATTTGTCCTCAACACCTTAATTATTTTCTTTGTTTGATTCACAACAAGAGCTTTAAACTCTTTAAACCTATCAAAGACTTCATATTTCTTCTTGAGGAAATATATACAAGTATTCCTCGATAATTCATCTATAAATGAGACATAGTACACATATTTTCCCAATGATGGGACCCACACAGGTCCAAAAACATCACTATGAACTAGTTGTAAAATTCCTTCTGCCCTCATTGCACCACACGGGAATCTTACCCTATTATTCTTCCCATATACACAATTTTCACATAAATCAAAATCCAGATATAAATTAGACATACCTTCAACCATACCTTTACCATGTAGTAGTCGAAGACCCTTCTCTCTAATATGCCCCAGTCTTTGATGCCACAACATAACCTTTTCTCCAGAGATTGTAGGAGTTCGTTCTTCTTCAACTCCAATATCATGAACAATGGAACTATTACACCCATCACTAATAGTTATTCCTTCTAGCTTATACAGAGTTCCAAACCGAACTCCCTTCAACAAAACCATTGCTCCTCGAAAAATCGTGCAAGTTTCCTTTTCAAATATTGGTTTTACCCCTACATCGTCCACTTTTCTTATAGAAATCAAATTTCTGGCCAATCCTAGGATGTGCAAAACACCAAGTAGTGTTCTAATCCTTCCATCTATGAGCCTCAAATTGAATTTTCCTCTACCTATGATTTTGGTTTTCAAGTCATCACCTAGGAAAACATTACCTCGATCATACCTTTCAAATTCACAGAACCACTCCCTGTGGGGAGTCATATGAAATGATTCACCGAAGTCAACCAACCATGCATCATGATATGCATGTGTGCTTGAAGAAGCGAAGTAAACATCCCCTCCTTATTCCTTTGAGGTCTTTTCTTCTGTAGAAAGAGGTTCTCCAAATCCCTTCCTTTTCTCAATTTTGGATCTACACTGCTTCTTGTAGTGCCCTTCTCTTCCACATCTCCAACATACCTTTACAAAATTTCCAGGAGATTTATATCTACCCTTAGACTTATATCTCCCACTTGAGAAATTAGATCTATTTCTTTTTTGGGAACGTCCTCTTGCAAATAATGTGTTTGTGCTTTGTCCTTCCATATTCTTTCATCTCATCTCCTCAGACAATAAGGATGAGACCAATTCATCAAACTTCAAGGAAGTTGTATTACTACCTATGGCCCCAATCAGACTATACCATGAGTTTGGTAAAGAACACGGTAAACTGATAAATTTATCTTCATCTGAAATTTTAATCTCAACAGATACTAACTAACTTACCACAGTATTGAAGGTGTTCAAATGCTCTGCCACCGATTCTCCATCTCTCATCCTCAGATTATACAACTTATTTCTCAAGAATTGTTTATTTACTAGGGACTTAGACTGATACAGATTCCCCAACTTATCCCACAAATCCTTGGTTGTAGCTTCCTATGACACATTCAGTAATACTGAATCTAAGAGACACGGTCAGATTGTGTTATTTTCCTTCTGATCCAACTTTTTCCAGTCATCTGTCGAAGTTCATGTAGGTGTAGTACCTGGATATACCATGACCCATTGATCTCTATCCACCAACAGATCTTCCATCTTCCCATTAAACTTCTCGATCTCCATTTTCGAATTGCTTGCCATTTATTTTCACCTGAAAAACCAATACCAAAGATCTCCCACTGTAACAAGGATTATCACAGTCCCGAGCCAAACCCTTGACCACAAAGGAATCCCATTGAAGACAAATAAGCTTTGATACCAAATGTAGATTTTAGCCTTGTACAATATTTAATGCAAACAGATTTTCAGTAAAAGAACATAAAAGATACAATGGAAAATACAAACATTACATAGATATTTTTCCCCTGAAAACCCAAACCAGGAAAACCAGCATATTCTATATTCATTCATAGTGATACATTGTTTACAATACAATATACATATAGGATCTCGCGACATCCAAAACCCTAACCCAATGACCTGGATTAGTCAACAAACCTAATTCCTTAACTGGAAATAGAAAACCATCAGCAAAAAACAATGAGCCGAAAAAATGCCCAACAATGGACACAAAAATCGAGGCAACATGAAAAACTAGGAAAAAATGTGACACTTTTCCCGAGGAAAAAGAATTTTCTCGGGGGTGTTGCCCCCAAACCCCTACGGGGGGGGGATTTCACCCCCCTATGCACCTGACGCAATGCAAACACTACTGCTTGTGCAAATAATATAACACATACCTAACAAAATATACATGGAATAATATGCCCCATTGGAAGAGTAATTGAGGAAGATCATCGAAGCCATCAAGGGATTCTGTGTGAAGATAGTAGACTTGGAAAGCCACATAATTCCAAGTACTCCATGAGAAGAAAGAGAGAAAAGGGAGAAAACAGTCATGACCAATGTGTAGAACATTAAAAGTTTGGATGAGCAATGTGCTAAGATATATGAAGAGAGTACACAAGTTTGGACTCAGTTGTTGGAGATTGCATAACTACAGGAATTAGAATAGAGGTTGTAGACTACTCAGGACAACACTCAGAAGATCAAAGAAACAATGAACATTATGCCACTAATAGAATAAATGGTTGCAATCATTGAGAATAGACAGTTGAACCAAGAGATAGACCAAATGAGAGTTGAACAGCAGAATCTTGCGCAAAATATTGAGTCTCTCTAGGAGGAAGCCTTCTGAGTGACAGAAGAACTAGAAATTGCACAATACATAGTGAAGAAAGAAATTCAAGACAGTGCAGAGAAATTGAAGACCCCTATTACCATGGATACAATAGAGGATATTTTGACAAAAGAATTAAAAGCAAATCAAAAAGTCGTAGCTGCAAAGGAAACTTTTGAGAAGCTCGTTGTGACATTGAAGCGAGTGTAGAAAAAGAACTGAGTGGCTCGGGACGAGCCACGGGTGTGTGTTGGGGGATTCTTGGGACAATATTTTGGGACCAGTTTTTGGAGTTGCACAATGTGCACAGAAGAAGGAAAGACAATTGGAACACTTTCGGTACTAGCGTTCATGCAAAGGAAGGAATATTGTTAAAGTTGTTAGGCATTTTTGGTCTATCAATACGATCTAAGCCCTAATGTATTTGTATAAATATCTAAGGGTTTTTGGATAGATAAGTAACTTGGAAGGTAATGTATGGAGAGTGAAGTCGTAGAACTAATTATGTAATGTAATGTAATATTGGAACTATGCAATGTATGTGAGTATGTAAGAGTGAAGAGAGATAGAGACAAATAGAAGGATAAGAGAACGGTAAGGGCATGATGCATGAGCACAGTGCACATATTTTGTACTAAACGATTATGAATAATATAATAATAATATTACCTTTGTGGACATAGACCAGCTTGGATGAACCACATTAAATATGGTTTCCCTGTGTCATGATGTGTTTGTTGTTCTGTTTACTACGCACATATGATGTGTGTATGTTATTTTGAATAGGTTACATGTTATTATGTTTTTGCACACATGATATAATGAATAATGAACTATTTCTAAGCATAATGGTTATGAAGATTGCCTTGCATCCCTTCATGACTATGGAAACTTGGTTCCTACAGTTCCCATAGATACCTCAAGTGAGACTTCACCTGCTTGATGGTGATTCCAAAAGGGTTGGTATCTGAGGGTTTTGTTGGTGAATTAATGTTGAACTCTAGGTCTTCCCACTGTGCGCCAATATATTGCATATTCAATCATCATGAGTGCATTTGATAATGTTGGAATTCACTTTTGAATAATTCTAAGTGGAAATCTTTTAGGAAACTTTTGCATGCAATAATAATGTGAGATATTAAGGAAGTGCATTTTTGGAACTATGGAATGCATTTTTTGGTGTAGGATTATCTTGGTCCATACACATATCCTAAACAAAATTCATTTTTTTCAAGTAGGTATCAGTCATTCATGATATATTTCCTTCCTTTAACAAGTGTTGCCCTCATTTAGCTATAATGAATATTTTAGGGATCCAATCATGAAATACGTTGGCAACCGTATTCACAAATAAATATATTTTATAATAAAAATTGTCTCTTATATTGGTATATGTCCATTTATATATACAATGGAGTATAATGGTTGCAACCATTCAAAAGGATGAGGTTTCAAGTGGGTTGATTAACAATATATTAGTTAATTATCTTTACCTTTTAATCATATTACAATTCATCTCCACTTGTAATGCTTCATCCTCTAAGCATGGATAAACATTAATTACTCAATCTAAAGTCTTAATTTTCCCAAGTGGCTTCATATTCTAATAGATTCTTCCACTTGATATTCATTGATACATATTGAATGAAGGAATCTGGTTCTAACTTTCAACATCCCCCGGGGCTTCAATACTAGTCCACCTTCTTCATCCAAAAAGGGGTATTTTTGTATGTATACGAGTTTTTGGACCCAACTTTTTCTTCAAACATGAAATATAGAAAACATATTGTAAGTTCCCTTTGTTTGGTATTTCTAGAGCATAGGCTACTTGGACAACTCTCTTTCAGATTTGGTAAGGCCCATAAACATTGGGTGCAAGTATATGATTTTTGTAATTTCTAAGTGAATATTTCTTGTATGGTTGGAGTGGGACAAACACCCAATCTTGTACTTAAAATTCATATTCATTTCTTTTCAAATTATTGGGTCACTTGATTTGGTTATTTGCTTGCTTGAGATGATTTTTTAGGATACAATGTATTTCATCAGAAGTGGCTAGGTAGTTTTTTACAACATGAGATTTGAAATTAGAGATAACATACTCTTTTATTAATGATGGAGTATATCCATATAAATGTCCAAATGGAGTCATTTTGTTTTAATTGTGATAAGTTGTGTTATATCAACATCTAGAAAGATGTGCCCAACTATGCCACTATGATTGATGGTCATTCACAAAATTATTGAGGTAACCTTCAAGGATTTTATTTACCACTTCAATTTTTCCATGATTATAGGGATGATATAAAGTGCTCATGGTTAATGTGGTCCTTACTTGGTGGAACAATTATTTCCAAATTTTGTTTAGGTGGATAGTACATTCATAATGGAAGTAGCATGTCGTAAGATCCTAAAGGAAGTATGTTTAGATTTATTTGGGTGGATATTCCATTCATAATGAATTGGCATGTTGGTATGACCTCTATTACTTTCCTTTTTGATCCAGTGGCTAGTTGTACCAGCCATGATTTATCATGTTTTACTGGCTGAAATTTACATTTCTCAATAGTTTGAGGGGAAACATCAATAAAATTAGAACTAGGGTCAATCAAAATAGAAATAGGATGGTTGGAAATAATACCTTCCATCTCCACTACTAAATCCTGGTAGTCAACTTTTCTATTGTCTAGGGATGCATAAATATGTGGCATGCTCCTAGCCACACCATTTACTATGGTAGCTTCTTGGATGTGTAGACTCTTCTATTGTCTTGCTACCAATGTGGATAGTCCCTCAACAATTTTTCTTCTCCACATCCCCAAAACTTCAAAGATTATCTCTTTGTATTATCAGTCTTTCATGGGGTTGATCCCAAGGGTTTATTTCCACTTGGAGAGGGAAAATTCTGTTTATACACACTTTTGGTAGGAGGGCTCATATTAGAGCCTTTCCCATGGTTAGTAAAACTTAAAGTTTTAAACCCCTTTTTCTTGAGTCCCAATTTTCTTTCCTTTTACCAATCCTTATGAGGTTATTCCTTGTGCTTGAATTTATCATAGTAGTACATTTCCTTCCTAATGGTGTCTTTTAAGGTATTAGGTTCATCAAACTTGTTTCTTTCTTGAAAATATTGAGGAAATCCACTAATGAATCATTGTACATTTTCCTTTTCATCTTTTATGTAAGGCACAAAAGTTCAAGGAATTTGTTCGCATATTCATCCATGGTGATCTATCCTAACTTTAATTCATAGAACTCCTTAGTATTTTCATCATAGTACCTCTCAGATATGTACTTTTTCTTGAAATATTTCTCAAATTGTTTCCATGGCAACTTCTCGTGAATTCCTTTCACATTTATAAGGTCCCCCCACCATATGGAGGCATTTCCATTCAAGTTGAAAATGTCTATTTGGGCCTTTAAGTTTTCAGAGCATTCATGGACTCTAAATTACTTATTGAGGCAAAGTAGGAAAGATTATGCTTCTTCCCCCTTCTTAATATCCCCATCAAAAGTGGGTGGATTTTCTTTCTTAAAATCTTTAGAGTCACAACCCTTAGCATGATTTCTCCTCTTTCTTCTCCCTTGAAAAGGTGAATTACTCCAACTACTAGATAATTTCTTAGAACTATCAGTTCCCTCACTAGAGGATTCTTCATATGAATCCTTGACGTTAGCATGCTTATTGGCTCCATGTCGAACCTTATTTGAGGAGCTTCTTCTTGTGTTGTTATTTTTGGGGCCATGCTTTTATATCTCATGTGGACTTTGTTTTTTCTTAGTATTGTGTCTGTTCACATCATTGGCCATTGGTCCTTATTGCAGCTACCTCTGTATGTCTGATAGGATTTGCAACAGGACTACATTAATTTTATTTTATTTATCCTATTCTTTTATCATCCTTTCATTGTCTACCTTACAACTTTGTAATTCTTCCATAAGGATTCTTACAGTTTCAGCTAAATCTAGAGGGGTTTCTACCACTCTCCTCTAATCATATTATTATTCTCTATTATTTGATCTTTCTCCCAACTCATGGTGTATCACCATTGTTTACGTTGTATTTTTCCTTGCTATCCACTCATTTTTTAAGTGTTGATAACAACATTTAATGTTAGTTAACTATCCTCAATTTTATGAACGACACATGTAATTTTTGTAAGGTAAAATTAGCTTCATTATTCCACATATAACAATAATATGAAGTTTAGATTTAAAACATGTAAAAGCAGCATAAGGGCTCACTCTTTTCAATAGTAAAGATTAAATAATCTCTTATAGATGGGTAGGGTAGGGTGTCCTCACCCTTAAAATCATCTAATAAATTTTTTTTAGACTCTTTTATGAGCCCAAGAAGGACAAGTGTTGTAAACTACTCTAATACCACTTTGTCACACACCTGTCCCCCTAAGTATACTTTTAAGGGATGTGGGTATAAATTTTCCACTTTCCTACAACTCTCTATATTCCTCAAATGCGGCAGCCATCACCTTGTGATCATCGAGAGATTTCCAATGACTATATCCTTGTCCAAAACCAAGTTCTGGTTTGAAATTTATGGATTTCCAAAGTTTCAGGGTGTCATTGGCCAATGGCCACCCCCTTCACCATGTGGCATCCATGTGGATTTAATTATCTCGTTTCATCCAACATGGAACTATCGTGACCCATGTCTTCATTCTCTGGAAATGACATGGCCATGGAAGGATGGGTTATAGGGAATATCTCCCAGGTCTTTATGGATATCAGGGCTTCAGCCCTTCGACGATTCTTGTGCAGATCCAAAAACTTCCCCAGAGACCCAAAGTCCCAAAGTCTCTTTCCACTCCAAAATCTATGGTGGAGCTATATCCACCCTTAGATATGACAGTTGATATTTTTCTGCACTTCACACATGGTTTAGACTTGAAAAAGGGGGGGTCCCACACCTAACCCACGACTAATCCAATAACACAACGCGGATCTATCCATGCATGCAACATGACAATGGTGTGTATGGGATCGTCCAATCAGGGTTGGACACTACAATAAGTGAACTTCGGTGCTTCAACATTTAACACACACTCCTATATCCTCGGCTCTCCGAAAGCCTTGGAGTTTTAAAGTTATGAAACTATGGAACTCTTGACCACATACTTCAACCTTTGACCTTTGAGATATTCTTAACCCTTGTACCTTGCGCTTCCCGAATTGTAGCTTCACTAAAGTGTGTACAAATCCTTCCTAGTGGTTGATCGAAAAATGGAGAAATAGTTTATGTTGGATAGTTGATCAATATCTCACAGCAATCCCAAATTCCTTTCCTCAATCCAACGATTGACAGAAATTCATCTCTTCGGGACCCCACAAATTCACATCCCTTACAATTCTTAACCCAATAATTCCCCAAAGGATTACCTACCGAAAGGTTCATAAACCAGGGATGACTATTTGTTGTCGATCAACATTGTTTCTTACCCTATCCTTCCACAACACTCTATCTAATGGTCAGGAAGGGTCCCAAAGAATTCTTAGATCTACTGCTTGCATCACTTCATGACTTCAACATTCAGGGGTTCTGGTCGTTTAACACCTTTTTACTCCCACAATAGGTCAATTATGAATTGACCATAGCATATATCCAATGGTCATGGAAGATCCTGAAGGTTCTTAGATCTACATCTCACATTTCTTCGGAGCCAAAATGTTGGTCAAGGTTTAATGATAAGGAAAATCCCATGATAACATATAAGAGACCACCAGTTGTTGGTCAAACCATATGGTAACCGTGTCAATAGGTTTCCTTTGGTAGGAATGGATTATTTTGAACTTTAAATATCCTGAATCCCCAAACCTCCGAAGTCTCGAAGCCTGGATAGCTTAGCTCCTATTGAGAGTAGAGAATGGTTCCAAGATCTTGGTCATATGGGACTTTGACAAGGCCCAGAGGGCTACACTCTTAAATATTAAGTGATATTTTTTTAAGTTCATGGACTCGAGCCTGAGGTCACTTGGAAAAGAAAACAACTTGAAGGAAGCATCTTTTGTCTTTAGAGCTATAAATCCATAATAGGGAAAAGGTAATTTCAACGGACCGATAGGACCTAAGAAGTCCTGTAGAGTCTATATTGACTCTAATATTTGTGATATTAAACCTTTGAAATACCTTTGAGGGTTTTTCAACCAGCACAAAGGCCAAATTTGTATGCCCCAAATTCATTTAAAACTCATTACTAACAATTCTCCTTTCCTAAACAGAGGTAAGCAAAAAAGCATTTACAAAATATGATATTTAAGCTTTACTTCAGATCCACAAATTATACCATTCAAAAAAGATAAAATATTATGCCATCATCTAGCTCAAGAAAATACATATTACAACAAAATAGTTAAGACAATATAAAGCTCAGAGTCACACTTATCTGAAATTTGAAATTAGTTGGAAATTGTTGAAAGGGATGCCCTTTTCCACCCAACCATAGAAACAATTTTTCTTGGAATATTCCTCAACTATCCACCCCCTAGCTAGATCATAATTCCATGAGAGAGATATTCTTCTTTTTCTTACCAACATCAAGGGACTGGTAGTAAACTCTACGTAACGAGCTCAGCTTTCTAAGGTCATGCTAAACCCAAAATTTTGATGATAAGTGGACTCAAATGTTTTGTGCTTTGTTCAAAGGTGACATGATTGCTGCCAATATAAGATAATATCATTTTCCCTCCTGTCATTTTTTGTTTTTTCATAGTGAAATGAATGCTACGATACAAAGGAGGAAACGAGTGCCGCAAGTAAGAAATCTAGTTCTAGCAGTGGAACATACCTATGCTCAATGCAAGGAGGTACATGCATGAGATCAACACTCGGGGGAATGTTTCCTCTTGGGCATAGGGTGTCAAGATGCAAAGGATATAAACAAGTCTCTTTTTGGTTGATGACACAAAATGCTGAGGTGAAAGGATTATAATGAAAAAGAGGTAACCAACAATAGGCTCAATACTACAAGCAACAAAATGAGATGTAATTACAACTTAATGCCAAAAAATGTCATTTTTTTCAATCTTAGTCTACTTGGTTTGAAAAAGCAATAAAATTTCACCAAATAGACATCCTTTCAAATCCAATTTATGAGTGTGAAAGAGACAAGTTCACTCAACAATCCTTTTGATTTTTTAGAGAGTTGGAAAAGAGATTAAATTAGACTCGTTGGGGGGTTTCTAGGTGGCATGTCATGGGGGCATTGAAAGGCTCCCATGCAGGATTTCTGTGAAAGGTCAGCATCTTATGAATAGTTGACACAATCTTAGGAAAACCCAAAGATTTCCAATTCGAGGAGGATAAAGTGCCAGTGGAGGTTACCTTCTTAACGATATATCAGATAACGCCTCTTATCTAAAAAGGTGTAGGAGAAGGAATTTGATACCCCAAAATACCATCCCAGTCAAAGGGAACCTCTCCAAAACTTGGAGGGAGAGTACTTGGGGAGAGTAAAACTCTCTCTTGTTTAGAAGTTGTAGGACTATAAATGTTAATGACATGGTTGAAAGATGTCTCACTCCTTACAACATGAGTGGGGTAGGGTGATGATTGCATCAGCATGACTGTTGTGTCAATCAAAGGAAAAATGGATTGTTGGGAAACCAAAGATGAATCAGAACCCAAAGGACCCCCAGGAAAGGACACACTTCTTGTACCATAGTAGTAGAACTTGGTACCATAGAAGATGAATCAGAACCCAAAGGACCCCCAGGAAATGAGTAAGGTGATCTCCTTTGCAAATCCTACAAAGGAACTTGGTCTTACGTCTTACACGTCTAGGATTCTCAATCATATGAATTCCTTCAGTGTCATTCACAATGGTTGGCGACATGCTCTCAGTGTGACTGGCAGAGGTTGGTGATTCATCCCCACATGATGCATAGAGGTTGGATATGTGATGTTAGTATGACTCGTGGCGACTAGATTTGTGCCCCCAGCATGACTTGCAGCAGCTGGTTGTTGGTCTTTAGCATGGCTTGCATAGGTTGTCGACCAATATCCAACATGACTAGCAGAGGTTGGTGATGAAATTCCAATATGACTTGCATTGACTAGATTGGTGGTGGTGGTTATTTGTGTCATTTGAGACCAAGGTCCCAGGAAAGACTAGTTTTGAGAAATTGAAGGATAGGAAGGATTTTGGCTTATATCTTGTCCCTATCTGGCAGGGCATTATTCTCTGCCCAATTGATCCATACAGGTTTGTACATGCATCATCACCAAAGAAGATGTCTGCAAAGAGACAAAGGCATGACATGGGTTATTCAAGTGAGGATATATATTTCCCCCATAGGAAGGGGTTCTGTGAAGGGGGTAGCCCATACCATAAAAAGGATTCCCTCTGTATAACATAACAAAGGATAAATGGAGGCCCTCCATGCGAAGAGTGTTCATAGGAACTGACATAACATATGGAGGGTATACAGATGGGGTGTAATAAGTAGAATAACTACCCATTTGAGTAGTTTCTCCTAGAAGGATGAATCTAGGATTGGATCTATAAGAAGGGAGATTCCAACCTCCCACAGTGAGAGTCGGTTGAGGGATATGACTCATATCATATGAAGACATATACAGTGGAGCCATCGTGGCCCCAGATCCAAAACCAGGATTCATATAGGCAAGCGAGGGAGAGGGTGGAAAGGGTGAAGGCATGTTTGAGATATCAAGACGGAAATGATTAGAGACCCAAGGAATTGACTGAGTATCATAATTATGCATACCATTATGAAACACGGATGGATTCTTCCCCATGAAATGAGAGAATTTCATGGGGGACATATCATTAAATGAGGGAACCAAAGGGACTCCACTATCCATGATAATGAAAACTCACGACCAAAATAAAATAAACAAAAGGCTAATATGCACACAAATAGGATAAAGTGGATGAAAGGGGCCTCCCTCCCTAAAGTAGGTATGCCTTTCCCAAGAGGGGTCTGAGACTCCCTACTAAATACCGGAGGTATCAAAATCAGTTATAAGGGCCCTCGTGGGATTAACAACCAATCGATCAAATCCCCACAGAGATATAATCCTCCATAAAGGTTGTGTGATGTCCAACCCTTATCTAAACCAAAGTACATGTAGAATAACCCCTGCAAGTAACCTATGTGCTACCTATGTCAAGCAACTAAGAAACCATGATATAACCGATGCACAGGAGAACAATCACAATTCAGGTTTACCGTATGGGCAGGGTAACAAATCCCAAAACCTCGAAAGTACTTCCTCTCACAGACGTAAAGGTACTACCAATATCCCCGTATGCGAATAGATCCCTAGAAATATATCTGACGCTAGGAAGGTATTGGGGGGTATCCCCTCAACCAACCTCACATAACCTCGTGCTTAACTTCAGTGTAAGAAGAGCCTTCTGATGTCACCAATTATACAATGGATTTCACCACTCCCTTAATCAGACATGTATGTTGATTTAATAGCCTTCGAGAATATTACTCACAAAATCCTATTCCAAGGCTCTAAATCCTAAGCTAGTTTGTGCACCCTAGAAAATAAAATCATTTCTAATCAATTTTAAACTATCAGCATTTCTTTTAGTGGCCTTGCTTACTCAAAAAGGTTTGGTTGTGAAACTAATGATGTTATGACTCAGCAAGTAAAATATATGAATATGAATAAAATGCAAAGTCCTAAATTCAATTCCCAATAAATGATAATCTTTTCAAAATGCAATTTTCAATTTAGTTTTTCAATTCCAAATAAGATGCATTCTTTCTATACATGTATGAAGATCGATGATAAGAACCCAAAAGATCAAATTCCAACAATGAAAAATGCCTAATATTTTTGTATTTTTAATATAAAATAATGAAAACAAAAGGACTGAATAGCAGCTTGATATAAATATTCTACTACATGTAAACAAAGACAAACCAAGTAGGATATCAAGAAGAAAACACCTAGCCCAATTTTCATGGACAATCCAATGAAAATGATGATGAGAAAGGCACCACCCAAAAACTCAACTAATGAAAGGTTTCCTATCATTCCACAGACACTTAACAGTCATAACAGAGACCCAAGAAGACTCAACAACTGCCAAAATTTACCCAGCAAACATCAAACCCAACAACCAAGCAAAAAAGGATGATGTACGCAACTGTTTAGGGGAAAACCACTTATATATGCCTCTAGTAGAAGGAAAGCATGTGTATGTAAACAAATGTTAGGTAAAAACCCGCGTATATGTGTTAAAACACAACCAGGCTAAGGATAAGACTAAGAAAATAAAACTCAGAAAGAACATAGGTTGTCAAGCAGTCAGATGACAAGAAACTCAATAAAAACAAGAGTAATCAAAGGAGAAAAACACTCCAACCCCAAAAAATAAGATTATATCCCCAGTATGGTCATCAATTATGTTACGAGTAAAATCTCTCTATGGCTAGGGGTAAACCACAACAGACAGAAATGAACACATAAATCAAATCTAATATTAGGTATGCTATATAAGAAAATATGATAATGAGACAAGACAAAGAGCCTGCCTCGTCTAGACATTCGATGAAGCCCACCGTTGAGCACATGACTCAAAGAAATACACCTACAACTTGTCCTCAACAAACAAGAAAAGAAAGAATATGGTGATAATATATAATGGTATCACATTCAATAGCATAATCCATCAACATTCATAACAAATATGCCCATGGAATAACAATTCAAATATTTGCAAGATATCGATTGGAAGAGAAAAGAGTATTTCTATTAAAATGTAATCAGTAGAAGAGAATGAATTACAAACTTCCGTGTCGGCACGGTTTGGAATCGAGAAACTAATTCCCTTCCATATTCACATGGATCCATGGATCCATGAATTCCTTTGAGAAACATTTACCCTGGTACATTCTCTATATTTCGGCATTTAGATTTTTACTCACTTATAATCTGGTATTAATTAACATTTATGGGTCTTCTTCCAGGGTTATTAATCATCCAAAGCCTCAGGATTTCCAAGGCCATGCCTCATGCAGAAGGTACGCAGGTTCCAATCTTACAACATTTATTTAAAGAAACAAAAGACTCCAGGTTCTATCATAAATATTTGGTTCTTCCCTAGAATATTGTTATCATGGGAAAGGCATCATGCTCCTATGATAACCAACTAACTGTATATTCAGTTTTTAAAGAAAGGAAATAAGTGCCAAATCCTTGTTTCTGTGTAATAGTAATGAATAGGATGTAATGAACAAGACTCTACCATTGCTCATAATTGTATAGTCGACTTAGATGGAAACTCAATCAGTCAATCCTTTGTTTTCGGTATACTAAATATGTTATACATAGAATTCTGTAATGGGTAGCAATACGTACCTGTGAAAAATGATTCTATTATATACCCCCTTCCAGGTCTACTTTGATCTTTATAGAGAAATTCGAATGATTCCTTTATTTATTCATAAAGCTATACCATTTTCGATTATCACCGAAGTATTTCTATGCATATCAAATTATATGGTTCCAGAATGTATGTCCTTCAATACATTTAGTTTTTTCTCCTATATTATTTTATTTCAAAACTTCGTTTGTGGCTGACTAAACTGTTCTCTTTCCTTATATCATTGTCATATGGTGGAATACACAATAGGTATTTTAAAAGAGTTTGAAATTTGGTATAGTCAGCTATATATATATATATA
>JZKD02S1652423.1:158115-174155 GCA_000966675.3 Picea glauca | reverse complement strand
GAGAGATTACAAAGACCAAATAGACTAACTATGTCTTCATGAAGGAACATTTCTTTAGATTTATCAAAATTTTCTCATGTTGCAACTTCCTCAATACCAACTTCAAAAACCTTAATTGTTCTTCCTTTGTTGTATTTTAATCAAGAATATCATCTATATATGCAATTACACTAATAAAATCCTTTAGGAATTACTTCATAAGCCTCATGAATGTACTAGGTGAATTTTTCAATCCAAAAGGCATGACAAGCCATTCATACAAACCATCATTAGTTTTAAAGGTTGTCTTCCACTCATCTCCCTCTCTCATACTAATCTAATGATATCCACTCTTTAATTCTATCTTTGAGAAATAATTTCCACCACTTATATAGTCCATCAAATCATTTGTACGAGGTAAACAGAAATTGTACCTGATTATTATTTTGTTTACTACTATGGATTCTATACACATTCTCCAGCTTCCATCCTTATTTGGACTCAAAATAGATGGCACCACACAAGGGATTACAATTTCTCTGACCAATCCCTTATCCGGTAGCTTTTGAACCTGATTTATGATCTCTTCATTCTCCTTGGGTGTCAACCTATAGAATTCTTTGTTTGGTATAATTTCTCCTAGAATCAAGTCTATGTGATGGCTAATGTGTATTATGGGTGGTAAGGCATTAGGAAACTCATTAACAATGATATCATCAAACTCATCTAATAATGCTTGCATTTCAGTAGTTAAATCATTTAAATTTATATTGGTAAGTACTACACTTCGATTATCAATCAAAGCAAATTGTACCTCCTCCTTGTTCTTGATTTCCTGAAGAAACTCCTTTCCACTCATCAACAACACACTTGGACCAACTTCATTTTTAACTCCACCCTTTTCAAGAGTATAGGTATTTCTTCTTCCTTCATGAACAAAGTTCCTATCATATTGACATGGTATTCCCAGCAAGATATGGCAGACATCCATAGGCATGATATCACATAATACCTCATCTTTGTAACCACCAATCTAAATTTCTACCTTACATTGTTCACTTACTAGAATTTGATTGTAAGGTCTCTTCCAACAGAGCCTTATAAAACATAAGTTAAATTAGAGAAATGATATCCTAACTTCTTTACAATTCATTATTCATCATATAATCATGTTCAACAAAATTAAAATTTATGGGCACCATGATATTAAACCACATATTCAGCATAATTGTTATGAACAATATATAAATAATGAACAACGACATAATAATGATGATAATAAAACATATCTACCTCAACCTGATGTTGTTCAGTTGATGCTGTTCTGAAACTCTGCCCGAAGCTTTGCCCAAAACTGACTAACCTCCCAGCCAGCTAGGAACAACATATCTGGCTCCCTAGCTCCAGGATTCCTTATAGTTTCCTGGCCCCCAAGCCCAAAATTCCCAGCAATAGATGCCCCCTATGAAATTCCTCAATAAATCTTCTCAATCAAGCTACCAGTAAAACCAGAAATACAGATGCAATCCCAAAACTGTTTTTCCCTCCACCTTCTCCCTCTATCTTTCAAAAATTCTCTAACCAAAATAAAAATGAGATCTCCTCTTCCAAGTGCTCCCCTCCTCTCTTATCCTCCTCTCTCAATTCCCCCTCATTAATCCCCCAACAACCTTATCCTCCCATTAATTCCCCAACAACCTTATCCCCCCATTAACTACTTCGCCCACTTTTAATAATAAAATAATAAAAGACTCATTTACTATATTTTAATAATTAATTAAATTCAAATTTAAAAATTAGGATAAAAATTAATCAATTTGGGTTGTTACATACACCCACTCTTCAAGAAACTTCGTCTTGAAGTTAGAGTAATTTACAATACAAGGGTAATGACACTTGATTCATACACCCACTTCAAATAAGCAACATCATCAATTTAAAACACTTACACATACTAGTGTACATGTGCAAGGCATACATGTGTAGCTAGCGCATAGAGGACTCATACATGTACTAATGAAAATATTTATCACACCTAAAGTAATTCTTGTATGTGTTCAATCCAATCAACAAGACCATTCATTTCATAAAAGATAGTAAACTATTTAAATGTTCACGAAATTCCTCATTTACAATAGTTTAGCACAAGCTACATTCACTTAGATAATTTTATTTTAGTTAAGTAATTATAAATATATATATATATATATATATATATATATTCAAAAATAAAGAGGAAATCTAGAAATTCTTCTATAAGGAGAAATCCCCACACACTCTCAACTACTTTTATTCATCCTTCCTCCCTAACTTACTTCCATCTTCCATCCCTATCCTTCCTCTGCTAGACTATCTTGGAACATCAACTATATTGACCTAACTCCAAATAGAACCTGTAAGTAAAAGTGTTAACTCTCTTGACCAAGCTTCCCCAGCAGGTAACTGACAATCATCATTAAACGTCTAGGGGAGCGTGAGCTAACACCATCCTCCCATGACTCCAGGTTTAGGAGGATACACAGTGGGAAATGCCTCCACCCCTCCTAATAGAACTAAGGTCCACACCCTATAATATAATATATAGTGGCACCGTGTTGCTGGGAATTTTGTTATCGTTTATTCAGTTTTAGGCAGTCTCACCACCTGAAATCTTTCATTGGTCCACATATCATAGCAATGCATTCAAACCAATATAATTTCACATACAAAGATTCATACCATATTGTTTCTCGGTCGGTGGTCATGACATCCACCTTCATTATCATTATCCCTTGGCTATTTCATATCCCAATGACCTGCAAATTAGTCTATAACACAAACTCATACATATCTATGCATCATCATCATGTAATTGCATACAACCATAATCTCAATTTGGTATCCATGTACCAACAACTTAATATCAAAGTTTTCAAGTTAGAAACAGATCTCATAATATCCCCATAATTCAATTGACGTTACTCGTTCCTAGAATTTTCATTTACATAACAGATCACATCATATACATCATCATTCAAATAACATTTAAACATTCATAGAATTTACATTCTAATAATAGCTCACATCATATCCATCATCATTCAAATAACATTTAAACATTCATAGAATTTACATTCACATAATATATCGCATCATATCCATCATCATTCAAATAACATTTAAACATTCATAAAGGTTCCTACATCTAAAAATTTCAAGTGTATCATTAATAATTTCACTTTGAATAGAAAATAAAGGTGATTAGGCCTCAGGTAATCCTAGTTGTCTAAGTCAAAAGGTGGTGTTACATACACCCAACCTTCAAGAAAAAAATTCTCAAGGTTGTCAAAAACATGAGAAATAATCTCGTTGTAATGTCTCGGCATCCTCCCAAGTAGTAGATCCTGGACTATACTTGTCCCACTGGACCTTAACTTGGTATACCAGACGGTTTCTGAGTTGTCATACTTTACGGTCCAATATGCGTAACGGTTCTACCGTGAGGGTTCCCACATCTGATACCTGCAATTCCTTCCAATTTAGTTTATGTGAATCATCAGCAACATAATGACGTAGAACATATACATGAAAAAAATTATGAGTTTTATGTAAGTGGAGTGGTAGTACAAGGCGATAGGCAACGGGTCCAATTTTCTCTTGGATTTTGAATGGTCCTAAAAATTGAGGCGACAACTTTGTCCATTTCCTAAATGGAATGGTACTCTTATTAGGCCTGATATGAATGAAAACTTGCTCTCCCACTTTATAACTTTCGTCAGTCCTATGTGCATCAGCATAACGTTTATGTCTATCATGTGCTTCTTTTAGTCACTGCTTAATTTGAATCACCTTTTCCTCCATATTTGGAATCAATTATGGCGCAACTGTCACTCGGTCTTCTAACCTTTCCCAACTCAACGGTGTCCTTCATGGCCTTCCATATAGAGCTTCATAGGGTGGCATTCCAATGGAGCTATGAAAATTGTTATTGTAGGCAAACTATACCAAAGGTAGGTACTTCTCCCAATGGGTTTGATTATCCAAAACATACATCCTAATCATGTCTTCCATAACTTGATTTACTCTCTCGGTTTTCCCATCTGTTTCAAGATGATAAGTTGTGCTTGAGTTCAACTGAGTTCCCAACGCTGACTACAAACTTGTCCAAAACATAGAAGTGAATTTGGAGTCCCTATCTGAAATGATCTTCTTGGGTATTCTGTGCAAATGAATGACCTCACTTACAAACACGCATACCACATCGGTGACATCGTAAGTGTCTCTAACTAGAATAAAATGAGCCCTCTTGGTCAACTTATCAACTATCACAAGGATAGCATTGTGTCTATGGGATGTGTGGCAACCCCACAACAAAATCCATAGAAATGAATTCCCACTTGGACATAGGAACATCATGTGGTTGTAGGAGTCCTGTCGGGTGATGGTGGTTGGCTTTAACTTGTTGACACTCTAGGCACTTGGCGACAAAATGGACTACATCATGCTTCATGCCTACCCAGAAGAAGAGATTTCTCATGTCTGTGTACATTTTCTTCACACTCGGATGCACACAATAAATTCCTCTATGGGCTTCCTTCAGTATGATACTTTGAATATCCCCACCTTCGGGGATGTACATCCTTCCCCGATATCTTAGTAGTTCATCTGCTTCCAGGCTACATCCTTCATACCTTGGATCTAATTGCCTCCCACTCTGTAGGTTTGAAGTAACCTTTAAATACCAACTATCTCCACGGAGTTGCATCAACACACGTTCCCTCAGATTGACTTTTAAGGGTACCAAGGAGAAGACACGTGGTCTCCTACTCAAGGCATCCGCGACCACATTTTCTTTTCCCTTGATGTATGAAGTACCAAAATAATACTCACTCCATCGCCTCTACCTGGCATTAAGATCCCTTTGAGTGAAGAGATGTTTTAAACTTTCATGGTTCGTTTTGAGCTCAAAGTTTTGCCCCACTAAATAGTGCCTCCAAAGTTTTAGAGCTAGCATTACAGTTGCCAACTCTAAATCATGAGTAGTGTAAATCTCCTCGTGTTTCTTCAACTTCCTTGACACATAAGCTATCACTCCTCCATCCTACATTAGCACATCCCCCAACCCTTACTTTAAGGCATCCATGCAGACTGTGAAGTATTTTTCCATATCCGGTACTCGTAGAATTGGTGCACTAGTTAGTAATCTCTTAAGCTCAATGAATGCAATATCACACTCTTTTTTCCATTCATACCTGACCCCCTTGCGCTGCAAAGTGGTGATTGGTTTTGATATTTTAGGGAAACCTTCCACAAATCTTCGGTAATAACCCGCTAGCCCCATTAATCTTCTTACCTCATGAGTATTTTTTGGCACTGACCATTCTATAATGGCCTTTACCTTTTCTGGGTCCACAAAGATTCCTTCATTGGAAATGATATGACCTAACTAGTGAATTTCTTTCTGGAAGAAAAAACACTTCGACAACATTCCATACAATTTGTTTTCTCTAAGGCATGACAACACCACTTGCAAGTGTTCCTCATGCTCTCTTTCATTCTTGGAATAGATGAGGACATCATCTAGAAAGACCTGTACAAAGTGGTCTAAGTACTTTCAAAATACACCATTCATGAGGCTCATGAATACTATTGGTGCATTGGTCAAACCAAACGGTACTAAAATGAACTTGTAATTCCCAAACCGAGTTCGAAATGTAGTTTTAGGAATATCTCCTTCCTTAATCCTTAATTGGTGATACCCTTATCGTAGATCAATTTTTGAGAACACTGCTTCTCTTTTCATCTAATTAGAGAGATCATCTATTTGTGGCATTGGGTACCTATTTTTCACTGTAGCATGGTTCAATTCCTTGTAATCTATACACAGTCTTAAGGAACCATCCTTCTTCTTCACAAAAATTACTGGCGCACCCCAAGGTGAGACACTGGGCCTTATTAGCCCTAAATCGAGTAGTTCTTTCAACTGCATCTGCAACTCACAAAGTTATGGTGTTTTCATACTATATGGAGTCTTGGAAATTGGTTCCGCACCAGGTTTCAACTCAATAGTAAAATCAAGCTCCCTCTCAGGAGGTAACCCTGGAAACTCATTTGTAAAAACATCCTTAAACTTCGATAATACTCGATACTGATTGAAGGAGGGTCCTTTCCCTTCATTCACTACTTCTACTACATATAATTGACAACCTTGCCTCATGCAATGTTTAACCTTCATGGTTGAGATAAAGCGTAGAGACACCTTCCTTTGTACATTGTGGATCTCTACTAACCTTCCTTCATCATCAATACACAGCACCCTTTTTGCGACACAATCTACCATAGCTCGATGGTATTCCAACCAATCCATTTTGATGATTAGTTCATATGTCCCGAGAGTAGTGACGTACACCTTCAACCTAGTAGTACACACTCCTAGGTCTACTAGACAATTATCAATGCTAGGTCCTACCGCTTGTTTTTCCCCCAAAGCCAACTAGACTTGCTTAAATTCATCGTGCTTGTAGGCTGCCAACCCACACTTTTCTAATGCACAAGGTGAAATTAAACTATCTGTAGCACTAGAATCAAAATAAAATTTAACATTGACATGATTTATCGTACATGATGACTCCACCACAGTGGATTGATGCTCTGCATGGAGGTTATTAACCACTGCATAAATCTGTTGGCTACTACTTGCTCTTCCTATCATAGTCTTTCCTTCTCTATGCACAAAGCCTACTTGGGGCTTTGGACAATCATGCTGGTAATGAGGTCCTTCGCACCCCCAACAAGTAACCCGGGGGTGGAACCTGGTAGGTGGCCTAGTGTGGGTGGTGCAGTTTGGTGGAGCGCAATGAGAGACTTTGCTCAACGAGTCATAAGCCCTAAATTTATCTTAGGCCCTCGTGGTCTCCTCCCTGGAGCTTACTCTTATGGTCGTGGGTTCAAGCAACCAGGGACAGAGTTTGCAACCAGAATGGTAACTTTGGTTTGTAGTTCAATGTGGTTTCCCCTTGTGGGCTTACTTCACGAGCTCTCCTCCTCTTTGCTCATGGTTTGGCACTGGGAGGTGCTGGTGCGTAGTGTATGGTTTCTTTCCCCTTGTGGGCTCATTTCTTAATGTAAATAGTCTCTTTTAAGTAGTCATAAATCCCATCCAAATCTCGTTGATTAACCATGCATTATGCCAATCTAACCTTTACATTAATCAGTTTTACTCTGATTAATCAACATATTTATTCAATTTATTTTTATTTTATTTTATTTTATTTATTTATTTTTTAAATAATTTAATTGCATAAAACTAAATACTAAATAACATGACATAAATAATAAATAAAATAATAATTTAATTTCTAAAATTAAAATAAATAAAATTGTAATCTCTTTTATTAAATAAATAAATACATTTTATAATTCAAGATTACAAATAATTAATCAATTATAATAAAATGTGGAAACTTTCATATTCAAAGAATTAATTAGTTAACTAATATTAATATATATCAACTTAATATATTAAATATTATACAAAATTAAAAATATAATAATAATAAACCTAATATTATATCACGTTAATGCTATAATGCATAACATTTGAGTAGTAATATCACCTATATATTTTCACCAGACAACAATAGTCCAAATGCAAAGAATTAGGATAGAAGAAGGTGGCTTTAATATAACTAACTTAGAAGAAACTTAACACTAAAGTTTCATGTAATCTGTTCCAATCCTCCCAATATGGTCTAATATAAACTATCTACACTGCCACAGGTAGCAACAATCACTAGCATGCAACCCTATACAGATTGATGTCAATTACTATCTTTTGTAGATTGATGTCAATTGCTATCGTTTTGGTAAAAACACCTAGAGATGTTCATTTCAACAATTATTTTTGCATGCATCCAATGCCTTCCTGTCACGCCTTCAACATAATCAATTTTGATTAGAAACGTGGAGAAAGGACACTGCTAGAGTTTCTAGACTCCTAGTATCTTGCGACTCCTCCGACATGAAGTTATCAAAGGTTTTTATAACCATACGAGAATTCCATGACTGCTTAAGCCCTAAACCCTCTATCATTGGCATTTTATCAAATTTAGCATGCACAAAAAGTCTTCGGAAGCTTAGTGTGCATGATAAGTCTTCAGAAGCTTATCTTCGTAGAAAAGCATGTTATTTATGTTTTCCCCGCTGGCAGCAACCTCAATCTTGATCCATGTATGGGTTGCATCTGTTAAAAGATAAGAGCGTGAGGGATTCGACCCTATTCTTTAAATGAAGAACTACAGTGATAGCCGCATTGGAACCAATTTTGGGAATGCATGGTAGTATCTAGTTCCTTATCTGTTGGGCAGAGTGGCCACCATGCTCGTCATAAAATTCACTATTATCACTCTGACATGTTCATGCTCCATAAAATTCACTATTATTGGTACAGTCCATCATCACCGTATAGTATGTTTTTTATTATGTTGCACCTCTTTACGTTTTTTATTGGGGTGGATGCCAAGGTTGCAGGTGCCACGACAAAGGAATTGCTAGCCCCTGTGGAGTCTTGCAGGCTTTAATCCCCACCTCTCATGTCAGAGGTCGTTCAGGAGGTCGCCGTTTACATTCACCTGTTTCAAAATCTTGATCTTTTCCAGGAATTTGAGCAACCCACAATCTTTGGTGATACAATTTCAGATGGTTTGTAGTCATATTTTATCACAATTCATAACCTATATGGATATAAATTCAGCAAGCCACAAATTACAATAATGAATTTCTGCAACCCCCAATTTGTAGCTATAATTTTTAGAAACTTGAACACTTCATTAATTCTAACTTCAAAGTCATGGGTAAGTTACCGAGGGATATTTTCTCTGTCCAATTTTAAAGTCTATAGTTTGTGTTTGGTATTCTTTGGAGGTTGGTAGAAACCAAGCTCCTTCTCGCCATTGTTGTTTACTAGGAGTCACAGTTGGTAATGATCTCAATCTCCAAAATGTAATAGAGGTGCATGCATTGTTTTGTTCTGTGTTAATGTTGTTTGTAGGCTATTTGGTTAAGCCTTTGAGGTTACTGAACATTTGGTATTCTTTCCAACAGCTAGAAAATAGAGCCCACATCTTTTGAAGTTCGTAATACTAAAGAAAAACTTTACCATAAATTCCAAACCTCATCAGGTGCTTCTAGATCTCCTGTCCCTACCTGTGTTTTCCGTGCAAGCGTATTGTTGTTTGGAGTTTGGAGTTTGAATTTGTGATCAGTGGGTTTTGTCGCCTGTGAGATGAAATTAGTTGTCTGATATTTGTAATCAATATTTACATGAGCCTTTGTCAGGAATCCAAAAGTGGAACTTCTGAGTCTAACAATCCTCAGATCCATAAAAATTTTCTCCAGATCCAAACTAAAATATTTAGCGAAACTTAAACAGGGGCATTCATCTTCAATAATAAAATTTCAATGTCAAATCTATGAGTGAAGTCATAAAATATAATTTCAAAAATAAATAGCTAAATTCAACTCCATGGTCATATTATGAAATATCGAGATAGGTTTGGTAAACTATTCTCTGCAAAATATAGCACAGGTGATCACAAATCATGCATGTGGTGGGTATTTACAACACACATATACCACACAAAGACAAAATCTTATTGTGGGTGGTGAAGCCCCGGTTTCAGTTTTGAAACTAGGCTCTAATACCATGTGTAAGGTCTCTTCCAACAGAGCCTTATAAAACATAAGTTAAATTAGAGAAATGCTATCCTAACTTCTTTACAATTCATTATTCAACATATAACCATGTTCAGCAGAATTAAAATTTATGGGCATCATGATATTAAACCACATATTCAGCATAATTGTTATGAACAATATATAAATAATGAACAACAACATAATAAAACAACATAATAATGATTATAATAAAACATATCTACCTCAACTTGCTGTTGTTTGGTTGATGCTATTATGAAACTCCCAGAAGCTCTTCCCAAAACTGACTAATCTCCCATCCAATTGGGAATAGCCTATCTGGCTCCCTAGCTCCACGATTCCTTACGGTTTCCTGGCCCCTGAGCCCAAAATTCCTAGCAATAGGTACCCCCTGTGAAATTCCTCAAGCAAGATCCTCAAGCAAGCTGCCAGTAAAACCAGAAATACAGATGCAGTCCCAAAACTGTTTTTCCCTCCACCTTCTCCCTCTATTTTTCAAACATTCTCTAACCAAACTAAAAATGAGAGTTCCTCTTCCAAGTGCTCCCCTCCTCTCTTATCCTCCTCTCTCAAGTCCCCCTCATTAATCCCCAAACAACTTTATCATCCCATTAATTCCGCAACAACCTTATCCCCCCATTAATTAATTCACCCACTTTTAATAATAAAATAATAAAAGACTCATTTACTATATTTTAATAATTAATTAAATTCAAATTTAAAAATTAGGATAAAAATTAATCAATTTGGGTTGTTACACTGATGTCCCTTCTGCAACCAAGACACTTTATATGGAGTAGGATGTGTCATCCTCTGCAATCCCAATTTCTCCATCATCTCTATAGAAACTAGATTGTTTTTTATGCCACTATCAATGACCATTTTGAAACATTTCCCTCTTGATTTGCACATGGTTCTACATAAAATTTTCCTCTATGATGGTTCATGAGTTTCCTTCTCTTATTTGATTAAAACTCTTTTCAACATCAATGATTCACCCATATCAAGATTTTATTTTTTTTACCTTTGCATTTACTGTCTCTTATTTAGCCTCTACAATATGAGCTCCTCTTTGGTTTGTTTTCTTATTCTCAAGACAATCCCAAGACATATGTACTATTTTTCTACAAGTATAACACAGGATGCATCTACCTCTTCCTCTGCCTCTTGAGAATAGTCTACTACCTCTTCACTATCCTCCTCTAGGTGACTGACTACTAGAATATTTTTCTTCTTCCTTTGAAGCCTGAAGTCTTCCTCTATTGGTTTATCCCTTTCCTCTTGTTGTACTCCTTCCTCTACTCTTTTGGCTCTGCTTCCTGGACAATTTTTATTCTTCCTTTAGGGATTCTTGGTAATAATCTTCCATTGTTCTCAGGGACAAAATATTGATCTCATCTTGAATATCATACCTTAGTCCATTTATATATATGGAAACGTTTTCTACATCTTCTTCTATATGGCCTTCCCTAATATTTATCCTATAGAATTCTTCACTGTACTCCTTCACTGTCATGGATTTTTATCTTAGGTTATGCAATTTCCTAAACATATTTTATTGGTAGTCCTTAGGAATACATTTACTTTTAAATTTTTCCACTATCCTGTCCCAACTTTTGATTTTATCCTTTCCTTTCCTTCTCCTATCTTTCTTCAACTCATCCCATCTTAATGTTGCAAGTCCTTTTAACCTTGTCACTGCATGTTTGAATTTATTTTCTTCCTCCACCTCTTCATAGACAAATTATTTATCCATTTGATTAATTCGACCAAGTAATTCATCCACATTCAAGTTACCCACATACACAAGCACTTCCATATTTGGTCGGGCTCCAACCTTTGTCACCAATCTCAACAGTTTCTCCTCTATTGTTTCTCCTCCTAGAGCTTATTTTTTTCCCTCATCGGAGCTTGTATACTCACTCTCATTGACATCTCCTATGTCAGGTTCCCTTCTCTCAGTTCTCTCCATGACTTCCATCCTCACATGAATGTGCTTTAGCTCCAATAGAAACTCCTCAATTGCTACATTTCTCTCTCATCCTCATCTCGGCAGCATGTTTCCTTTAGATACAATTCTTCTGCTATGATACCACAAATCATGACCTACTGGGTCAAATTCCTTAGAATAGAGTTTCAAACAACTTTGTTATAACCTTTAAGCACTTGCTTCCCTTCGATAAAATAATGTATCTAATTGAATCATGTTTATGTACCAATAGTATCCAATTATTGAACCAGAAACATTGGACCAAGTGCTAGTCCTTCACAAGAACGTGGTTTAGAAACACTTGCTAACGTATCAGAGTGTCATCTGATCAGAATGTCTCGAGTTCAAGTGTTCCTATGGATCAGATTCTGATGAGTAGAAGTAATCCAATGTGGATAGGATTTGATAGTCAGAAATCTTAGTTAGAGTCCAAATTACAAAGGGTTCGGAGTCATACATAACAAGAGACTCTGATATGGTGAGTCTGAAACCAACAGGGTTTTGACTAGAAATGTATTCCAATCGTTGATCTTTCCTTTCTGATGGATGGTCATATCATCATCGAAGTATCAAGGTTTCGAGGTACTTGTAACTCACAGATTCTCCGATGGTTGGGGATTCGATATACGAATACAAAGGGTCCCAATAGATGATTTTGAGTCATTGATCTAGAAAGGATTTATCCCAGATCTAATCTCAACCATTCATTTGAATAAAAACAAAAAACACATAATTTTCAGTGGGTTTCATTCGATTGTGGAAACCTCACGTGGAATATAAAAATTTGACCATGTGACTCAATGTTTATCCTACAACTCTGATCTAAATATTGTGCAATATAACAAGAAATTTCCCAATGGTATCCAATTATAGACACATAGATTACACAATTATTAAATTCTTAGTATCTGAAAGGAATGAAATATATAACAATAATATGCACAATTCCTTTTCTTGGTCTCTCATACCTCTTCACACTGCACCCTATCACACTCTCCACACTTGCTAACCTCTATTCATTACAAAATACTCAATATATCTTAGAGATCTTAGGTAGCCCACAAAAACAAAATCAATTGATCTATCTCAACCAATTCCAAATCTGCAAATTATGTTCCTAGAACTTAACAAAAAAATGATACCTACCAAAACTAATCAAACGAAGATATATTCTAGAGGTACTTCGTACACTATTACAAATGAAAATATAAATTAGGAAACCAACTTCCTTGGTAAATGTTTGTGACCCTTAAGGGTCAATTTCAAAAGATGAGTTGATGCTCATACATTAGAAAGTCCATAATCCTCAACATTCACAAGCCACATTGTCCATCCTCACAAGCACCAAGAGAGCTAGGAGAGAATAGAATAGTCAACAACCAAGCCTAGATCTCAAGAATGTAGAAACATTTCCTAAATATAACCTCATTATTCAATAGAAGATAACTTACATGGTAGAGGAAAAGAAACCCACAAATGAGGAAAATATATCCCTTTCTACAAATAGGGTGATTCTTGACCTTCAAATGGATTTTCACTTCCCAAGTGACCTTTAGTTTTTGAAGTGACTCCTAAGTTTTTCTCTTTCCCCTTTCTATTCTCTCTCATAAAATTAGTTTTTTTTTTTTTATGACAAAAATAAATTCAACCAATATCAAGTTGATCATATTTTATGTATACAATTTGAACTCAGTGAGAATTTCACTCAACATCCCACTATGCACATTTACAACATTCTCCACCTTAGTCTTGACACTAGACAGCCTAAGTGTTACATTGGTTGTCTTCTTAGCTAGCTCATCATATGTTCTTGGTGTTCGATCCCCCATACAAGTAGTTCAGAAGCATTATTGGGTCATGGAATTCCACTTGTAAATTATGGACAAAGTATACTTTAGTTAGGTATATCATAATGGTTTTGTTGTGATACACCATTTTTTTACTATGTCATGTACATTGTGAAGCTCATGATATTCCTCCAACCACCTAGAGCTTATTGATATGGCGTGAGACATGAATTTATACATTATTTGTAGGATATTAGCAATGAACCACATAATTATGTTCCCATTTCATGCCCTCGTTGTTTGACGTTGTTTGACTGGTTATATCAACATTCTCAACCACATAATTATGTTCCCATTTCATACCCTCGTTGTTTGACTTGTAATATCAACATTCTCAACCAAGGATTTTACTACATATTCACACATAAATAATTATGCCTTGGTTATTGCCTTATCTAAGTGCAAGACCTTAACATTGAATTCTTTATATTGTTATCTCTCATTCATTTGAACATTAGTGTTAATTTGAGGAGTTTCAATTTCATGATAACAACAATAGTAAGTGGGCTTGGAATTTGTTCATGGTAACAACACCATGTTTAATTCATCTAAATCCAACAATGTCACCTTCTTTTCCTTCATCGTTATTTTGCATATTTATGAGAGGAATAACTCATCGATGCTTAAAAACATGTAGTTAAGAAATTTATGCACCTAAAAGAAACTACGATTTATTTTAAAATATTGCAATATGACTTTGGAAGGATAACATCAAGGTGCACTTTGTCTTAAGACTAGCACAGCCGCAAAGTGGTTGGTGTTGCGGCTGGTGAACGTCGAAAGTTATCTAGACAGACAACACTATGGTGAATTGAAACACACATAGAATTGAGGAAATCCAAAAGTTAATCTTAAATGTGGTAATTCCAAAGTTTAATTAGTTAAACGTGGCAATCATATGGTGGTACAGTAATTTCTTAATATGATTAGGTAAATGTTAAAAAGTAAACAGGTTAATTGATGCATTCAAAAATACAAGGAAGTTATGAAGAGTAAATCACATTCATTGATTTGGGAGGACGACTAAGAATATTCCAGCATTTTCAATTGTTAGCCATCATATTAGAATTTTAGATTAAAAGGTGATTAATTGTGCCCATCTCCAATAGGTATACACCTTTCGGCTTAAAAATAGTCTTACGTTTATAAAGTCCACTTTTGAATATTGTGGGAAAGTGTACTTTATACTTCTCTAAAGTACTTCATCATATTAAATAAAGTAATGAGGTTTTACTTGTATTAGGCATTGTTTAATTATTTTAATTTTTGGTCATTTTCGTCAGATTATATAGAATTAGCTACTCAAATATGTATATTCAACAATTTCTTGCTAGATTTTGAGCAAAATTAAACATAAAATATCTCCAAAAAAAACCAAAACATAGATCATTTAGACTACTACATTGTATTATATTTTTTCACAAATAAAATCAATAAAATCAAATCAAGAAACTAATTAAAATCAAATTCTCACAAATTTCATCATTTGGCAACTGAAGAATTTTGAAAATAATAGAAAATGCGAACTTTCAAGAATTTTGAAAATAAAGAGAGGATTGGAATTTTCATTTAAAGAGAGGACTCAAATTTTCTTCGATAAAGTTTTCATATGCAAATAATCTTTCTTGTAACAAGCAACAAGACTAACTTTAAAATATGTAAATAAATTTTCATTCTTACCGAGATGTGGAAACAATGAATCATACTTTGGATCTCTAAAATTTTCCATAAAAACTTGAAGAAAACAAGATGTGTGTCTAAGTGCAATTTGGCCAATGTTGACTTGGAAATTGTAGCATTTGAACTCAAGCGTTTCCTCAATGTTTAACACAAAAGTTAAAACTTGTGGGTTGAAATAGATTTCTTCTTTATGACACCTTTGTATCCTTCAAAATTATATCTTACTGAATTTGGGGATTGTAAATGCTTCCAAAATTTCATATAATCACATTGCAAGTTTCCCATCTATAAAAAAAAATTATATTCAATTATTCTTGATTGATCTATATGGATCAATCCAACAAACACGATTTATCCCGTGAAATTTTACTCGTATCTAGATATACTTCCAAATGGAAAGAAAAAAAAATAAGGAATATAATAGGCACTTTGATACTTTCATCCAACCACATGAAATGGAGCTATGAATGAATGGATAAAATCATTCTTAAATGTTATCATCGCTTAGAAATTTCTTGATGAAAATATTAAGATCAAAATACGTAGAAAAAATTAGATCTATTTCCTTTATGGTTGAATTTAGCATACATCTCATACTATACTTAAAGGATGGATGAATGATTTTAAAGGAAGAATGATTCAATCTATCCATGGCATTCTCATATCTCATTGACATAGCTAGGTGCTAAGGTAGAGGAATGTAGATACTCCATCCCCAATTCAAATTTGGGTGTCACCTTTGTAACATCCCGCTCTGGCGCACTGACAAAACTTATTCTTTGAGGACACTTGCTCGCAAGTGATCTGGATTTTTATGATGATGAACCACTTAACCTTGATGATGATGTGTC
>JZKD02S1652423.1:109688-136354 GCA_000966675.3 Picea glauca | reverse complement strand
CCCATGATGTTTTCCCTCTTTCCTCTCTTTTTCAATGTTTCATTCTTAGATGAATTTTACAATGGGTACCTAACATGGTCTTGGTTTTCGGGACCAATTCATCATTTACACCCTAGTAGTGTTAAGGGGGGGTGTTAGAGATATTACATACTCACCTAGAATTATTTTCCTAAGTTTGATAGGCCAATGTTGAGAATGTAAATGTGGATGAAACTGCATAGATAAGATCTAGGTAGCAAAATACATACATAGTTTGTAGAAGAAATGAGAAAAGACTAAAATGAGAGAGAGAGAACAAAGAATTGTATTAACTGAATGAATGAATGATAAATTGTACATAATATACACTGTATAAAATGACCAGTGTGCACTAGAAGAGAATCCAATGTGCCATAGCGGTGGTCTAGAGTGATCTGGACACACACCAGCAGTTATGGGAGTTAACTATCACCTAGTCTGAGTTAACTAGCCTCTCAATATTCAATTAACTGACTGAAACGGGGTGAAGTGAGGGTAATGTGCTACTCTAGTGATAATCCCAAGGACAATGCACATTAGCAGTGATGATCCCAATTATTCATGGTTATGGAACCAATGTTTCATTAAGACTCCACTCAAATGATCCAACTGAAGTGTGAGCATAAGAGAATATTCTCCTAGAATGTAGGAAAAGGAATATTCTCCCTAAACTATATGAGACTGAATAATGACTAGTAAAAATAGGGAAAACCTTAGGAAAAATAAATCCTAGGTGTGTGTGAAGTATCTCCAACACCCCCTCTGAACATCATTATGGTCAAAATAAAAAGTGGGTCCTGGAAACGAGGCCATGTTAGGTACCCAAATACAAAATACACACTAAAATAAATGAGGAAAGAGGGAAAACCTCATGGGAAAACCCGCCCATCAAGGTGCAATGTATCAAAAAATAAATAAATGACATTTGTTAGGAAATTATTTCCTCAACTCCAAGATGACTGCGCAAAGAATGGAACTTCTTCTCAGTGAAGGTCTTGGTACACAAGGGGATCCCTTTGTGTGCTAAGTCCCAGATGTAGTGCATGTGGATCTTGATGTGCATCATCCGATGCCTCTAAACTAGATCTCTATAGAACTTCAAATTGATCTAGTTGTCACACTAAATGACGATCGACTAGTGAAATTGAATGCCCAACTCAATAAGAAAATGGTGTATCCGCATGGCCTGAATGGTTATGTTAACTACCCCTTTGTACTTTTCCTCGATTGAAGATACAGAAATAACAGTCTGCTTCTTGCTCGACCAACAGATGGGCCTGAAACCAAGGCTGAGTGAGTAACCAGATGTGTACTTGCGATCAATGTTGTTCCCATCCCAATCAGAATCAGTGAACTCGATGAGGTCCAATGCAGAGTCTGTTGCATAGTGAATCCAAAAGGTGATGGTTCCCTATATGTATCAAAGGATATGATTTGCATCCTTTCAATGTAGCTCATGCAGCTCTTGCATTAACTGGGAGACTGCTCCAACTGCATAGGAGAGGTCTCGCCTAGAGTGTGTGAGATATAATAAGGTCCCCACTAGTTTTTTGTACAGTGTATTGTCCACTAGTGGACTGTCTCCACCATCCTCAAGTCTGACTCATGATAGGAAAAGAATTGGGGTAGACTTGTAGTCTGTCATGTGGAATCTCTCAAGGAGATCTCATTCATACGTGTCCTGAGATAGTTTGATGCCTGATGCATCCTTCCTGATATCGAGACCAAGGAATAAATGTAGCAGACCCATGTCCATCATCAAGAATGTATCATGCAGAATCCTCTTGACTAGAACAATCGTTGAATTCGAGAAACCTGTGATCAGCAAATCATCGACATAGATAAATAGGAGTAGAAGTGACTCAGTCATCATGAGCATGTAAATTTGCAGGTCTGACTTACAATGTATAAATTTATATGAAAGAAGGTAGGAGTCCATCTCGGAATACCATTCCCTCGGGGCCTGCTTGAGGCCATTAAATGACTTCTTTAGTCAACATACCAAAGATGATTCCTGCATGAAGCCCTAGGGATACTCCATATATATCTCCTCATAGACATATCTATGAATAAATGCATTCTTCATGTCCATCTGATGGACTTCCCATCCCTTAGTTTCCACAATAGAAAGTGCCAAATGTATGGAATCCATCTTCTCTACTGGAGAGAAGGTCTCATCATAGTCAATGTCATGCACCTGCTAAAAGCCTTTGGAAACTATCCTAGATTTCTATCTACTAACCTATCCATATGTTGTGCTCTTGGTCCTGTAGACCCATTTTCACTTGACAAGTTTCCTTACTAAAGGAAGGAGAACCAGATCCTAAGTCGGGTTCTCGAGGAGGGAGTTGTACTCCTCCTGCATGGAATATTTCCAAAATGGATTCCTAACAACCTCTCCATAGGACTGTGGATATGAAGATTGAACTAATAAAAGATGCTTGGGTGGAATTAGTTCAATGGAAGTGAGTGCAAGAGGAGGCTCCTCGAAATCAGATAGAGTCCTCCTAGTATTAGTTGGATCCCTAACAAGATATCCTCCATCCTAAAGAGTAGTCTTGGCCCACTTGGGCCTCAACTCTGGATCTACATTTTCATCTGTGTGCATTGAATCTGCATCTGATTGTACTGACTCAGTATCTAAATCATCTGAATCCTCTAAATCAGAACTCTCATCTGAAGAAGAGTCAGAATGTGCATGCTCATCATATATGACAAGTGGAAGAACAAAAGTGTATGCATGCAGCTGTTGAGTTACATGTGAGATACTTTCCTCGAATTGGACATTATTCTCAATGATGAGTCGGTCCATGGAGGGATCAATGAGTGTGTATACCTTCACATCATTGGGGTATCCAAAAAAAATACACTATGTACTATGTGGATCAAGTTCCTTCCTCTTCTCAGAGGGAATCCTGGCACATGCACGAGAACCGAATATATGGAAGTGGGTCACTTCCTATTTGAGGTCACTCCAAGCCTTGAAGGGGATCTTATCCTTGACATATCTATGGGGATATTTTTTTTGTATGTAGGTTGCACAATTAATTTCTTCATCCCATAATATTTGTGGAAGTGACTTTGCATGCAGCATGAAAGATGCGATCTCTTTCATGGATCTATTTTTCCTCTCAACAACTATGTTTTACTGCAGAGTATAGGGAACCATGTGCTACAATTTAATCTTGGCCTTAAGACAAATATTTTGTACCTTATGGTTGACATACTCCCCCCCATTATTTGTTCGAAGGAATTTGATATTTCTTCCTGATGGTGTCTCAAAAAGGGCCTTGAAGTCTTTGAGATGTTGAAAGACTTTGGATTTGTGCCTGAGAAATAAAGTCTAGGTGTAGCATGAGAAATCATCAACAAAAATGAGAACGTACCTTGCTTTACTGATTGATGGATGTAGAAAAGGGCCCATGAGATCGGTGTGGATCAGATCCAAAGGAGAGAAGGCCTTATGATTCTTTCTTTTGTCGAATTTCTCTTAAGTGTGTTTTCCAAGAACACATCCCTCACAAATTCCTTTGGAGAAATAGATGTCAGGTATACCTTCAACCATTCCCTGCCTGCTAATTTGTTGCATGTATCTGAAATTTAAATTCCCAAACCTTTCATGCCATATCCTACTACTTTCATCAGCATGCGTAATCAGTAATGCAGAATTGGGTTGAATAAATTCAAAAAATGTGTAGAGTCCAAATTGGTGATTTACCTCACCAGTAGAAACTTTGGAATTGTTTTGCATGTCATAGATATCCACATCATCAAGTGTGAATATTACTTTCTTTATGATTTTGGATTTTGTCATATGATACACGGAGAGAAGATTGACGGAGAATTTGGGAACGTGTAGCATGTTCTCGAAGCTCCCATTTGTGAGTTAAACTCTTCCTTTGTCGGTGACTTCTACTGGAGATTCATCCACCATCATAATAGGAGGACCTTTGCATGCATCCAATGAAGAGTAGAATGTCTTTTTGGATGTCATGTGGTGTGACGCACCTGAATCTACAATCCAAGCATTAGGAGAGAAGTTAATGGCAATCAAAGCATGGCTAGAATTACCTTTCTTGGGGTCATGTTCTTATGTCTTCTTCTTCTTAGCACCCTTGGGGATGCGATCTCCAAGGATGTTTTTCTGAAGTATTTATTCCATTTGATCTATATATTTCTTCATGCATGTGGATCCTGTATGGAATCCACATTGGAAATAAGTGCATTTCTTACCTTTTCTTTCCTTTCCACCTTTGGATCTGGAGGAATCGTTGAAGGGTTTTGAGTACCCTTCCTTATTTGGATTTGCATGTCCCTTCCCTTTGTATTTTTGTTTAGATTTCAGATTTTGAAGACTTCTACCATATTGCACAACAAGTTCATGCACCTTTGATACTTTGATTTTTCCCATATTGATGAGCTTGGTCTACTCTTGCATCAGAGACTTGATAAATGCCTCAAGAGAGGGAATTTTCCAGGTAGCTCCAGAGGTTAGCCTAAATAAATGAAATGTGGATAAAAAAATTGATTATTCTGAACCAAGTTTGGAAATAATGATAAAAACCATTTGTTTCTCCTCCTTAGATTTATCAACCCCGCAAGCCTTGAGTTGCAACATCAAATCCTTATATTTGGTTTAAAAAATCTTGGATATTGTTGAAGGTTTTTGGATCCAAAGTGATAAATTCCACCTCGATCATGTGTCTCCTCATATCGTCCATTTTTCCAAAAATTCCTTCCATGGTGGTCCAAACTTCATCGGGGGTTTTACAAGAGGATATGTGAAAGAGGAGCTCAAAAGAAATAAGATTGCAAATAGTTCCATATGCTTCATCCATCTGATTCAGATACTTGGATTTTTCTATGGCTAATGTGGGTTCGGTCTCTATGCCCATGGCTAACTTGTATAATCCTCTGCTTCGTAGATGCAATTCCAACTTGTGCTTCCATGCAAAGAAATTATACGATGTAAGAATCAATTCTTTTGGAAATTCCATTTTCCCGTTGTCTTCAATATTTAGTACCTGCAAAAAGAGTTTGGTGTGTCTTTTCCTAGAAATCTATCGGATCTGATACCATGTAAATGTGGATGAACTTGCATAGATAAGATCTAGCTAGCAAAGGACATACAGAGTTTGAAAAAGAAATGAGGAAAGACAAAAATGAGAGAGAGAGAGAGAGAACAAAGAATTGTATTAGTTGAATGAATGAATGATAAATTACACATTTTATACTCTTTATAACTCAAGTAATGTTCACTAGAAGAGAATCCAATGCACCATATTGGTGGTCTAGAGTGATTTGGAGACACACCAGCAGTTACGGGAGTTAACTTCCACCTAGTCCAAGTCAACTAGCCTCTCAATCTTTAACTAACTAACTCGAATAGGGGGAAGTGAGGGTAATATGCTAGTCTAGTGATAATCCCAAGGATAATGTGCATTAGCACTGATGATCCCAATGTTGCATGGTGATGGAACCAATGTGGCATTAAGACTCCACTCAACTGATCCAACTGAAGTGTGAACTGAAGATAATATTCTCCTAGAATGTAGGAAAATGAATTTTCTCCCTAAACTATAGGAGACTGAATAATGACTAATAAACAGAGGGAAAACATTAGGAAAAATAAATCCTAGGTGTGTGTGAAGTATCTTCAATAGAGAACGCTTCCTTATATGAGAATATTCTCTCTAGAGAATATTCCCCTACAAAATAGGACATTCCTCTTCAGTTCAGAGTTAGTTGCACTCGATTAGACTAGTGTAATTCACTCATGAATGGAAACCTTGGTTGTATCACCAACATTTTCATGTGTTTCTCTCACTTCCACACATGTGACTCAGTTAACTAATTATTGCATGAATCACTTAACTAGGACTAGGTGGAAGTTCACTCCAGTGTATGTCAGTGAGTGTCTAGATCTCTCTAGATCACTACTGTGGTGCATTAGTTACTCATGTAGCCTATATCTATTTTAAATTATTCACCTTTTGTGTGTAGAATTCGGTTAATAGAAATTATTTCATTCTTTCCTCCATTTTTTGTCTCTTCTCTTCACACCATTGCATGTTGTGTATACTTCATTGTTATCTAGATCTTTTGTGTAGGTATCTCAGAAACTCTACATTTACCCAAGTATTTCATATCCATGGATGGAGACTTATGTAATGATGAAAATGAGGTAATTATTGATAGAAACTTTCAATAGAGTTTTATAACTCTTCATCTTCCTATTGGTTGGACAAAATATTGATCTATATGTTACAATGAAATCGTGGTGGATATAGTTTATTGGTAAAACTGTGATTCCTTGCATTGTCAACTTGAATAATTGAAGGATTTTTTACATGGATCTTTGATCTATATGAAGGTCTATTTCCATATAGGTTAAAAACATCCCCTATGAATATCATCCATCCAATATGGAAGAGTTCATGTGTGTCACAAATTCATATACTTTATGTTCCCATATTAGAGTATATGTAATGTACCTAGGGAGGATAATATGAGGTACCTAGTGAGGTACCGAAGGGGATAATGAATGTAATGTGGCCATAATAATGGAATATGCCTACTATGTAATTAAAATGAAATAATATAATAATAAGGGGTAGTTGGCATAAGATCCCTCAGGATACTCATGAAAAAGTGTAAGTACACATTATTCTAATTGTATTAGATATGTATTGAATTATATTTTATTGTAGAAAGCATGGTTTGTGGAGTTATTCCTTCCATAAGGAGTATTTTATGGTGTCACCCTACCTGAAGGGTCTTCTCTCTATATTCTTGTGTTGTCTATGGTGAATGTCTTGGTATCTTTGGAGTTTAATGGTTTATCTATAAAGTTTTATGGTTGATTCTCTCTTATATATTTCAAGGTTTAACCAAGTATAGTGCTTCACTTCTTTCCATTAAAAAAATGCATGTTGGAACTTGGTGTTACAAATGTTCCTTTCCTAGTGCCTAGATATGAAGATGCAAATTGGGTCAACTTATACAACCAAATTTATAAAGAGAGATTTGATTCTATGAGAAGAACTCCACCACCATGGTTTGATAAATAGAGATAGAGTATTAACCAAGAAGGCACATTTTCTTTCTCAAATCAAGATAAATTTGTAAACATGATTTTTCTTTGATTTTTTATTAGTGCTTCTTGAAATGTTGGCAAACATGGATCCTGTGGCTCCAAAGAGTGGAAAAAAAAGGAAGAATAAAATTGTGACAGAGAAATCCTAACCAGAAGTACCAACATATCCTATCATACCTTTTTTACAACATGTTAAGCCATGTATAGAGGATGCCAAACTAGTTTTCAAAGACACAACTCCTAACACAAGATTGGCTCATTTTCATTGATGAGGTGATATTTTTTAAATATTCATGGAAGAATATTATCGAGAAGGGTGTACCACTAGTGGATCCAAATTACAAACACATTGATGACCATGTGTTCCCAAATATAAGAAATTGTTATTCACATTGTGTGGAAACTAGAACAAAATGCACCATTGAATGGATTATAGATCACATTGATGTAGAAAATGAGATTTGATGTAGGAGCATCGCCATCAGAATTAAATAGGCCAGGAGGAAGACAACACAGCACCATCATGTGCATTTCAAATCAGCTTTGATCCCAAGGGCACGTTTGTTTTGATATTTTGAAAAAATTGTATTAAAGGTATTTTATTGTTTTGAGGCAAGACCAATCACCTAAGGCCACTGAAGTGTAATCACCTTAAATATCAGATAACATTTGTATTGATGTTGAACATTAGCTCAGATCTTATTGTAATGGCCATTTATTTTCATAAGGCCTTAGTATATAGGTGTCTTAGGTTATGATAGGACAACATTGAAGTAGTCGGTAGGAATGCTCGAGAAGCCTTTCATTGTATACACAAATGTATTGTATGCCAAAATGAGGTTGTTGAATGTTATTGTAGAGTTTGATGAATATTGTTACTGTTGCTGAATGTTATTGTTATTAATGGTGAGAGAGTTGTTGAATCTTAGGAAGAGTTGCAGAGAGTTGTAGGACTCCATGTACATATTTTACTAAATGAATACAAGCATAGAGGTTTGATTCCATATGTATGGTGTTGTGTTCATCTGATTTATTTGAGTACATGTGATGTTTCTTTATGTTCTTTTTTCTTGAATTCACTGATTGCCTGTGATATTTCTTTTTTTCTTTATGATTATATGTCTTTCATGTATGGACATGCTTTTTATGGTTAAGTGTGGAATTCTTTGATGCTTCTGTAAGTTTCATTTGTTTCTCTTCTAATATTCCTCGTGCAAGGAGTGCACAGTGCCTACAAGGAGTGCGTAGCCCGAGTCAAGACAGACTCAGAAGCTCAAGAGAGATAACATGAATTTACAATGGAAGTGCAAGGAGTGTACAGTTGTTCAGTTGAAGTGCAGAGATTCCATAGTTTCTCAGTGAAGAGAAAAGGTTTGATAAGACTCATGCAAGGAGTGTATCATTCCAACACTTTCTTTAAGTGTTGAAGAAGTTCCGGAGGGGATGAACCCAAGGAGTGTGTAAGAGATGTTTTCTTCAAAATATCTAAGTCCAAAGATTTATCAGAAGTTCCAGGGATGCAAGGAGTGTGCCAAAGGTTTGAAATACCTCAAGGAACAAAGCGCAAGAGAGATAGAGGAAAGTGTTGCATAGGTTGTGCAAGGTATGCACGTATACTCCTTTGAGTATAAAAAAATCTATTGAAAGACCCTGCAAAGAGTGCATAGGGTCGACACCACTTAGAAGGTGTCGAAACTTTCTAAGAAAAGAAAAAAAAATCAGGAGCTTGAGTGGAGGAACAACTCAAGGTGCAACTCGGGGTCAAAACCCTTTGAATATTCAAACTCAGAGGACTTGGTGATAAAAATATATAAGGAAGGAATATTTATTTAAGGTGGGAGATGAACATATGAGATCCATTCGGGAGTTGGCAGGAGATCCGACATCCATCAGATCTGGGAGAGTTGCACAGACGTTAAGGGAGGAATTCCTTCGAACTTCGTGCATTCGAAATATTTGAAGTATGGAGGTATCAGAACCTTCAAAGTCGAGAAGGTCTGAACTAATCATGACTGTCTGATTTTCTGTGGACTCACATCACTCGATCACAGGTTCTGGCGCAAAGCACTTCGGAGGAACTAAAGAGTGGAATTCGTGAGTTCCAAGATTCCGAAGACCCAAAGGCTTGGATTCCATCAGGACCGTCGATCCTGAAGACAAGTGTCACTAGATCAAAGGTTTCGAGAAGCAGAGGTTTCAGAGGGTTCTTGGAGCAGGGAGTGCCAAGGCACCTATGGGCCTGAAGGTCGGAGCAAGCCTCAACCATCGATCTGCGAGAGCACACGTGAATGGAGAAGATTAATTCCTATAGTTTGGTATCCATAAGGTTACAAGGTGTGGAGTAGATAACCTCCCCAGACTCCCAAACTCCAAAACAATTCTAGACTATCCATCTATAAGCACCTGGGATCCCAAAACGAGATATTATCCATTGATTCCAGAGCTTGAAGAAGAGATGGATCATTTCTTTCCATGGCCACGCATCATTAGATCTAGATATCCGGAGGAGTGATACTACGGGGGCACATGATGTCAGAGTGTGGAGAATTTTGAAAGACTAGAATCATGAAGTGGCTTGAAATCCATCAATATGATAGTGGAAGGAGAGTCATCAGATCTCCTTCGGAGTTCGACTCTCCAGAATATTCATTGTTCGAGAGGTTTGGAGGTTCGTTCTATCAGAGCTTCTGAAGATTGGAAGCTCCAAAGTCCTGAAATGAGTAGAGTAAGGGGAATGACCCCTTGATTTTGAGCTGAGGGTCACGTGGACCTCATCCCTTACCAACAAAATCCCTCTAAAAGGAATTTTTTTCCCGAATTAGAAGGAAAAGAGCTGTGGAAAAACGAAATGGAAGGTTTGGTCAAACCTGCGAGCCAATCCATCTATGGAAGTTTGAACATCCTTATATTGGGAGGTCAGTAGGCTCCAAGAGAGGGAGGGGTCTGCATCAAGTGGTATCAGAGCCATAATTAAGCTCTATGTGAAGAAAATTCAGAATCATTCACCAAGAAGACATAGGGACAAAGCTGTAGAAAATACATCCATGGAAGAAGAAATGAGGCAACTCTGTGGAAGATTCGATTCCATGGAGACAGTGTAGATCAGGAGAGCACCTAATGCTAGTGACATCAGCGAGGTCAAGAGTGATAAATTGGAAGTAGAAGGAGCTAGAGGAGAAGACATTGTAGATGAACACTTGTTGAGAGTTGCTACAAAAATGGGGGCCAAAGAAAAAATGGAAATCGCTATGTATGAATGCAATTTGGATGTTGAGGAGTTGTTGGATTGGATAAGGGTCTTAGATAAGTATTTTGATTATGAGGAGATCGAGGATGAAATAAGGTGAAGCATGATGTTACCAAACTAAAGGGACATGCAACACTATGGTGGGATGAATTGCAAGCTGACAGAAGGAGAAAGGGAAAGAAAAAAATAAAAAATTGGGATATGATAGTAGCCAATTTAAAGGCTAAGTTTATACCCAAGGACTATTAGATAAATTTGTTGAGGATATTATAGAACCTAAGATAGAAGGGATTATCAATGAAGGAGTACACTAAGGAATTTTATAGGTTGAACATATGATCAGGACATCGTGAGAGCGATGAAGAGAAGGTTGAAAAGTTAATTAATGGCCTGAGATATGAAATCTATGATGAAATTAGCATGATGACAATGAGAACGGTTGAAGATGCTTATTAGGTGACATAAAAATTAGAGCAGAAGTAGAAAATCCAACGAAGCAAAGGAAGAATCCCAAACATAGGTAAGGGAATTGTTTGTGAAAAGTCCCATAATCCCAAGGTTGGGACTGGAAAGTCCCACAGTCATACAAAAAGAGGAGGAAGTTCTAGAGGTGGACAACATGGTAGAAGAAACTCTTTTTCTCGAGGAAGAGGACGAGGTAGAGGAAGAGAAGTGAGATGATATGACTGTGGAAATATAGGATATATGTCTTTGGAATGTCCTGAAAGGAATAAGAAAGAAGGAGGTGGAGAAGCTCACATTTCTTAAGCTCAAAGGAAGAATGTGGAGGCAGAAGCAGCAGAAGATGGGAAATCCCTCATGATGAGGAAAATTCTCTTAAATCTAGAGAAGGAGGTGGAAAAACCAATCCAGAGAAATAGTGTTTTTAGGAATGATTGCAAGACCAAAGACAGAGCATGCAAAGTGATCATACACAATGGGAGAACGGATAATTTAGTGTCCACATAAATGGTAGAAAATATGGAGTTGGAGACAACTACACATCCAAACCCGTACAAGGTATCGTGGTTGCAGAAGGGAACACCAAGTCATGGTAAGTCGACAATGTACTATTCAATTTAAGATAGGAGGTTATAAAGATGAGATTTTGTGTGATGTAATACCCATGGAATTTTTTCATGTTTTGTTGGGAAGACCATGGAAATTTGATAGAAATTTCATACGTGATGGGAGAAAGAATACTTTCACCCTCGAGAAGAATGGTCGTACACACATGTTGCTAACAATGGAGGATAAGAAAGTGAAGGAGGAAGCCATCCCAAGCATACTTGTCATGAGTGGGATGGAACTCTTGAATGAAGTCAAGAAGGAACATGAGATGCAATTTGTCGTGGTGAGAAATCCCAGAGTTATCCTTGCAAGTAATTTTTTGGATGATCTGCTTGTACAGATTCAGGAACTGTTGGATAATTTTGTATATATTATGGTGGATGAAATACCTCGTTCTTTTCCACCCATTAGGATTATTAGTCATCACATTGAAATTATTCCAAGAGAAAGTTTTCCAAACAAAGAATAATATAGGTTGACACCTCAAGAAAATGAGGAGGTGAAGAATCAAATCCAATATTTTTTGGATAAGGGTTTGGTCAGAGAAAGTTTGAGTCTGTGCATAGTACCAACTGTGTTGAGTCCAAAGAAGGATGGAGGTTGGAGACTGTGCATAGATTCTAGAGCCATCAACAATATTATCATTAGGTATAGATTCCCTTTACCCAAAATGGATGATCTGATGGATTGATTGAGTGGAGAAAATTATTTTTCTAATATAGATATAAAAAGCAGTTATCACCAAATAAGAATGGGAGACGGATATTAATGGAAGATAGCATTCAAGACAAATGAAGGAATGTATGAATGTCTTGTTATGCCATTTGTCTTAACAAATTCCCCAAGCACATTCATGAGATTGATAAATGAAGTACTCAAATAATTCATAGGTAAGTTTGTTATTGTGTGTTTGCATGATATCCTAGTCTTGAGTAAAACTGAAGAAGAACACTTAAGGCACTTGACATTAGTGATGAGGAGGTTGCAACAGGAAAAGTTGATGATAAATCTGAAGAAATGTTATTTCATGAAGACTTAACTGATATACTTTGGTTTTGTGATCTCTTCAAATGAATTGAAGATGGATCCAGAAAATGTGAGGGAAATTAAGGAATGGCCTTCTCCGAGAAGCATATTTGAGGTGAGAAGCTTCCATGGATTAGCAATTTTTTATAGAAAATTCATCAGGAATTTCAGTGGCATTTGTTCACCCATACTGGACATGATAAATAAAAAACATAAGTCTTTTAATCGGACAGCAAAAGATGAAAAGAGTTTCAGAGTATTGAAGGAGAAGATAACAGAACAATCGATTATGGTTCTGCCATATTTCAATAAAATATTTTAGGTAAGGTGTGATGCCATTGGAGTAGCTATTGGTGCAGTATTGAGACAAGAAAAGAATCTTATTGCTTATTTCAGTGAGAAGTTGAATGACACCAAGAGGAAGCACTCAATGTATGATTAGGAGTTTTATGTTGTAATACAAGCTGTGAAAAAATGGAGGCACTATCTTGTTCCAAAGGAGTTTGGTTTGTACATTTATAATCAAGCTTTAAAATTCATAACTATATAGGAAAAGTTAAACCAAATACATGTTAAATTGGTAGAATTCATGTAGAATTTTACTTTTGTTATTAAACACATTAGTGGTAGTGCTAACAAGTTTTTTGATGCTTTGAGCAGGAGATGTCTGATTATTGAGGAATTTCAAGTGGAGACCTTAGGGTTTGAACACCTTAAGAAAATGTATCGTGAGGATCCAGACTTTAAAGAGTCTTATGAAGCATGTGAGAACCCTTCACTAAGGGATAGAAGCTAGTGGATAGAGTATCTAATTTAGGATGGACTGTTGTTTAAGGGAAGCCAACTTTGTATCCTGAAATTCTCAATGAGAGACAACTTGTTGAAAGAAAAACATAGTGGAGGATTGGTTGGACATTTCAACCATGATAAAACTTATGTGCAGTTAAGTTCTTCATACCATTGGCCATGTATGAGGCCCGATGTAAATAAGTTAGTGGATAAATGCAGAATCTGCCAGTATGCAAAAGGGAAGCAAAATAGCATTGGTTTGTATCAGCCATTTCCTATTCCAGATAGGTTGTGGGATGAAATAAGTATGGATTTTGTGTTAGGATTGCCAAGAACCTAGAGGGGGAGAAATTCCATATTTTTTGTGGTTGACATATTTTAGAAGATGGAACACTTTATACCATGCCAGAGAACAAGCGATTTCACTCACATAGAAAATTTATTTTTCAAGGAGATTGTGAGATTACATGGCTTTCCAAGGAGCATAGTCTCAGACAGAGATACCAAATTTGTGGGACACTTTTGGAGAACTCAGTGGAAAAATTTGTGGACAAACTTGTCCTTCAGTTCAACATATCACCCTCAAACACATGGGTAAAATAATGTGGTAAATCATAGCTTGGGAAATATATTAAGAAGTCTAGTCACTGAACGTCATAACCAGTGGGATTATATTTTGCCTCAGGAAAAATATGCTTTTAATGATTCTCCAAACAGAAGCACTCGAAAAAGACTGTTTCAAATAGTGTATGGAATGAATCCGAGAGGGATTTTAGAGTTAATGGATTTGAAACATGATGAGTTCATAAGTGCAGGAGAAGAATAATTTGTTGTAGAGATGCAAAATCTTCATGATCGGATAAAGAAACAATTGCATGAGAGAAGTTAGAAGTATAAAATCCAAGTTGATCAAAAAAGAAGAGAGGTTCAATTCGAAGTTGGAGATCTAGTTCTGGCACACCTGAGGAAGAAAAGGTTCCCAAGGGGACCATATAATAAACTGAAGATGAAGAATATAGGACCATGCAATATTCACAGAAAATTTGATGCTAATGCTTATGAGATTGAACTGCCAGAGGATGTGGGTATATCGCCCATATTTAATGTTGCGGACTTGTACCCATACAGGATGGATGATCCAGGATGATTGGATGATCAAAAATGGATTTAGTGGGAAAAATAGATGCCAACAGTAGAAAATCCACAAATGGAGTGTTACGAGGAAAATCTCTCTATGGCTGGGGTGAACCACAACTGATGGAAATGACTGCAGAAATCAACTTTATCCCAACAACATGCTATGTAAACCAATGTGCAAGAAAGATAAGAAAGAGGCCTACCTCACCCAGATGTTCGATGATGTCCACCGTTGAGCACTTTGACCCAAAGCTATGTACCTGCAACAAGTTCACAACAAATGAGCAAAAGCAAGAGTATAGTGTAAATATAAAAAGTTAGCACATTAGATAGCATAATCCATCAATATACAAATAGCATAATCCATCAATATACATAACAAATATGCCCATGGATAATAATACATATATTTTCAAGATATCAATTGGACGGGAAAGGAGTATTTCTATTAATAAATGATCAACAGAAGTGAAACTATTACAGACTTCTGTGTCGGCACGGTTTGGAACCAAGAAATCGATTTCCTTCCAATTGGGTCCCTGCCACTTCAATCATCTGTCAACGACAAGCTCATATAAGGGATACAAAGAGGTTCTCCATCAAATAAGTGAAGAGCTTGGGGGTTGAACATTGATTTTAGACTTAAAGGACAAAGGGATGCAGACTCGATATAAAGTAAATAATTTATCTAGAGTAACTTTGCTCTCAAAGTTGAATTATCTCTTCTTTCCACAACTCGGAATTGGCTTCTTTATAGCCTTCAAAATGCAACTGAATGGACGAGTCAGAATGTTTCCAGTATATGGAAGGCCAAGGATTATAGATCTCATGTCGTGACATGGAAACCCAACATTTAATTTTGATTTTTTGGCACAAATCCCAATGTATGTGGGTTGTAGTGGAGTATCCTGCGTATACACTTGTTGTGTAGCTTTCAAGGTGTGTATAAGTGGAAAGATTTATATTTTTAGCTCTGGATTTTATCATCAGAGAATGTAAGTCTGCATGGGGGAATGGAATAAGTCCCTCTCTACAAGATTGCATAGGGTGAGACAAATCTTGCTCTAACAGATGCCCCCTAATGTGTAAGGTTAGAGGAGTATCTGAGATGGACAAAATACATTATAAATAACCCAGGAGTGGAGTGGTAGAGAACCAGCTGGATGAACTGAATTTCTCATTACATTCTTCACTAACTTTGCATACATGGTTGCCAAAAATACACTGCAAATCCATGTGAAAATATACCAAACAAGTGTTTGTGGCCATGAATAGGAAAATACAAATACGGTTACATGCAAATAGTTGTCATAGTTACGAACAAGGCCTAGTAGTACCAGTCTCAAAAAAACAATCTGAAGATATCTATATACCATGGAGGACAAACTATTCTCCCATGATCACTGAAGTCATATAGGTACTCTGTAAATATAAAAAGTTAGCACATTAGATAGCATAATCCATCAATATACAAATAGCATAATCCATCAATATACATAACAAATATGCCCATGGATAATAATACATATATTTTCAAGATATCAATTGGACGGGAAAGGAGTATTTCTATTAATAAATGATCAACAGAAGTGAAACTATTACAGTTTTCTGTGTCGGCACGGTTCAGAACCAAGAAATCGATTTCCTTCCAATTGGGTCCCTGCCACTTCAATCATCTATCAACGACAAGCTCATATAAGGGAGACAAAGAGGTTCTCCATCAAATAAGTGAAGAGCTTGGGGGATGAACATTGATTTTAGACTTAAAGGACAAAGGGATGCAGACTCGATATAAAGTAAATAATTTCTCTAGAGTAACTTTGCTCTCAAAGTTGAATTATCTCTTCTTTCCACAACTCAGAATTGGCTTCTTTATAGCCTTCAAAATGCAACTGAATGGATGAGTCAGAATGTTTCCAGTATATGGAAGGCCAAGGATTAGAGATCTCATGTCGTGACATGGAAACCCGACATTTAATTTTGATTTTTTGGCACAAATCCCAATGTACATGGGTTGTAGTGGAGTATCCTGCGTATACACTTGTTGTGTAGCTTTCAAGGTGTGTATAAGTGGAAAGCTTTATATTTTTAGCTCTGGATTTTATCATCAGAGAATGTAAGTCTGCATGGGGGAATGGAATAAGTCCCTCTCTACAAGATTGCATAGGGTGAGACAAATCTTGCTCTAACAGATGCCTCCTAATGTGTAAGGTTAGAGGAGTATCTGAGATGGCCAAAATACATTATAAATAACCCAGGAGTGGAGTGCTAGAGAACCAGCTGGATGAACTGAATTGCTCATTACATTCTGCACTGACTTTGCATACATGGTTGCCAAAAATACACTGCAAATCCATGTGAAAATATACCAAACAAGTGTTTGTGGCCATGAATAGGAAAATACAAATGTGGTTACATGCAAATAGTTTTCATAGTTACGAACAAGGCCTAGTAGTACCAGTCTGAAAAAAACAATCTGAAGATATCTATATACCATGGAGTACAAACTATTCTCCCATGATCATTGAAGTCATATAGGTACTCTATAAATATAAAAAGTTAGCACATTAGATAGCATAATCCATCAATATACAAATAGCATAATCCATCAATATACATAACAAATATGCCCATGGATAATAATACATATATTTTCAAGATATCAATTGTACGGGAAAGGAGTATTTCTATTAATAAATGATCAACAAAAGTGAAACTATTACAGACTTCTATGTCGGCACGGTTCAGAACCAAGAAATCAATTTCCTTCCAATTGGGTCCCTGCCACTTCAATCATCTGTCAACGACAAGCTCATATAAGGGAAACAAAGAGGTTCTCCATCAAATAAGTGAAGAGATTGGGGGCTGAACATTGATTTTAGACTTAAAGGACAAAGGGATGCAGACTCAATATAAAGTAAATAATTTCTCTAGAGTAACTTTGCTCTCAAAGTTGAATTATCTCTTCTTTCCACAACTCGGAATTGGCTTCTTTATAGCCTTAAAAATGCAACTGAATGGACGAGTCAGAATGTTTCCAATATATGGAAGGCCAAGGATTAGAGATCTCATGTCGTGACATGGAAACCCGACATTTAATTTTGATTTTTTGGCACAAATCCCAATGTACGTGGGTTGTAGTGGAGTATCCTGCATATACACTTGTTGTGTAGCTTTCAAGGTGTGTATAAGTGGAAAGCTTTATATTTTTAGCTCTAGATTTTATCATCAGAGAATGTAAGTCTGCATGGGGGAATGGAATAAGTCCCTCTCTACAAGATTGCATAGGGTGAGACAAATCTTTCTCTAACAGATGCCCCCTAATGTGTAAGGTTAGAGGAGTATCTGAGATGGCCAAAATACATTATAAATAACCCAGGAGTGGAGTGGTAGAGAACCAGCTGGATGAACTGAATTGCTCATTACATTCTGCATTGACTTTGCATACATGGTTGCCAAAAATACACTGCAAATCCATGTGAAAATATACCAAACAAGTGTTTGTGGCCATGAATAGGAAAATACAAATGTGGTTACATGCAAATAGTTGTCATAGTTACGAACAAGGCCTAGTAGTACCAGTCTCAAAAAAACAATCTGAAGATATCTATATACCATGGAGTACAAACTATTCTCCCATGATCACTGAAGTCATATAGGTATTGGTTCGATGAAAAGGAAGCAACAACTCAGGAAATTTGTAGCCACATAGTGATGTCTTCAAGTATTCTACACAATCCTCCAAAGGTGCAAGTCTACATCATGTGAATAAAGGAGTTGAGGTCGAGCATAATGATACAATGTTTGATTACCAGTCATTGATGTATACCATTAACAAACACAAGATAGCCTACCAATAATGAAAGTAGGTATCAAGGCACCGAGTACATTCTTACAAATGTGAATAGAGGAGTTGGTGTCGAACCCCTGAAGAATCCATCAATCAGGAGACATTGATGTATTCCCAACTTTCGATGGCGAGAGAGCCTGCCACTGATGACTACAAGCCTCAAGGAAATCATAAGACACTAGGCCTCGTTTCTAGATAATGGATTGATGTCGATGGAAATAGACCCACTGAAAGGAGATCATTAAGGCATCTCTCATCAATCAGCACGAGGTACAAAGCAGGAGCTTCATGATTTGTTGGAAATTGAACGAAGATCAAATTCACAAACCAACGACCCTGTGCATATTTCATGTGTGCCAAGTGAAAGTGGTACACGAAAAAGGCCCTCTGAATAACATCCAATGATGAAAACTGCTGACAAAGGAGAGGAAGCCACCAATAAGGTTAATGGAATCCAAGACACTGCATGAATCCCAATGTGTGAACAGATGTCTTATCGTCGAACATAAGGGAAACCACCCAGTCAATGACCAATGATGAAATGTCGATTGTTGGGTTCAAGGTTACCTACCAATGATGAAAGTAGGGATAGGGTGCATGATAGGACTACAATATCATGTGATTCCGAGACAAACTGAGGGTATGACCAACATGCAAAGTCAAGAGTTCTAAGGAGTGGCCGACACAGGTCTATAAACTTCCTTTGAACAACAGCATGAGACATACGGAAGACTCTGGAAGCATAGACCCAATGGTGAAACTATGATATGCAGGAGACATCAATGAAATTCTCTATAGGAACTGGAAGAGTAACTAGTCGGTAGAGAAGACTCTGTGATGAGCTCAGCTTCCTAAGGCCATGCTAAACCCAAAATTATGATGAATGGACTCAAATAACTTTGTGCTTTGTTCAAAGTCGACAAGATTGCTACCGATATAAGATAATACTCCCTTACCTCCCGTGTTTTTTTGTTTTTTCATAGCAAACAAATGCTATGATACAGAGGAGGAAACGAGTGTCGCAAGTAAGAAAAACTATTTCTAGCAGTGGAACATACGTATGCTCAATGCAAGGAAGTGCATGTGGGAGATGGACACTCGGGGGAATGCTTCCTCCTAGGTATAGGGTGTCAAATTGTGAAGGATATAAACAAGGCTTTGCTTGGTTGAGGATGCAAAACTGTTGAGGAAAACAATTCATAACGCAAAGTGAGAACCAATTATAGGCTCAATACTACAAGCAAGGGCATGAGATGCAATCACAAATTAACGCCAAAAAATGTCATTTTTATATATTTTAGTCTACTTGGTGTGAAAAAGGGATAAACTTGTTCCAAATAGATGTATTTTCAAAACCAATTTACGAGTGTGAAAAAGACAAGTTCACTCGGCAATATTTTCACTTTTTGATAACGAGTCGTAATAGAGCTTAACTAAGACTCATGACCTTTCAAATCCAATTTAATGAGTGTGAAAGGGGAAAATCATTGGGAAATCTTTTCCTTTTTAGATGAGTCAGAAAAGAGCTTAAATTAAACTCGTTTGGGAGTCCACAGGGTATAAAGCCTCATTTTTATGAATGAGAAATGAGGCTCAACATAAATTCAAGCACCGATAGTGAGGGACTCCTGGTCCTGTTGAAAAAATCTCTACATGGGTACCAAATGCAGTAAGCGATCTAACTAGGGAACCCATGTTTGGTAAGTCTATACCACTTGAAAACGACACAATTTTATAGCAGATGGAGGGTTCTGTGTCACAACAAATGCATTCATACCTAGAGCGTAAAAAGTGCCAGTTTATAGGATAACACGAAATGCATGATAGAATGGATACCTATCCTATATGCAGGGTAACGAATATACCGGCTCGAGGTGACAAACGGTCGACGTAACACTAAAATCTGCAAGAATCCCAAGTTAAAACTGCAAAAACCAACTCGATCCACTTTTGTGTTAGTCCATTAGGTGCAAAAAATGGTTTAAACTATAGAAAGTGGGTAAAAAAAAATTATAAATAGTAATAAAATCAAAAATTACTACCATTTTCATTTTTTACCCAACTAGTGCAAATTGGACCAAAATTCCTCCAAGATTCAAATGACGATTGTGGGAGCATCGAGCAACGAAATCATGAGACGTTTGGATCAGGTAATTATTGTTCTCTTCCTCTTCAAATTTAGGGGTTTAAAATTTTGAATTAGGTCTTAAATTGTTAGTTTTTGAAGGCCCAAATCATAGATATCAGTGTACGCGGGATGTCCTTGATTAGGTCGTGTACATGATGAGTTATATGAACCTGTGTCAACCATAGGATGCATATATTGAGCCCTACATGCGACTGTGTGCAAAGGAAATTGTGTACAGGCACGCAAATGGATAGTTCTAAGGGTTCTAACTCAAAATTCTAAATGTTTTTGATAGGATGGTGCTTGAATGGCAAGAGAGGGAACATGAGGAAGTTGATGCCACTTGTTAGCACTAGAAGTCACCCCTGGATTGCAGTAGGGATGAGCCTGATACCCATCAGTTGTATGTCATAGTAAACAAATTTAAGGATGGTCTAATGGATGCAATCTCAAGACTATATCACTTTAACTCAGAAAACTGGGTTGCAGATGTATAGATAAGTGAGGTCTTGATCTAACTTAAGCCAGTAAAGTTGTATAGTGGTGAACAGGTAGAAGGTAGGTGAGGAAGTATGAAGGTCTGCTCTGGACATCCTGTCTTCCAGCATCCTTTGGAGTAAAAGTCTCAGATACAAGATCCTCTTGGATCTGAAAACTTCAAGAAACTAAAAATGTTGCAACTATAGATATAGTCAAACCTACACTATACTATAATCACAACACCTGACTCGATCCTCCATGCCTGGGCTTTCAGATTTAGAAGAGAAATGTAAAGAAAGGAGTTGGTTTCCATTAAACAATAAGGCTCAAGGATCAGTTCATAACCAAAGAACCAAAGTCCTCCTCAAAACATTACAATATGGAGCTTACCTCTACCATTGACACTAACAAAATGGCGAAAATTACTACATATACTCAGAACTGGCTCTGGTGCTGGAGGCATGATCATGTCATGAGTTTAAGGCTTTGTGTTGATGAGTTTCTCTATCGGGCTATGCATGTAGACGTTGGTTACACTTTCCATGTAGTCTTATGTCGGACATGATCTCTATCAGTTCAGAATAATAGCCTGCCTCTGTGCTTTATCCCTTTCTGACCTTCTATTTATGGAAGGAGAAAATGTCTCCCCCACCTTCCATATTTACATTAACTACTCCCTCGGGATCTGAGTAAACGAAGTCAACGTATTTGCTTGAAGACATCGTTGTATTCCCTTTGCCTTATGTGCCTTGTTGGATACATGCGAGGAGGACTGGTTGGTGACCATGGATGTTGATGGGGAGGAACGGGTGAGGCGGTAGGTATGGCTTCAGCAGGATATGACACATGTTCAGTGTCCAGGTGGAAGGTCATGGCAACGATGCAGCGAGGACAGAGGGTGTGGTGGTGAAGGGAGAGTGGGGGCAATCATATAGGTGGACATGACATGGGAGACAGATGGCGAGAGGTGAGAGCCGGAGGCAGAAAAGGGGATGTGACATGAGGCGGGGAGTGGAATACACACGGCAGGAAGGGATCTAGTGAGGAGCGATGCTAACACAATGGCAGAGAAGGGACATGTAAGTGGAAGACAAGTGTCAGTGGGAGGTGAGGGTGGTAAGAAGAGCAGGTAAGTGGTATGTTGGATGGGGGGGTAAGCAGTTAGTGGTTTAGTGTAGGGGGTGTCTGATTTCATGAGGAGGCACCACGATAGTGGGGGGGGGGCAATTCAAAACCACCATATCGCCCCCCACCCCGTTAAAGGTAGAAAGGCGGGGGGAATCCAATATGGAACCTATTCCATAGATCTGAGTGTGTAGATCTCAACCGCCCATATCTACGTTTTCATTAGAATGATGCGCACGGGCATATAACTTAGGATAAGTGGATTTTTTTAAACCCATTCTTGTCGCTTTTAGCCAAAAGGGGGGGCATTTCTTAGGAAAACATCCCCTTACAAACATATGTGATAACATTAGGCTCCATGGGGGATGGATTGCTCCCTTCAAGATTCCAAGAATGCCTTTCCAGCTTCAGTGCCTTGCTGTTGGGTTATGGGGTCACTTACTAAACTGAAAATCAAATAGAGAAAATAATATTTACAATTACAAGGGAGCCACTTATGGATCAAGTAAAACATTTCTTTAGAAAATGCCCATTCACAGGGCCACTAAAAACTTCCTCACCTTTCAAGTCCTGCAACCTGTAAGTATTATTTGAAAATACTTCATATATTGTGAAAGGCCTGATCGACAGGTCTTCAAATTTGTTGTTCTTTCCTCTATCCTGCCTAGGTGCATCCCATTTAAGCACTAGATTTCCTAGCAGGAAATCTGTTTTTTTTCTCTTCCTGTTGAAGGCTCGCTTGATCCTTTGTTGACGGTCATGAGCTCTATCCATCACCTGCTCTCTAGTCTACTGGGCTTCTACCAGTTGATGAATTCTTCTGATCATATTGTCAGGTTCTCCTTGATAATCCTGAAATAATTTCGCTACAAGTAAAGCCAGCTGAGAAGTAAAAACAACTTTAGTCCCATAAATAAGTTGGAAAGGGGATATGCCTAGGGATCTCTTTTTCATGACTCGATCATCCCACAGAGGTAACTTGAGCTTTGAATCCCATGCCTTCTTATTGTCTTCTAACAATATTTTAATAAGCTTGACCAAACTTTTGTTAGAGGACTCTGCCAGATAATAGGGAGTGGAGTGAATTAATGAAATCCCAAATTGCTTACAGAACTTGATCAATGGCTCAGACTTGAAGGAGGCAGCATTATCAGTAATGATTCTATTTGGACAACCAAACCTTGCCATAATATCTTCTAGAAAACCAATGATCACTTTGTGTGAAGCACTCCTAGTGGGGATAGGTTCTATCCATTTGGTGAAATAATCTGTTGTAGTTAAGATACACCTATGTTGATCACTAGAAGTAGGATGGATTTCCCCAATGAAGTCTAACCCCCATTGTTGAAAGGGTCGCTACTACAGGCTTTAGTGGCAGAGATTTGAGTTGTTGCTTTCGTGAGAATTTTTTACATTTGATACAGGCTCTGATTTTTTTACAAACATCAGTGAATAAAGTGGGCCAGTAGTACCCCAGCCCTGAGGATTTTGTAGGTTGTGGTCTTCTAGAAATGGTGTCCTCCACATAGGTTTCTATGGAAATCAAAGACATTTTTATGGGCCTCCTATGAGTTTATACATATCAGAAGAACTCCTAGAGGATCTTTCCAATACAAGACCCAGTCAGTAAGGAAATAACTAACTGCTTTGAGCTTTAAATCTCTTGCCTTGATTTTTCCCATATCAACAGGGGGTCTTAATTTTTGCAGAAAATATATAATATCTTTATACCAGGTACATTCTGCCAATGGAGGGGTGTCGTGAGTATTTTTATCAGCGCGCTCATCTTGCTAACCCTGAGATCAGGTGTTGATGAAGTTTGCCCCCAAAGGTCTACAATTAGATTCAGCCAACAGCTTGGCTAAACCTTTGCCTTTAACTATCTTGGTGGGTTTTATTTCCAAATCAAACTTGAGGATTTTCACAATCCACTTGCTCCTTCTTCCATCTATGTCGGGCTGAATGAGAATGTCCTTCACAGTAGCTGAAGGGAAATATGAAATAACCCTTGAATGAATAACATAGCTCCTGAAAGCCTTAAGGGATTTCATCAATGCATAGGGTTGCTTCTCCATGATGTCATATTTGATCTCTACATCCCTCAATGCCCTGCTAAAAAAGGAGAAAGGTTGTTCAAATCCCTCAACATTTTTCTGCAACAAAACAGTTGCCACTGTATCAAAAGAAGTAAAAGAAAAAATCAGAAAATCCTTGGAATAGTCAGGATTGATCATCATGGGGGCCTCAGTCAATGCTTTCTTAATCTGGCTTAAGGATTCCCTAGGTTCAGTAGTCCACTTTATTGCATTCCCCTTCCTGAGCATGGATGTGATATGCTTCACCAATTCAGCAAAATTTGAAACAAACCTCCTTAGAAAGTTAATCTTGCCCAGAAAAGACTGAACCTCTTTCCTGGAACTTAGGAGTGATAATGTTTGGATTGCTTCCACCCTGTTGGGATCGATCTTGAATCCCGCAGTTGATACTATGTGGCCAAGAAACTTTCCCTCGTTCATAGAAAATAATGATTTCTTGGGGTTAAGGGAAAGACCAAACCTTCTGCATTTCAAAAAAGCTTTCCTCAGATGATAGCAATGTTCTTTATCAGATCTAGAAAATACTATTATGTCATCTAGATAGATGACCACAAATTTATCTTTCTCCCCAATGAAGGTGATGTCCATGGCTCATTGAAAGGTTGTTGTTGCGTTCATTAACCCAAAGGGAATTTTCGCATACATGAATGTGCCCCAAGGAGTGGTGAAGGTTGTCTTTTCTTTTTCCTCAGGTAAAACAAAGATCTAATTATAGCCAGAAAATCCATCAATCATGGACATCTTGTATGCGCCTGTTACCCTCTGCAATATATGTTCCATCTTTGGTAGCGAGTAATTGTCCTTCTTTGAGCTCCTGCTCAGATTTATAAAGTCGACACAGAGCCTGATTTCTCCATCCTTATTTCTTACTAGGACCAATTTGGCTACCCATTCTGAATATCTCAGGGGGACAAGATTTGAGAATCCAGCAGCTTCTTTACCTCCTTCTCCATGATAGGCAGTAACATAATATTTATCTGTCTCAACTTCTGCCTAAATGGTTTGGATTCTTCCTTCAATAGGATCTTGTGCTCTATAACACTGATGTCATATGTTCCGAGGTCTTCATAGGTCCAGGAAAACACATTAGAAAAATATTTTAATAGCTCGGTATACTCAGCCCTCTGCTCCTTTGACAAGATATTAGATAACTTGAAAAACTTTGGCTTCTCCTCCATGCCAATATTGCAGTCAGCCACACCAGCATCATCATTTGAGATTTTTCCCTTTACTGCCACATTATTTCTATCAAAAATCATTTCCAAAGGATGTAGTCCTTTGGGGATGTTATTGCTAGGTAGCTGAACAATATGATGATCAACAAATCTTGTTCAGAAAATCATCAACATAAGGATTGGCTTTAGAAGCAGGGTCTTGATCAATATGCAATGCTGAAAACTCCTCTATATCCTTCAGGAACCTTTTGATTTCAAGGTCGTCCTAATACACCTTCCAATGCTTGACATTATCAGGTATGGAGGGCACGTATTTTACTTTTGTATCATACATGAGCTTAGGTGGCAGAGGAACTCTAAAATTGCTCGCTGAAACATCCATGGAATCAACCATAGTGTTTTCTCCTCTTGGAATAAATGATATATTGAAATCTAGGAAAACATTGTCAGAGACGTCCCATACTTCATTTATGTAACTCCTAAGTCGAGGGTCTTTGTCCTGATAAACTTTTCTGATCTGTTGGATAATCAACTCATCATCTCCAAACATTAATATCTCTTCAATACCCATGACCTTTGCAGTCCTTAGGCCCAAAACGAGAGATTCGTACTCTGCCACATTATTGGTGGCTTCAAATTCTAATTTGTAGGACAGAGATATAATTTCCTGAGTAGGGGAAACATCGACCACTCCAACACCAGCAATGTTGGATTACTAAGAGGGGGGGTGAATCAATGATAGTCCAATTATAATATTTTTTACCCAAATTGATCCAAGTGTTATATCAAAGTAGGATTATTATCCAATAATGAGCAATAAGAAAAGAACAATCACACACATACATAGTACACAGTACAACAGTGTTTTACGTGGAAACCCAAATCGGGAGAAAACCACATAATGATTTTTCTTATATGTCTTGAAGAATTACATTCATTGGAAGCACCAACTTCCTTTGTTTTCCATCTGCAACTGGAAGGAGGATCCAACCCCATAGATTCTCAGGCTACAACCTAAGGGAATCTCCAACTCCCCAATTCTCTAGCTACAACCAGAAGGAGGCTACAACCCCCTATGTTCTTCGGCTACAACCGAAAGGTGGCTAAAAGCACCTGTCCTTTCCCCGTCCTGCCATCCTGAAGTAGAAGTAGAATGATGGAACCACTGTCAACCTGTCACTTTGAGATATACCACTGTAAACCTGTACCCATAAATCTGAACAATGCATCAACCATGCATCAACCTGTACCTCAACCTGTAATCAACCTCTACCATAAATAAGTGCATCAACCATGCACCAAGTATGTACCAATCATGTTTCAACTACTCATCAACTATGACTCATCAATATGTACCAACATCATCAACTCTACACCTCATGTATGTGCCAACTCATCAACTACTTGTCTCAACCATGTACTCAACAT
>JZKD02S1652423.1:52789-88766 GCA_000966675.3 Picea glauca | reverse complement strand
GCTAGAATGGTGGCAACTTATCTCTGAGAAGAGATGTGACGGCTACTCGCATTCACAAGAAGATGATTACAATGAGGCTCTAAAGGCCTTTTTACAATAAACAGGAATGCCAAAAGTCCTGGACGTCCAAAAACCTAACCTTATGAGATGAAGCGCCAAAAGTCATGTGGGCCCCGTTTAGGTAAGTGAGTACATAACTTTTGCATACGATCTTTGTTTTAGGCGTGTGATAGCTCATTGGAAAGGTATCTCCGAGGATAATTATTTTGGGGGCTCAATCATGCCTTCGGCTATCATTGAGAACCTTCATCTCGAAAAACCTTCATTTGGGCCCTCAAAATGGCCCCAGAAGTTAAAACCTGCTAAAAATAGTAAATTGCCAAAATTGCCAAAAAGTCATTTTGAGCCATTTGGAAAAGGTGGGTGGCCACCAATATCCACCTAGATCATGATATTCTCTTGAGAGGACCTCGCGATCTAGTCATGTCACGGTGGACCGAGGTGATGAGCCAACAAGGGAGAGGTAGCGTTCCAACACCCTATAACGAGGAATTCTTCTACTGGTGGTGGTGACAGGTCATTTCTCTGGAAGACTATCCCTACAAGGGGATCGACTTAAGAGGAGATCCAGACATGCCACTCCCACCACAAGCCGCCTACAGTGACATAGGTATGTCAAAAAAAAATTACATATTTCAATTTTTTGTATTTTTGTATAATTAGGAAAAAAATATTTTTGGATGGTGTTTAAGTATTGACTAGACATTTATGTATTGTAGATGTGGGTCCACAACGGCTAGAGGGTTTCCCTCGACATCGACAGAGGAACCGGGGAGACGAGGTGGTGGGAGGAGAGGCTGAGAGAGTCCTACAAAACATGCAGGGCAACCTGTCGCATTTGACTCATAGGATACCCATGGTTCAGGCAGAGGATCTGCTTGAAGCCATGCAGCGATAGGTGGTTGGTGTACCCAGGGCATGGGTAAGAATCTTTTGGCATCTCGCAAACATCGTGTTTTCTACCATGACACACATATGGAACCACGGGCATAGATGTCATGAGATATTGTAATACCGACTGTATATGTGTATTGAGGGTGTTAGCTCCATTTTGTACTATAAACACCATATTTTTTGAAATATATAAAACGGATCTTCAACTTTACTTATATTTTACAATGTGTACATTGATTAGATGGTTTTCTTTGCTTTTAATTATGTGACAAATGCCAATCTAAAACAAATTTAGCATAAGCATTGGATACATGATTAGAATTCCTAGGAATATGATAATATGTAATAAAATCAAATTGTCATTCTAAAAGACGCACCCGTAGGAATCGTCGGAGTAACATAGGATCACGTACATGGTAATGATTGTTTAATTGATGTACTACTAACTGGGAATCCAGGCGAACTTCTAATGAATGAATTCCATGTGAGATAGCATCGCACAAAAGTTCTATGAAGGTGCTATATTCAGCAACATTGTTTGTGGATGGCCCTGGGCATATGCCACCTGAAGACACCAGTAGACCTCTTGGCAAGTAAACCATAGCCACGATAATATGTTGATTCCCCCTAGCTGAAGTTGGGTTTTAATTGACTAAGTCCACCCCCAACTTGGTGAAGGAACTGACGGTAATGACTGGATGAATAGGGGTTGTATGCGAGCGCATTTTTCGAGTGAACACCTGGCAGGGGTGACACTTCTTAACTGCTTCAATGCAATCTTTATAGATCGTAGGCCAGGAATAACTAGCTCGCCAGATTTTTTGGGTTGTAGCAAGCTCAAATAGATGACCACCACAAGCCCCACTGTGGCAATCGTTCAGAACATAATCAACTTCTCTATGAGTTAAACAACGACGCAAGATATCGTCTATTCCTTGGTCATACAAAGTGTCACTGACGATAGTATATTTCTTAGCTTGGTATCTTATATGCCATTGTTCATCTCATGAGATATGTTGAGGGAACTTCAAGGTATGAAGATAGAGAACTATGTCTCCATACCAGGGGTCAAACAAAGAGACAAGAAAAATGTGTTCGCCTACAAACGAATGAACATGGATAACATACTCATCTAATAATGGAAAATCGGATATCAACTCTGCAAATACTAGGGATTTCTTGGATTTCGCAGAAGTGAAATCGAGATCAAACTCCTGTAAAATGACAATCCATTTATTATATTTTCCCCCTATGATACGATGGGTAAGGACATATTGAAATGGATTGACATCAGAAACCACCATAGTTTTACAAAGTAATATGTAATGACACAAACGTTGGACTGCGTGAATGACAGCCAAATCTAGATTCTCAACGTGAGTGTAATTGAGTTCAAGACCGAATAAAGTTTGACTAAGATAGTAAATGATGTGCTCATGGAGCTCATCATCCTCCTGAACCAAAACCATGCCAATCGTATCCTCAGATGTGGTGATATAAAGAAATTAATCTCTATTGTAGTCAGGCGGCTTCAGTAGTGGTGTCGACACCAAATCTTTCTTCAAAGCATCAAAGGACTCCTGGGCTCGCCAATCCTAGATAAAAGGGGTGTCATTCTTCAAAAGACGCATGAAACCTTTAGTGATAGTGGCATAGTTCACTATAAACCTATGAGGAAATTTATCCTTCCCCTGTAAACCCTGAAGTTGTCTAATCATGCACAGGGGAGGCAATCGAAGTATTTCCTCAACCTTAAGTGGATCCACCATGATCCCAGTCTCAGAAACTAGAAAACCTAAAAGACGACCAGACTTAATGCAAAATATGCACTTGTTAGGGTTCAACCGGATTCTATAGTAACGACATCTTTCAAAAAAAAGTTGAAGGTGAGTAATGTGATCCGCTCTCTTGCGAGAGTGAGCAACAAGATCATCAAGGTAAGATTCGACTATGTGCTTAAGATCATGAAAAGAAAAATTCATGGCACACTGAAAGGTTTCTCCGGCGTTTTTAAGGCCGAAAGGCATTTTACAATATGCAAAAGTACCCCAAGAAAAAACAAATGTCATCTTTTGTTGATCCTTGAGTTTGATTTGAATTTGATTATATCCTCAAAATCCGTCCATAAAAGAAAATACTTTGCTTCCCGCACACTCTTTGAGAATCTGATCGATGAAAGGTGTGGGGAAGTTGTCTTTAGGACAAGACTTGTTCAGGTCGTGGAAATCCATACATACACAGATGGTTCCTTGATTCTTATCTACAGGAACGGGGTTGGATACCCATTGGATCAAGGGAACTGGGTAGATGAAGCTAGCATTAAGTAGCTTCTCCACCTCTTCCTTAATAGCAGGGACCTTTTGAGGGTTGACAACTTTAAGATGCTTGTCAAATAGTTTTATCATCTAGAGACATTCTAATCCATGTCCGACAATACGAGGGTCAATCCCTGGCATCTCTTCATAGGACCAAGCAAATATGTCTCGGAATCCTTGAAGAGCTGAATGTAGATCAGGATTTCTTCTAGCGAACAATCCGCAGCAATATTTACGTTTTCAACCTTACCAGGGGTACGAGAGATGTCAATCTAGATGGTAGGAGAGATATTTGCCATATTTCCTTCGGCATAAATGTTGTTCGTATCAAGAGGAACTATAACATGACTGACTATCTTACTCAAAGTATATCGAAAATTGGCTTGTTCAATTCTTTCAATCTCTAGCAGAAAATAAGAGTGGTGATGCATATCATCCCAGGGTTTTTCAGAACCATTCATGGCTTTGATGATGGCTTCATCCGAAGGCAAATTCCCATCGATGAAATCATGCAAACAAGACAAATAAGTGGCCTGCACGGGCCTAAACACGGTATCGTCCTCTTCCGTCGGCGACGGAACAGGATCGGGATCGACAGAAGAGTCAAGAATATCTTGATACACAACATCTATTACCGATAGTGGCATGGCCATTCCATCATGTGACTAATCTTCATAAGACGAAGTCGGGTAAGGTAGTGTCCATGGATCATTAAAATAATATGTGTGGAAAGGAATGGACTTCCCAGTAGAGACAGGCCTGCTGGACATGGCATAAACATGATGACTCAGTGTCGAGAAGTTGAAAGTACCCATGAGGGAAGAATACACTCTGACACTAATATTCTCAGTTTCTAGCTAAGAATTATCAATTGCAAGGATAGATTGTCTAGGAGATGCATTAGGACTAGAGAACGCAAAGGATAACTGATCGATCGTCATGATATTCCCTTCGTGAGGAAAGAAAAGAGTACAAAATATGGACAATACGATAGTGATCATATCATAAGTCCAATTGCGACCTAGTAACAAGTTATAATCAAGAAGTGCATCAACTACCTCCACTTCCACCTCTACTGTCTTCCCACCTAACTAGACTGGAAAGGTAGGGAGAATACCATGAGGGCGGAAGGAATGACCATCGAAAGCAGTCAACATGTTCGATGACTTGGAAAGAGTCAGAGAACCGAGATATTTCAAATAGACCAGGGACATCACACACGTAGCAACACCTTCATCAACAACTGCATGTTTGATGGTATACTTTGAATACTCTGCATGGATTTGGAAAGACACATGGTAAGGCAAGTGAGGCTTAACATCTGTGACGTCAAACTTGATAACCTTCGAGCCACTGGGTTCTAAAGCTCCTAAAGCAGAGAGTAAGGCATTCCTCTATGAAGGACACGTTTGGAGTACCTCCAAAGCCGACATCGCACAAGGGTTTTGACCTAGGTCCTCAACAATGGAGTAGTTCTGGGCAGCTCTAGCATTTGGATTATGGGTAGAGCGCTTGAGTACTCCTTTCGGAATACAAGGTGGTGGATCTGGTTTCTCAATCTATAAAGTCATCTCTGGAGGAGAAGGAGGATATTCTAGACCAGGAATAGTTTTTTTAGAACTATAGTCTCGAGATCGAGTGGCTACAACGATTTTCACATCGACCATATTGATACATAAACGGTCTCCATCTTGCGACTGTTGGTTTTGACCTCCACCAGCCGCATTTCCAATGTTCAAGGAGCTCGAGGCTAAGTGTTGATTATGAGGGAATGGATTGGTCATCACGGTGGGTGATTGAGTGAAATAGCCTCATAGCTTCTGCAAGTTTGGGAAACAAATGTGTAATGTGATCATATGTGCAAAGCTTACAGGGAAACTTCACCTTACGTCTTTCTCATTTACCCTCTCTAGCATTACTACTCATCTTCTCATTATTGTTAGTATCCTTAGTTTTACTACCATTTTTCCCACCCTTACAGTTGTTACACCCTTTCTTATTATTCCCTCCTGGTTGTTGGTTACCATTCGGGTTGGTCGTCGATTGCACTAAGTGTACATCCGCCGACTAAGTGGAGTTGGAATACACATATGAGGTTGGTCCCTTTGCAGATAGGCTTAAAGACAACTCTTTCAACTGGTTTTTCATCGAGTCTAAAAACTTTACATTAGAGGAACCTACGATGCCATCGGCACGAGGTCCGGGCTTTTTCCTAGGGTCATAAGTAGACCGCAATGCGTCAGGAAGAAGGTGGTATAACATCCCAGACTGAGAATATATCAAATCTAACTGTTGGGCCCTAAATATTTCTTCCTCTTCCATGGTAACCCCAAAAGTAGCAACGTCCTTCGAGATAGAAGAGTGCAAAGACTTAAGAAACCATTCTAAAAGAAAGGTTGGGGGTATAGGGGTCTTAATCAACCTCTTCTGTCTACGCCACTCCTGGAGATGGTCTGAGATATGAGTGGCGGTGTCCTGGCATAAAGTAGACAAGATATCTAAGACATCATCATAATGGATGGGAAACTGGAAGTGGTTAAGAAAGATCATCACCAACTGACTAAAAGTTTGATATACCCCCTTGGGTAGCTCAATATACCATTTTGCAACAACTCTGATGAGGGTGCATTGAAATAATATCAAACAAATAGAATCATCATTAAGGGAGTTTGATGAGCACTAAAGGTGAAAGGTAGTGATGTGATCACCAAGATCCTCTCCATTCTTACCCTCGAACTTCGGGATGTCTGAAGGAAGTTTGGTGGGGACCGAGGTCCAAGTAGGATCATGACTCACAGGGTAATTCATTAACTTAGCCAAATATGGCATATTAAGCGTGGCCAGAAAAGGGAGATGGGGTTGCGACATCTAGCCCCAACCTCCCAAGAAATATTGTTCTTGTGGATTTGTAGGCCATCCAGGGTTCTGGTAAACACCATGGCCTTGTCCGACATTATAACGCCCCCCTCTGGGCTGATTCATATAGGGTTGATTGGGCACCATTCCAGCAGGAATGTTATGTTGAGGATTATAGAAACTGCCCCCAGCCAGATTAGATCCAAGTTGGGGGTTGCCCAAAGTGTGAAACTGACCTTATCTGGGATGGAAACCGGAGGCTAAGGGCGGATTCGTCATGCCAAAATAATTGGTCGGAATCTGCATCAAGGAGGTAGGATTGTAATACGGACCTTGAGCTGAAGCTTCTCCACCAGGTTGACTATTCCACCCAAAAGTAGGAGGATTGGACCCAGGGTTAAAAGCAAGGATACCTCCCATATTAGGATTCATTTGAGGGATTTGAGATCCACCAAATGAAAAAGGAGTGTAGGGAGGTGTACTTCCCCCAAGCCCAATGCTAGAATTAGGGCCAACAGTTGGGATGGAGCTCGAAAAATGTGAAGTGAAGTTGGGAATACCATAAGAAAATGGAATAGAAACCATAGGGATGGACTGAACATTGTGGCCTGGTGAGTGGCCAAGATACCCAAAAGGGTTCAAGGCAATAGCTTGAGCATTAACTATAGGATGGGCCATAGTAATGATAGGTACCTCTGGCACTATGACCATAGAGGTTGTAGGGGTCGAAGGGGTTCCATTAACTATAGTGGGTATGGGATTCGAAGAGATCCCATAATTCTGAAGACCAAGTTTAGTACTCATCCTTGTAGAATCACAATTTTGAACGGTGGATGTGTGTGTACCACATATAATGACTCTACGCCTTTTAGAAGGCAAGGACACAAAATCCATTGGTAACTGTAACAAGTGACGAGACCAGCGGGGAGGCTGGTCTGACTCCACAGTGACTTAAGACTCTAAAGATAAAAAATATATCTTAAGGCCAACTAGTAAGCAAAGAGTACACCAAAAGTCAAATGACCAATATGTATGCAAACAGGGTAAAGTGGCTGACTGGCCTCCCTCTCTAAAGAAGGTATGTGTCACCCAAGAGGGGCCTGAGACTCCCTGCTAAAGATCGGAGGTAACAAAATCAGTTATAAGGGCCCTCATGGCCCTAACAACTAGTCGGTCATATCCCCCCAGAGAGGTAATCCTCCATAAAGGTTGTGTGTTGTCCGACCCTTATCTGACCCAAGGTACCTATAGAATAACCCCTGCAAGTAACCTATGAGACATCTAAGTCAAGAAACTAATAATCCATTGTATAATCGATGCACATGCAAGCAGTCCTAAGTCAAGTCCACCGTATGGGAAGGGTAGCAAATCCTGAAACCTTGAAAGCACCACCTCTCACGGAGGTAAGGGCACTAACAAGATCCTCAAATATGAATAGATCCCCAGAAATATCTCTGACGCTAGGAAGGTATCGGGGGGATATCCCTTCAACCAACTTCGTGTGACCTCGTGATTAACTTCGGTGTGATCGGAGCCTCCTAATCTTACCAATTATACAATGTATTTCTCCACTCCCTGAATTAGACACATATGTTGATTTAACTGCCTTGGAGAATTTTACTCACAAAATCCTATTCCAAGGCACTAAATCCTAAGGTAGTTTGTGCACCCTAGAAAATAAAATTTCTACTAATAAATTTTAAATTACAGCATTGATTTTATAGGTGTGATTACTCAAAAAGGTATGGTGATCAAACTCATGGTGTTATGACTCTGCAAGAAAAGTAAAAATGAAAATAATGCAAAGTCCTAACTTTAACTTTTAATGTATGATATGCCTCTAAAAAATGATGCAATTTTCAAATTCAACTCTGCAATTCAGAAGTAAAATGAAATCTTTCACTGTATTCACTAAGCTAATGATAAAAAATCAAAAGACAAAAAATGCCAAGCAATGCAAAATGCCTATTTTTTTGTATTTTCAATATATCGAAACTGAAAATAAATGTACTGAAAAGCATCTTGATATATGGCCCTACTGTGTATAAAAAAGAGATAACTCAAACAGGATATCAAGCAACAAAACACCCAGCCCAATGTACAAGGATAAAAAAAATGAAAAGATGAAGAGAAAGACTTCGCCCAAAAATCCAACCAAAAGAGGGTTTCCTGTCATCCCATAAGCATTCAACAGGCACTACAGAGAGCTAAGAAGGCTCAGCAAGCATCAAATCCCACCCAGCAAACACCAGACCAAGAAAACAGAAAAGGAAAAAGGGTGTACATGATTGTTCAAACAAACAGAGCGTATATATGTAGCTTGTAGTGAGACAGCTTGTGTGTACACATGACTGTCAAGGGAGAAAAGCGTGTATATTCTTTGAAATAAGGCCAGGCAAGGGAGCAAAGCTAAAAACTCAGACCTAGAGTGAACATGAGTTGTCAAGAAATGATACAAAAAGAACCACAATAGAAATGAGAGCAATCTAAGGAGAAAATTACTTCAAACCCTAAGAAAGAAGATTCATCCCCAGTGGAGTCGCCAATTATGTTATGAGGAAAATCTCTCTATGGCTAGGGTGAACCACAACAGATGGAAATGACTGCAGAAATCAACTCTATCCCAACAAGATGCTATATAAACCAATGTGCAAGAAAGATAAGAAAGAGGCCTACCTCACGCAGATGTTCGATGATGTCCACCGTTGATCACTTTGAGCCAAATTTATGTACCTGCAACAAGTTCTCAACAAATGAGCAAAAGCAAGTGTATAGTGGAAATATAAAAAACTAGCACATTAGATAGCATAATCCATCAATATACATAAAAAATACGCCCATGGATAATAATACATATATTTTCAAGATATCAATTGGATGAGAAAGGAGTATTTCTATTAATAAATGATCAGCAGAAGTGAAACTATTACGAAATTCTGTGTTGGCACGGTTCGGAACCGAGAAACCGAGTTCCTTCCAACTAGGTCCCCACCACTTCAATCCTCCACCAACGGCAAGCTCATATAAGGGAGAAAAAGAGGTTCTCCATCAAATAAGGGAAGATCTTGGGGGTTGAACACTGAGTTAAGACTTAAAGGACAAAGGGATGCAGACTCAATATGAAGTAAATAATTTCTCCAGAGTAACTTTTCTCTCAAAGTTGAATTCTCTCTTATTTCCACAACTCGGAATTGGCTTCTTTGTAGCCTTCAAAATGCAACTGAAGGACCGAGTCGGAACTTTTATAGTATATGGAAGGCCAAGGATCAGAGATCTCCTGTCGTGACATGGAAAACCGACATTTAATTTTGATTTTTTGGCACAAATCCCAATGTACACAGGTTGTAGTGGAGCAGCCTGCATATACGCTTGTTGTATAGCTTTCAAGGTGCGTAAAAGTGGAAAAATTTATATTTTTAGTGCTGGATTTTATCATCAGGGAAACTAAGTCTTCATGGGGGAATGGAATAAGGCCCTCTTTTAAATATTGCATAGGGTGAGACAAATATTGCTCTAACATGGAGAACATCATAGATCATAGGATTGATAAGAAGAATAGGAGGAAGACTTATTTTGAATACCTAGTGAAATGGAAGGGTCACCCAACAGAGGATGTTAGTTGGTTTAACAAATCTAATATTCAGAAACATGGAAAAATAGTGCAAGAGCTCATAGATAGGAGTCCATGAATTTTTGGCCAGAGGAGTATGATGCAGGAGCATCACCATCAACATTAAGGAGACTAGGTAGAAGATAATGCAACACCAGCGTGCTCATTTCAAATCAACTTTGATCCCAAGGAGGCTGTGTTTTTTTATATTTTGAAAATATTGTATTAAATGTACTTTATTGTTTTGAGGAAAGAGCCATCACCTAAGGAAACCAAAGAGTAATATCCTTAAATATCAGATAATATTTGTACAGATGTTGAGCATTGTCTCGGATATGATTGTAATGGCCATTTATTGTCATAAGGCCTTAGTAGATAGGTGTCTTCAGTTATTATAGGACATCATTGAAGTAGTCGGTAGGAAGGCTCGAGAAGCCCCTCATTGTATAGATATATGCATTGTATGCCAAAATGAGGACGTTGAATGTTATTATAGAGGTTGTTGAATATTGTTATTGTTCTTGAATGTTATTGTTATTGATTGTAAGAGATCTGTTGAAGCTTAGGAAGAGTTTCATAGAGATATAGGAGTCCATGTACATATTTTATTGAATGAATACAAGAAGAGAGGTTTGATTCCATATGTATGGTGTTCTATTCATCTGAGTTATTTGAGTACATGTGATGTTTCTTTATGTTCTTTGTTATCGAATTCACCGAATGCATGTGATATTTCTTTATGTCTTTCTACTTATATGTCTTTCATGTAGGGACATTATTTTTATGGTTAATTATGGAAGTCTTTGTTGCTTCAGTAAGTTTCATTTGTTTCTCTTCTGAGAATCCTGGTGCAAGGAGTGCATAGTGACAACAAGGAGTGCATAGGTTGAGTCGAGATAGACTTGGAAGCTTAGGAGAGATAACATGAATTTATAGTGGAAGTGCAAGGAGTGCACAGTTGTTCAGTTGAAGTGTAGAGAGTGCTCAGTTGCTCAGTGAAGAGAAAAGGTTTGAGAAGACCCGTGCAATGGGTGTATCGATCCAACACTTTATTTAAGTGTTGAAGAAGTTCCAGATGGGATGAACACAAGGAGTGTGTAAGATATATTTTCTTCAAAATCTCTAAGTCCAAAGATTTCTTAGAAGTTCCAGGGACACAAGGACTGTGCCAGAGGTCTGAAATACCTCAAGGAACAAAGATCAGGAGATATAGAGGAAAGTGTTGCAGAGGTTGTAAAAGGTGTGTATGTATAATCCTTCGATTATAACGATCTCTATTAAAATACCCTGCAAGGAGTGCATAGGGCTGACACCACTTAGAAGGTGTTGAAACTTTATAAGGAAAGAAAAAAAATTTAGGAGTTTGAGTGGAGGAACAACTCAAGGTGCAAGCCAGGGTCAAAACCTTTTGAATCTTCAAGCTCAGAGGAATTGATGCTAAAACAGTCTAAAGAAGGAACAATTATTGAAGGCGAGAGATGAACGAGCAAGATCCATTCGGGAGTTGGCAGGAGATATGACAACAGTCAGATCTAGGAGAGTTGCACAAAAGTTAAGCGTGGAAGTCCTTCGGACTTCCCACGTTCGGAAGATTTGAAGTGTGGAGGTATCAAGACCCCCGAAGTCCCGAAGGTCAGAACTAATCGTGACCATTCAATTTTTCGTGGACACATGTCACCTGATCGTGCATTCCATCGCAAGAGAACTTCAGAGGAACTAAAGAGTGGAGTTCGAGTTCCAGGCTTCCGAAGACCCAAAGGCCTAGAGTCCATCAATACCGTCGATCCTTAAGACAGGTGTCACTGAGTCAAAGGGTTTGGGAAGCAAAGGTTTCGAACAGTTCGTGGAGCAGGGAGTTTCAAGGCACCCGGAGGCCCGAAGGCGGAAGCAAGCCTCAGTCGTCAATATGTGAGAGAAAACGTGGAGGGAGGAGATTAATTCCACTAGTTAGACATCTGAAAGGTTGCAATGTGTGGATTCGGGAACCTCCCTGGACTTTCGAAGTTTGAAGCGATTCTAGACCGTCCATCTGTAAGCGCCTGGGATCCCGAAACGAGATCCTAGCCATTGATTCCAGAGTGTGGAGAAGATACGTACCATTGGATTTTTTGGCCACAAGTCATTATATCCATAGATCCAGAGGAGGGATACTACGGGGGCACACAACATTGGAGTGTGGAGGATTCCCGAAGCCTAGAATCGCAAAGTGACATTAAAGTCTTTGATCTTACAGTGGAAGGAGAGTCGTCGGATCTCATTCGGAGTTTGGCTCTCTAGGAAATTAATTTTGGGGGAGGTTTGGAGGTATGTTTTTTCGAAGATCCTGAAGCTTGCAAGCTCCGAAGTCCCAAATTGGGTGGAGTAAGGGGAATAAGCCCCTAGTTTTGAGCCCAAGGTCACGTGGACCTCGTCCCTGACTAGCAGAAGCCATCCAAAAGGAATTTTTTGCTCGAATTAGAAGGAAAAGACCTGTGGAAAAACGAAATTGAAGGTTCGGTTGAACCTATGAGCTGATCTAGCTCTCGATGTATGAATATCCTTAGATCGGGAGGTCAACAAGCTCTAGGAGAGGGAGGGGGTCTGCATCAAGATTGTTATTAATGATCAAGTAATATACATATCATCTTCTCAACCTTCAAAATTGGAAAATTACTATAAATTTTACAACCCAATTGTTTACATGATCACATATTTGGTAAAATATTTTCACAAAGATAAGAAAGCTAAGAAATCAATAAGTGTTGGGAAGAAGGGTAAATATGATAAGCTAAGAATGATGGTGTTTACTCCACTTTCATATTAATATTTCCTTATATATATGGTGTTTTTTTGGTAAGTAGACTTTGTTATCACTCTGTAAACTTCGTTCAGTTGAGTAAACCAATGACAGAGGCAACCTACAAACCAACTTTGAGGCTCGAAACTAGCCTTTCGGACCTAGAGAGGGATCTCTTTGGAGACTTTGACTCTATAAAGGATATAATTTTAAACTCTGGCTAGATTTAACACCTTTAAATAATATTTTATGGTTTTATTGGTGAAAATAAGAAAGACCTTGGGCTATGGAGTCAATTTAAGAAAACGATAGAAAAAAATGACTTGGTGACTGAACTTGAGAGGATAAAAGATAAATGAGCAACAGACTTCAGTTAAAAATCATTCTGTGTGGCGAGAGAAAAACATATGAAGAAACTTGGAGCACCGTTGGGGATGAATTCGAAGTTAACATAGAAGAAACACAGTTTGTCTAAATGGCACAAATCTAGAGCATTATGCGGTGAATTCTAGATTCGAAATCACGTTCTGATTTAGACAGAAATTACAGATGTGAATATAAAGAGTACAGGAAAGAAAATATTCAAAGAAAGAATACAATACATCAGACTACCACCGTTAGAATCTTTTCATCAAATCTTTAGGACTTTTTCATTAAATCTCAATCGGATCAAAAACTATAATCAATAGTCAATGTCTACACTGTTTTTCCAACCAACCCAACTTACATTGAAAAAATGGAATATATAGACAAAGGTGTGCCGCTTGGGCTACCCTATGCTCTAAATACTCTTCATAGAAACTAGGTTTTGACTACTTTTTGTTAGATGGCTCTTCGAATGGAATTTGCTAAAAATAGAAACTGGTTGCACTCAGTCGCATCATAGTCGCTCGTCTTTGCCACGGCGTTTTAGTCATCAGCAAAATCTCATCGTTAGGGAATGATGTGTCAATGATTTCCTTTGACAGGGCATCTAGATGATCAAGTGTTTTGTTAGACTCTTGACAAGCATTGTAATGACCTTGATCTATGTCGCACGATCATTTGTTGGTGTGTGCATGTGGCGGGTGATTGCAGACCGTTGCAGGTGCCTCCAAAATGATGACCCTAGCTAGGGAAAAATGTCTCTCTTCAAATTCTCTCACGTCTAATGCACATCTGTCCTTCATAATGGATGAGATTCCACTGCTGCACGTTGTATGTTTTCCATGTGGATATATGTTGGAGTCCAAATCCGTGCCATGTCTAGGGAGACAAAAAATGGATTTAGTTGATCACGTGTCTAGTCTTGTTTGCGGTTTGGATACTCGAAGCTTTCTCATGAGAGACATGTTCAGGTTTGTCACTTTCCTTTGCAGAACCGCGTTCCCTTTCATCTTCTTCTGGGTGCTGGCTAGAGGCGGTAATCTCAATTGACCTGGGCTTGAGAGAAGAATTGCAAACTATGTATAAAATCGACTGGGAATAGAATACATGCAGAGCACTCGGAATTTATAATCAAGCGGGCAAGAGATGAAAACATGCCAGGGGACACTGAATTCATGGCGAATTAAACAAGTTTGAAGATCTTCACAGTATATCTGCGCAACACGTACACTTCAGAGAGTGAGAAGTACAACTGATAAGAGCTACAGATCATATTTGATACGAGCGTCGTGATTTTGCATTCTTGTTGACTTCATAATGAGCTGATGATGATCATTTTGCTTGCCAACATTACTTCTATTTAGCAACTTTCCTTGACCTTAGGCATGTAATACATTCTCTTCTGACAAGACCCGACTCTTAGGGAAAATACCTTTACCCTTTTACACATGTTTTGGTTATGACAACCCTTCCTGACTCCAAGGGCCAATCGGCCACTTGCTGACTTCGACCTGTTCATTGCTTGGTACCTGACCTCACACGCTTTGACAAATGGACTCTAACTCGACTAAGACCGACTCTAACTGAAAAAATGATGGCACTAACAGACTCTATGGAGAGACAGATGCGACTCATTTTAAAGAAGCATGGGTCCCATTCATCTACACTGTGACTAAAAAAGGTGTCATTTTTAATTGGGAAGCAATCATATCCCATAATATAAGTGAGAATTAGATAGAGAAAAGAAGCACAACCCTAACTCTCCTTCGACAGTCTACATGGAAGAATATCTACTAGACATTATATGCTCCAACAACCCTTCTCCAAGTACGATATGGGAATTGAGAATATCATATTTTTATGTGCATGTGTACTACAAGATATTATGGGATAATAAATAAAAAATACATAATGAAATCATCTCTGATAATTTTCTTGCCTAGGTTTTTGAGTTAATTTTCTACAAACCTTCCCCTAGCTTATCTAATGAAGCAATGCAACTACTTGACAACATTGGATATTGATACATTGAAAAATACTATACTTAGACTATAATATATGGGGTTACTAGATAATTTTGAAAGGTTTTAATGTATCAATAATCAATAATAAATTGAAAAAATGTATTCCCTACTCTTTGTATATTGGTAATTATGATCTAACTAATTGTACCTTTGCAAGAATATAAGCTAGATATATTCTAGAATATAGGTTCCTTGAAGGAAGATTTAAAGGGCATGATCCTAAAGGGTTGGTAACCAAGCATGTTTATGAATTAGGTATATCATGGCCTTACTCATGATAAGTGAGATGAGGAAAAAGTAAAAATATGGGCCCCATCATGGGAATGGGTCCAAGTCAAGGTTAGGAAACAAGATCAACTATCATCCCATCAGCAAAAGAAAGAAATAGAAGAAAAGAAGAAAAATAATAAATCTGGGAGAAAAGAAAAAGAGGTTGCAAAAGATAAAATAAAATGGGATATGGATGAAATGGCTAGGCTAGATGTCAAGTTGATAGATTGGAAAAAGAGTTTGAATAAGAAAAGGTAAAAGAAGAAGATAAAACAAATGAGGTAGCCAAGAAGAAAGTTGAAGAGAATGAAGCTACTACAAATAAGGCAAACAAAGATAAAATAAATCAAAATGAACTTGAAAGAAAACAAAGAAGAAAGAAAGATGCAAAGGCTATAGCAGCTGATGAAGATTCTAATAAACTAGAATAGGAAAAGGAAGCAAATTATATTCAAAGTGAGACTCAAAATCAAACTAAAGAGACCTAAAATAACATTGATATTGAAGTCATTGAGGTAACTGATAAAGAAAAACAAGAACAACAAGATAAAGAAGTTCAAGGTATTTCCAAGCAAAGTACACTCATCATCAGTAAAGATAAAGGAAAAGATAAAATGTATGAGGAAGTGGTCACTCCAAGAAAATTGGAAATTTTGTTAACACGGGGAGATACACATATACCCCTTCCCATTGACAAATTTGTAGCTCTAGAGTTGTTAGCATATAATATAAGGAAAATAAAGTTTGTCAAATAGACCCACATCAAAAAAAAAAAAAAATAATGTATATAACACAATAGTCTGCAAAGAAAGAGTAGATGTCTTAAATACCAAGATGACCAAACTAGTGGCCTTGACCTCAACTAATTTATCACTAGTGCATGCAACTATGGATAGAGCCAAGGATGAAGAAAGACCATAAAAAAAAAATATGAAGACAAAATGGTTTTTATTGATAATCAAGTTAATTACTATAAAGTAACATAGAGAATGATAACAAACGTTATCAAGTATGCTCTTGGAGTTCAAGAAGAAGTGTTAATTAGAGAAAATCCCAATGTTTACGAGAATTGAGTGTTAATTATTACAACTACACAATGAGATTCAACAATGAAAAATCTCATAGGAAGGGGTTCAATTACATTTTAATATAGTAAAGGAGTTGCAAGAAATTTTTACGCATAATCCTCCATATATTCTTGCCTTAAGTACACAATTAATTATGAATATTGAACATGGTTTGTCATATTGGAAATAGATAACTGAAGTTTCTTAGAGAGACATAAAGAGATAGAGAATGGGATGACTATTTAAATATATATGGAGAAATGTTGAAGGGATAACTAATGTATGAAAATTACCATCATTTGGCCCCCTAATAGCTTCCACCCATCATCTCAATTCATACAATCTTTGGAAAAATATTTGTAGAAAAAAAAAGTGGACATGAGAAGTATATTACATGTTAGCAAGGATCACATGAAGATTCCTCTGACAGATGAGTAAAAGAACATTTCTCTTATTTCCTAAGTTAGATAAACACATTAAAAATGTTATTGTAAGCTCGTTTTCCTTACGGGGCCCACTCAACCAACATATTTTCTTCCAAAAATGACTATGTACTAATTTATTTAAAGCTGAGAAGAAATATAAAGACAACCAAAAGAATGAAAATGTCACTAATCCATCGAATCCTCCTAGATTTAGTTAGGTTTTATGAAACCAAATCAGTTAGATGAATAACGGAATTCTCATTGTATAAATTAAAGTTAGATCAATCATGAAGGGGATTTTTTATCCATGAATTATTTGTCAAACTATATTTTCTAAATCAATATTGAGAAGCCATTTTGTTTCCAAGATTTTGGGAAGAAGAAGAACTTTTATTTTGCACATGTTAGACACCATTATGAAGTTGTATAATCTGGAATGTTTTGTAAGAGCTATCATTATTATTTCACAGACTATTCTTGAGTTTAATTATATTTCTAACTCTTTCTTTCTTTCTTTTCTCTTAAAATATTGTGCTATTATGGGTGTGCAATTATGATATGTGTCATGAACCCACATAACACATGTCCATATATTGCGATCATGTATCTCTTAAGGGCATGCGACACACCAAAAATTCTTACTTGGATTCTTGGCAACACCAAGAATACTTTGTCTAGACTACACCTCTTTACCTAGAGCATACCCATACTCCATTCTAGGCTATGGGAGATTCACACTCCAACTCTGTGCAACTCACTTGTATACATAGAAAATCTTGTTAATATCTTAACACTTATTCATTTAAGCATTCATCCATGAACATGCAAAACCAAGAGAACACTTGCGAAAAAAACAAGATACACACATATAAATAGTGTGGGTGGCAAAAGACATGCCTAACACCCAGCTAGGTCTTATTATTGCGAAATAGTTACAACATGAGAACTAATGGTTCGGCTTACAACTTGGATAGAGTCATATGACTCCCCTCACCTCACCAAGACACTCATAGACAAATTCATCCCACCAAGACTCTTTGTCACAACCACTTTCACAACCCCTGTGGTGTGCCCCAAACATGCACCCTTCCACAAACTTACTATATGTTCTCTATCACAGACTTCACCAAGCTAACATAGACTTTGGTTCTTCCTCATAGCATGACTCACATATAATTTTGTTTATACTTTCCCAAACCCACCTTGTGCATCCCACTCTTGGCTACTTGTCTTCCATGTCTTTGCAACACTGCATTCTATTCTTCATTATCTCATAACCTTACCTCAATCGCTTGAGTTTCTCTCTATGCCTTCTTTCTCATTCCCCTTCCTTGATTGTGAACCCTTGTGCTCTTATATGGACTCCAAATGTCACCTTCATGAACTATCATGTCCTTTGGGTGTGTCATGCCCATTTTCAAACCAAAGTGCCCAAACGAACCGACACATCCCTTCACGGACTAATGTGCCCATGAACCTATTTGCTCGTCAACCCTTCACATCCCTTGGGAATGGTGCTCCCCAACCTTGGTTTCACTCCTCATGTCATTACGCCCCAACCTCTTTTGTGTTCCCTTTCCTTGTGCATTTCTTTGAACCAAATGATGAGACTCTTCGTAGATACACCAATGGGATCATCCAGCCTCTCCAATGCACCCATGCTTCCAAGGGTGGGCGCATGCCCAAGTCACCTTATCCATTCCCAAATGCAACCCAAGTCTTCATCAACCGAAACAAGGCAAGTGATTTGTGTTTCCACTTGGTTATGCATGCCACCATCATGTGCCCAAGGTGCTCTTGCCCACTCCCACATGTCTTTGTTCACCCAACCGATCGCATGCCCCTTTGTTTTCTCTCACCTGAATCATCTCGAATTCTACCCAAGGAGCACGTACACTTGGTGGGTGTCATGGGAGACCTCACATCCTCCCCCAGTCCAAGTTGTTGTTATCGTTGAAAAAATACGTTGATCTCCATGGTGCCTCTACCCCATCTCTAGATATCATACTACTCAACAATTGTTATCTCTGCAATTGTTGTCAAAGGGTCCTCCCCTCAAGAATATCCTCAAAGTTTTTCAAAGTGTCGGGTACTCTTATCCCATGATGACTTCGATACTTTTACTTTGTCATCCATGTGTCATGTACATTGAATCCTCTCAATTTTCGAATTGGTTGGGTGATCATTCCAACTATCACAATCGTCGCTAGCAAATGCATGTCTCCATATCCAACCAACACTTTTCCATCAACTTCATTTTTATTCTTTCCATCTCTTCTTGGTCTTGTTGAGCCACCCACTACAGTCTCAACATGTTTTCTTCACTTAGCTGAAATTCTCTTCAACATTTTGATTTTGGAAATGATCCTACCCATTTTTGCTATTTAATAAGTCACCTCCACAAACCATCCATTTTTTCACAACCTCCATGCTTGAGTCTTTCCATGAAACCTTCACAAGGCATCATCAATCACATTGTTTTCTCCCAGCAATGCGTCTTCGTCTTCTTCATTTAGTAGGCAGAGTGTACCCAAAATATGCCACCAAGGTCATTGGTGTACATCATATCTAACTTGTGCTTTATGCACAAGTATTGCAAAACAAATCAAACTTCCTTCAACATGCATCCCAACTCCTCAAGTCATTCTTCAGTAAGTTGGAATTCATTTATCCACATGGCCTTCCCATAAAATTTCACAATCATTGTGGGGTGTTGGTACTCCACTCCAACCTCTTCCACATTCATCTCAAAGTATAGTTGAGTAAGTGACTCCATGCATTATCTTGAATCAACCCATAATTGTTTTGCAGTGGGCGAGTCTGTGGGATAATCCTCCAAAACATCTCTAGCTTGTAGTTGATAACAATCCTCTTAGTGATATCCCCTATACTTCATGGTCTTGACAAGTGAAGAGTTAAATTGTCCTCTACACTCACATTCATGGTTCTATGGGTTCCTTAATCAACCAACCTTCCCCATGGATTCCTTCATCAAGGTATTTTTCACTATCAATTGTTTTTCTTCTCGTCTAAGACTACTCATATATGTTGCAGTGTGGATAAATTATTATTGTTTTGTCTCGTTGCAAGGCTATTTCGTGCTTCCATTGATTCCTTCGACCAATCTAATCATAGAAATCCTAGGCGTCCTCCCAAGCTTCCTCTTCATGATCAAGGGTGTGCTTGGTGTTTAGGGCTCAACCAGGAATACTAAGTGACTTTGATGAATGAGAGGAACTTCTTTGGAAAGTATAAGGAAGTCCAACCACAAGATCATCACATGATCATCTAATGGAGCTACCAACAAATCCATGTTTCCAAACCGCTCCTCACTCTCATTGGTGCAGAATGAACAATCCTTTTCAATGACACTACTACTGAGTTCATCACTTTACACATTCAAGTGTTTCTCTAAGGTTTGTGATGAAGTGACTTCATGGCTTGCCTGCTCAAAAAACTATGGATTGTACTAGTTTCAACCGAAGTTTCCATATTCAACTCACTTATCGTTACATTCACAAATCAGAGTCCCTCAACTTCTTCACTTTGTGAAAATTTTCCTTGACCTCTTGTCTTGAACTCATGCATGTGTTCCACCAACATTTCCATGACTTCACTCATTTCTTCTATCAGTTTTTGCACTTGAACCATCTCTTTCAATGATTCGTGATCTTTCGTTGTTGGTGTGATTCAATCCTCCTCTTTCTCAACCAACAAAGCCAACCTTCCTCGCATTGGAAAATCCCTAACAAAATGATTGTGCCAATAGAAGTAACAGTTAATCATATTACCTTTCTTCTTGAGTGGCCTGGGTTGATCCTCCAATACTACGCTTCCTTCTTGTTGGATGTTCTCCTCCCTGAGTGCTCCCAATGTAAATGACGTCTAAATTCTCAATCATCGTTGCCAATGACTTCAATTCATTGATCTTGGATTCTATATGCACGTTGAAATAATCCATCCTCTCCAAAGCCTCTTAGAGTTTCTCAAATCATTGAGCTACATTGTCTCTCTTGATCTTCCAAGATTTGTCACTTGCACCATCCATTTCAAGCTTAGATTTGGTGGGTACTTATATTTTTTTCTAAGCTTCACCTCCACTTGCCCCAAGGAATTCTCCCACTCCTTCAACTCTTTACAGCATGATCCAAGTCACTTGGCCTTTCCAAGAGTTCTATGCAACTCCTTTGCACTATTCCCATTGAGATTCCTTTGCAACAAATAGTGAAACCAAATCCAGTGTTCCTCAACACCACCATTCTAATTGCAGTAGTGGTGAAGAGACAAATCTACTCTGATACCTCCTGTCACAAAGGTAACAGAGTGATGAAGAGCTCACCAAATTGTCTTCTAAGTTTTCTCTGATACCACATGTCATGACTCCACAGGACGTCTATCTATATATTGCAATCATGCACCTCTTGAGGGCATGTGGCACCACGATGGTTCTTACTTGGTTGCTTGTCAAGACCAAGAATACTTCATCCAAACTATGCCTCTTCACCTAGATCATCCCCATACTTCATTCTAGGCTACGGGAGAGTCACACTCCAACTTTGTGAAACTCACTTGTATACTTAGACAATCTTGTTAAAACCTTGACACTTAGTCATTTAAGAATACATCCATGAACATGTGAAACCAAGAGAAAAATTGAAAAACAAACAAGAGACTAGTGTGGGCAGCACAAGACATGCCTAACACTCGGATAAGTCTTATTATTGCAAAACCGTTACAAGATGAGCACTACTGTCTCAGTTTAAAACTTGTGAAGAGTTGCACAACTCTCCTCACCTCACAAAGATACTCATACACAAATTCATCCCACCAAGACTCTTTGTCACAACCACTTTTGCAACCCCTGCGGTGCACCCAAGACATGCACCCTTCTTTAGACTTACTATCTCTTCTCGGTTATATACTTCACTAAGCTAACACATACTTTGGTTATGCATCATTGCATGCCTCACACAAACCTATGTTCAAACTTCCCCAAACCCTCCTTGTGTGTCCCACTCTTGGATACTTGTCTTCCATGTCTTCAAAAATATGTGTTATGTTCTTCCTTGCGTCAGAACCTTGCCTTGGTCATTTGACTTACTCTTCATGCCTCCTTGCTCCTTCTCCTTCCTTGTTTGTGCACCCTTGTGCTCTTACATGGACTCAAAGCGTCACCTTCACGAACCATTTTTCCTTTGGGTGTGTTGTACCCCTTCATGGACCAACGTGCCCAAATGAACCAACGCATCCCTTCATGGACTAATGCACCCAACCTGTGCATTGATCAGCCCTTTGCGTCGCTTGGGACCAGCGTGCCCTAATATCGAGTGTGCTCCTCATGCTGACACGCCCCAACCTCTTTAGTGCACCCTTGCCTTGTGCGTTTCTTCGAATCGACCAACAAGACTCTCCATGGGTGTGTCGATGGGGTCACCCAACCTCTCTAATGTGCCCATGCTGCCAAGGGAAGGTAGGATCACTTTGGGCGTGCACCCAAGTCGCCTTGTCCTTGCCCAAACGTAACCCAAATCATCATCAACCAATATAATGCAAGTGAGGTGTGTGACCCCTTGGTGCCATATGTCACCATCATGCGCCCAATGTGTTCCTGCCCATGCCCACATGTCTTTGTTTTCCCAATCGATTGCATGCCCCTTGTGTTCTCTCGCTTGACTCATCTCCAAGTATTCCCAAGGAGCACACATGCTCGGTGGGTGTCATGAGAGACCTTACAATATGTAACTTAAATCGAAAATCATTCTCATTTATGTGTTTATATGTTCTTTTCAACGATCAAAAACTTATTTTTTTATCTTTAAAAAATAGATTAAAAATTTGGCTTCATATCCATTCTCTTTATAATTAGCATTAGAAAGAGATTTAGATCAATATTAGATTGTTGACATTAGATTAGGTATAGAATATGCATTCTGCATTGAATAATGAATTTCTCATTTTCTTAAATCTCAATTGTTGGGACATTATTCTAGAGGGTATTTTCATCCAAAATGGGAAAGAGTTCAATTGAGCCCCTTTTCTAGGTTAAACCCCTACTACTGATTCTTTTGAAATAAGTATTGGAGTAATTTGAAGATGCATATTTATACCAGAGGAGTTTGTTTGCTTATGATTTTTTGTTTTTCAAGGACTAAAGATGGATTCAAACAAAGTAAAAGCAATTTTTTAGTGGCCTTATCCCAAAAGTACTTTTGAGGTAAGAAGTTTCCATGGTTTGGAAAGTTTCTAGAGAAAATTAGAAGATTTTAGATGAAATAATTTGTTGGAAAACAAAAGAAAAGAACTACAAGGAATTTTTGGTGAAGTGGAAATATAGGAGAGTAGAGGATACATCATGGATTTTAGAGAAAGAACATGTCCACTTAGGAGGTCATCAACATCATCAACAATAGTCGTGGTGTGCCTATCTAATAAATCAATAATGGAGAAGTATGATATTTCTTTCCACCTTTCCAATAGAACAAAATGAAATAGATATTTGTTCACACACAACCTACCACATCAAATTTAAAAGCAATGAAGTTATATAATAAGTAAGAGCTAGATATTAAAACCTTAAACATCATAGATCCATCTTACCTCAAGATCTATTAAGCATCCAATGGGATAAAAGATAAACCAAGATGCAAATCTATTTATGCTTAAAAGATATAGAACTACATATTTTACATAGAAAAATATTTAAAAGAGATTTTGATTTCCCAAAACTTAAGAAACCATTGAAAAGAAAATAAATTTATAGAAAATTGCCACATCATGTGAATGGTGCTCAAGGTAAATGTCGTCGGTGGACAACATGTATGCCTAACCCCAAGGGATCCAAGTGGGTTTGACCTTGTGAACTCCTTGGCCTTTAAGGCTTTTCCATGGCAAGTCAAACCACTTGAGCTAACTCATGGGGATTATTTCAAATGATATAAATACTTTGTTTATAAGAAGAAAATCATAAGGCACCACTACAAGGATAAAATGATGGGTTGGTTGTATAACCACTAAAATTCACAATTTGGAAAATTTTACTCTTTATGATTTTCTCTCAAATCATTGTAAAAAACATTGAAAATGGAAAAAATTCATTCAAATTTAGCATAAATTTCAAAATTGATTCAAACCACCCAACTTTCAATGTATTTTTTTCTTTCTAGGAGAAGGGAAACCCAAAATATGCTCCCCCACATTCATAGATGACATCCCCAATAAACCTACCAATGTAAAGTAGTGCACCTCCCAAGGGATGCTTCTTCACATTCATGGACGACATTCATTGATGGGGATTTAAAACCCAAGGGATACTTCCCCACATTTGTGAAAGGGATACCTATTAGACTAAGTGAACTTGCCCTCGAAAATTCTCACTTGAGAGGCACATCCAGGTTAACTAGGGGATTTGAAGAGAGGTGGGCTACATTAACTCCATTAATTACAAGCAAAATTATAAATATTATTTTATATTAGTCGCATTGGTTTGATTCTAGTGGTTGGTTAGCATTATTGTTAAGTAGACCCATTCTAGATTATTATGTAGACTCATTCTAATAAGATTAGATTACTGTTCTCATGGTTAAAAAAAAATATTCACAATATCCCATAATTTAAAAAATATATATTCACAATAATTGAAAATGAAAGAAAAATGTATAAATATTTCTTAAAAAAAAATCTTACAACAATTAAGATAAACCAAACAAATCCACGACATCACTCTATCCCATTTCTTCCCATAAATATTTCGCACTGAAAATATTAAAAAGCACAATAATTCCAATATTAAAAAGCATTTTGCAATAATTCCAAATATAGTCAGTATCGTAAAGAGATAAGGCAATCGCCATCACTCATTTGGATATATAAAATCAAACTAATACATTTATTCATATACAGCTTCTTACCATTTCTATTTTGCAATACTTCCAAATAAACTCCCGTATCTTAAAGAGATAAGGCAATGGTCATCACTCATTACATATATGAAATCAAATTATTCCATTTAATCTTAATTTCTTGCCATCTATGTCTGAGCTTGTATTCGAAACTTTTTATAACTGACCATGGGCATGGATTGATATTGTTGTTAACTCCAGTGCGTATGATGCGCGTTCTTATTATTTGCATCTATTGATGCAACACTTTACCATAATTGCAGAAATATGGATAAGCTTGAACAATTCAGCTTATAAATCACAACTTAACAATTCCAATCTTGTCCATTCAATTCATTAACAAACTCCAAAAATGTAAATCACAGCCGAAGCGTTTTATGACCACATGCTGATATTTTGGTACAACAACAAATTATTTACTCTATTATCCATGAAGCTGCAGACATGACATAATTTCAGAGCCACATGATAAACATATGTATACACACAATTATCTAATCTTCCCTGCCTTTCACAGCACTCAACAAATCACAGAAGTACAGCATCTTTGATGACTCCACAGATAGACTGTTATGTAAATATTTAACTGTATTGAGATTATCCACACTGCATTGAAGAGACTTTCATATATTATTTATTTTGTTTTGCTTGGTGGGTTACTAGAATGGTTGAGTGTTGTGGTTACTACCACTGAGATCTCATGATCTGACATCTCAGGATGATAAAATCTCCTGCGAGCTCTTTGATGAGATGTCACCAAAAAATATTATTTATTTTATGTGATAATATATTAAAAAAACTGTATTAATAAAATATAGAAAAATTATATCAATTTACATTCATCTTAAATCTAAATTTAAACCTAGATTTAACAATAATAATGATGATGGTAATGATCCATAATATCCAAATTATTTAACCATATAATATACCATATAAATGTATACAGTTACAGGATAGCCACATGATAAGCACAGATATACACAAACAATTCTCTAATCTGTCCTGCCTTTGACAGCATTGAACAACCCACAGAAAGATGAGGATCTTCGAATCTGTCCTGCCCTTGACAGCACTCAACAACCTACAGAAAGATGAGGATCTTCGACGATCTTACAAGATAGATTCAAACTAGCATGCTATGTACATGTTTAATAATAATAATAGGAGTAGTGCATGATTTATTGCTGGTGTCCACAGTACTTAACTGTATAATATACAATGTAAATGTATACAATTAAAAAGAGAGTCATCTCATCGTTCTCCTCTCTGCTCAGGGGTGAGGCCTCCTTTTCCACAGGTGGGGCAGCTCAACAGGCCAAAGCCTTGGCAATCATAGCACCTGCAAAGCACAGTGCAGTGATTATGCAATTTGACCATTAAAAAACAATATATAAAATCCTCAAAGAAATACCAATTCAAAGAAAAAACAGGATATTTGGCTACTCACTTCCACCTCTCAAACATATTCCCATTCTTCTTATTTTTACCTGTTCCCTGCATTATGAATGAATATTTCATCGACAATACTCCCACAAAACAAACAAGTAAATACATAAATAAATAAATGCTCCATATTCACAGAAAGCACCTTGCAACCCTGGCATTCGATGGCTCCTTTTCCATTGCATTTGCCACACCCTCTTGCAACCTGCCAAACCACAGATGTCATTTACAGCCCTCATGGTTTTAACAGATTTCAAAGGAACCCAGATACAAAAAACCAGGAAAAACAAACAAACAAACTGATAATAATCAGTGAGAGCGGGATAATTCAGACCAAATTCAATAACAGAAGCCCTTGCAGAAAAATAAGGGCTGAGGTTTCATACCATTTTCAATCCAGGGATTGCTCGCAATGCCGAAGTGACAGGAGATATTCTGGCAGGTCTGGCTCTCTGCAAGGAGAATGGGGTGCTCCATGTGGCCGTCTTCCTGCTGTCAGAGCGAGGCAACAGAGGTGTTGAAACCAATGGAAATAAGGATGGGCGATGGGCGGTTGTCCAGAAGCATAACTTCATATTTGCTAACACGAAACACACACTCACCAACACAAAAGCACTCTTCAAACTCTAATCTTTCAAAGATAATATCCAACTCAGAGATTTTTAACCTGTGTGTAGTTTTATTGAGAATTTTGTGTGGGAAGCAGAGAAGGATATGCGCGACACTGACACAACAGGCTCACAAACTATAATGTCTCTCATTTACTATAAGGAAGGAAGATTAAGGATAGCATTGTACTGTCTCTCTCATCTGGAGCGTTGAACTTCATCCATTTGAGGTCTACGTCTGAATTATTGTAAGAAAGAATTTGTCGTATGAGAGCCATTTGCATGGACAGGAAACACATCACAAAAAGGGAAACGTGGAATGGACGAATAAAAAGTTGACTTGACAATCGAGTGAGTTATGGCCATGTACATCTGTCTCCATTATGGGGTGCCATAAGTGATAATGGGAGCAAGTGACATGACTCCAATACCGAAAATTGTATGGTGGAGGGCATGGAGATATGGGACAGAGAATCTTTTATGGTATAGCACTTTCTGTACAGGATAGGATATAATTCTGTCCGGGTGAAAATATGAATTTTTTTTAATGAAAATATGAATTTGAGGTATTAGAGACCCCAGAATTTCAGTGTTAGGAGAGTTTTAAATATTTTAAATTAATTAATACATTTAAAAATAATAATTCTCTAAATGTATTTAATGACCACCACTCTTCACTTGTATGATGTTCCAATTCACATTTGATGTGCACTTCAAAGCATATATGTACCAGATTTTGTTGCATGTTGGTCTTTCCTTTCCTTTGCAGAGTGGATATGCCCAATCTTGATGATTTCATAGTGGACAATACCATGGTTCAATTGGTATTGGCATATGGATGGCTTTGTATACATGATGGAGACTTTGTCTATTGTGTTTTCATGATGATGCTTATGTATTAGATATTTTCATATTCGTCATGATGCTAGTGAATATTGGTGTAATTTTTTAATGAATAATAACACTCTAAAGTTTTGTATTTTCCTTAATTGTATCATGGAGGATTGTAATTTTCATTTAAATAAGTGTTGTCTACTAAAGATCTAGGTAGTTGTAGTGTGCAATCTTTCCTAACCATATGTTTTAGTTAGGTTGTATTATTAGAGACCTAGGTAGATCTTTCTTATCAAGGTTGACTTATCATGTAATCAGGGCTAAAATGAAGAAAAGAAAATCATGTGTATGAAAAGCCTAAATAAAGTTTAAAGAGCTAAAAATCTTGGAGGTTGGTGGAACTAAAATAAAAAGTTAAAATATAAAGCTTGAGACATGCCACCATGTAATAAAATTCAATTTCCCAAAGTCTCATGCTTAACAATGCATATCTAAAGAAAGGGGTCAAGAAAATAAAAATAAAAACACTAAAAAGAGCTAGTAAGAAAAAGAGGCTCCAGGAATGGTAACTCAAGGCTAAGCGCTCCATCTCTAATGTCACACATGTGGAATCAAAGAATAACTCATAACTCTTAAAATATAGTAAGAGAAGACCTCTATGTCATCCTATGTGGCTATGCGGGTCAATTCATGAAAATACCTTCCTAGCATCACATCACATATTCCTAACTTAGAGTCCTAGGAAATGCTTCTTGTCTTAGTTGTCACATGTAATAGAGGTCAATGATGTCCCCACCATAGTTAAACTTAGTAAATGATAAAAATTAAATGAGTCATTGAAAAGTTAAAGGATGTCACTTAATGTTTCATCGCTTAATGACATGTATATCGATGCATGATTTATCATTATGAGGTGGCATCCATGCATTGGGATTTGTCTACCTACCTAGAGCATTGCATCTCTACTTTGATATTTGTGTACTTGCATTGGGAGTTGTGTACCTTCCTTGGGAATTGTGACTCTATGCATAGGGCGTTGTGACAGAGATTCTACACATTTTGGAACCACAATTGCCACCTCTTTTGTTATGGTCCAACGCCTTAAAAATGATAAAATGACAATGAATATAGTCCACTTCAAGGGGGGAGATTCCTTTTACAATATAACCAATTCAGAAGACAAGATAAAATGAGATAAGACAATACTAAGACTAGGTCTCCTTGATATATATATATATATATATATATATATATATATATATATATATATATAATGAGACAAAGAGTAAAATTATAATGAAAGGATACAATGAAGGGTTCTAGCCTACATACAAATATAACACTAGAAATGTAAAAATTCAATATCTAGGGCTTAATAAGGGGTTTTATATATAACATGGGGATTTGCCTGGGCTTAACATGCCTCTCGTCCTCAACACTTGAATAAACACGAGTGTTTATGCATGAAGAACTCATCTTCCCATGTCACCTCTTCCATTGATAGGTTCTCCCATTTAACAAGGTACTCAGTAATTGCTCGATTTCTCAGCTACTTAATCCTTGTTTCAAGGATTGTTTATGGTTCTAGTATGGTTTTACTTCTTCATTAATCTTTGGTAAAATAGTTTTGACTGGGATCCTGATGTCAATTACCTTCTTTAAGAAAGAAACATGGAAGACTAGATGTACACATGAAGATGGAGGCAACTCCAATTGGTGATCCATACTTCCAATCCTTTGCAAAACCTTATAGGGGCCATAATATTTGGGTGTTGATTTATTTTCCTTCTTTTGTTGCTTGAGGGACATTTGTTTATATGGTTGTAGCCTCATAAATACCCAATCAGCCACTTCAAATTCCCTTTCACTGTGATGTTGATCTTCTTGTTGTTTCATCCAATTTTTGTCATAACCTAGTTGTCCTTAAATAGTTTGAGAACCTCTTGTTGGTGCCCTATGTGGTCATCCACTACTTGAACCTTTGCAGTGTCTTTCAAAGGTGATGTGATGGATGGAGGATGATATCCATAAAGTGCCATAAATGGGGACATTTTTTATGAAGTATGGAAGGATTTGTTGTACCACCATTCTGCCAAGGGAAACCACTTGATTCATTATGTCTATTTATCATATGCAAAGAAATAAGTATATCATTCTAGACATTTATTCGCAATCTCAGTTTTCCCATTGGATTGAGGATGGTAAGATGATTTGTGATCCTATTTAGTACCCAAACAAGAAAATAATTTAGTTCAAAAATTTCTAGTGATAATTAAATCTTTGTCACTTACAATAATCTTGGGGACTCCATGTAGCTTTTGAATTTTTTCCATGAATTTTGTGACTATTGTACTTTTTTTTAAAGTATGAGAAAGAAAGATAAAATGGACATACTTTGTCAGTCAATTCACTACTACCATGGTGACAATATTTCCTTTGTATTTGGGTAAAACTGTAATAAAATCCATTGAAACTTCTTCCCAATGTTGATTTGGTATAGCTAATTGTTGTAGGAGACCTGGTATCTTGATTGTCTCTCCCTTATTTTGTTGGAAAACCACACATTCATACACAAAATTTTGAACATTAGTTTTAAGACCTTCCCAGAAAAAGTCATTATTGATCACATGGTATGTTTTCAAGAATTTGAAATGTTCTCCTATATAAGAATTGTGCAATTCCAGAAGGACCTTCTGTTTGAGTTCGTAATTTTTACATAAATATAGGTGATCACGCTACCATAGTGAATCATTATTCCATAAAAAATTATGTAATGACTTGGGGTCCTCTTGTAGTTGTTGAATGATCTTGCATACCTCTTGATCTTGCTTCCATTCTATCATTGCTTCTTTCACCCAATCAAATTGCAGAATAGAAATAGTACATAGTGAGTCTTTTGTTTCTTCTTCCTTCCTTGAAAGGGCATCCTCCACAACATTGTTTTTGATTTTTTGTAGATAATTTCAAAGTCAAAATCTAGTATCTTTGTAACTCATTTTTTTGTTCTTATAAAGATAATTGTTTCTCCAAGATGTACTTCAAACCACCATGATTTGTTTCTACTTTGAAGTGTCTTCCTATTAGGTAAGGGTGCCATTTCTTAACTACATGTAGTATGACCAACATTTTTTTCATAAATGGGTTTAAGTTTTTTCCTTTAATTTGGCTTCTTTCAAAGGTAAAAGGTCTTCCTTCTCTCATTAAAACTACACCAACTCAATGGCCTGAGGCATCACACTCCACAATAACTGTTATTTTGAAGTCGGGTGTGGCTAGGATAGGAGTTGTACACATAGCCTCCTTAAGTTTTTCAAAAGATTTAGTTGTTTCCCAAGAAAATGCTTCCTTATTTAATAATGTTGTTAGAGGTGTTTCTATTTAACAATAGTTATTGACAAACTTGCAATGTTATCATGTCAATCCTACGAATCCTTTAAGTTTCTTCAAGGTTTTGGGAATTGGTCATTCCCTCATAGATTTAATTTTGTTATGGTCCACTTTCACACCTTCATGAGATACAATATGACACAAATATTCCACTTCTTGAACCCAAAAGGAACACTTGGAAGGCTTTGCATAAAGTTGTTGCTCTTCCAATAGTTGTAATACTCTGACAACATGTTCTACATGTTCTTCCCAAGATTTGTTGTATATTAGTAAGTCATCAAAAAATACTAACACAAATTTTTAGAGGAAGGGATTGAAAATAGAATTCATCAAGATTTGAAATGTTGAAAATGCATTAGTAAATCCAAATGGAATAACCAAAAACTCATGTGTTCTAAAATATATTATGGGAATGTCTTCCTGCCTCATTCTGATTTGATGATATCTTGAATGAAGATCCAAATTTGATCTGGATTTATGAGTGGAACGAAAGGAATAACAAATTGAATACAATAACATAAAGATATGGAGAACTACATAATATATCTAGTGAACAATAACTTCTATTGAATAAAAAAAATAGGTTGAAACTGTAAAACTGCAGAACTAAAAACAACCTACTCGAATGGTGGTAGCTATCTATGAGACGAAATATGGCTACTACACGCATTTTTCTGAGCAGAATGATTACAATGAGGCTTCAGAGGCCTTTTTAACATTACTCATGAATGCCAAAACCCTAGACATCTAAAAACCTAACCCTAGGAGCTGAAATGCCAAATCTTATGTGGGCCCCAATGGGTAAGTTGGCACCTCAACTTCCCAGGGTCGTAACTTTTGCACACAACCTTTGTTTTAGGTGCGTGATAGCTCGTTGGAAAGGTATTTTAGAGGAATACACATTATGGTGTCAAACTTTGACTCCATCTACAGTTTGACTAAGACAAGCCAAAAAAAACATTGTTTAGGGCCCCAAAACGGCTCTGGAAGTACGTATAGATGTACTGACATGAAAACTTCCAAAATAATCCAGTTGGATTAGGTGGGAGGCCACCAATATCCACCTAGAATATGTGTATGGATTCAAATAGCCCCGAAAGTGTAGAACCCACAATTACAAATAATTACAGAAGAACGTGTTGAATTAACAACTCTTAAAAGAATCCAGTTGGAATAGGTGGGTAGCCACCAATATCCACCTGGATCAATCCTCTCCCCTTAGGAAGAAATGGTATCTATTTCGTTGAGTTCCCCCATTAGGTGAGGAAACTTTTGTTGAATTTGGCCCCAACTGATCCACTTTCCTTGGTGTAGGAGTTGCCCTGACTGGACAACCCGATAAAGCTAGATCCTATGTTGGCGAGTGCCCTTGACCTGTGTGTCCACTATATGATCAGTCGATGCATGTTCCATGCAGTCAGTTTTGAGCTATGTTGGTTTCAAATGTTCTTTGATCTCTGAGGTGTCCAATAATGGTGGAAAATATGGTCGAATGAGGTCCACATTGAACATTGGGTGCAAGCCAAGGAAGGGTGGAGTGTTGAGCTCAAAATCATTACTACCCACAACCTTGGTGATAGTGTAAGGCCCATAGAAAAGTGGGTGGAGATTTTGATGGGGACCTATAAGGTTCTCTTTCTGTAAATGTAACCAGACCTTGTCTCCCACCTAAAACTGGTGTAGTACCTGGTGTTGATCACTACGTTGCTTGTACTTAGCATTGGCTTTCTGTGAAATCTCATGCACCTGTTGGTGGATGTGTTTAGTCCGCTCAATGAATATGGTGGCTTTGTCTACCTTAGAATGAACATGGGAAGATTATGCATGTGTGGTTGCAAGAGGTATTTCAATATCAATGGGACCCAAGGGTTGGAATCCCAACCCCACCTAAAATGGGCTATGGTCGGTGGAGCTATGGAGAGATTTGTTGTAGTTGTGTTGAACATAGGGAAGACTCTAATCCCATCTACTCGGATGATTATATTTGTACATGTGTAGGATGTGCACAATCATACGATTGACGACCTTCTTCTGGCCATCATTTTGGGGGTGGAAAACAGTGTATTTAGTGAGCTTGGTGTCCAACAGTGACCAAAGACTCAACCAAAATGTGTTGAGGAACTTGTTGTTCTGATATGAGGTGATGCTCTGTGGTATCCCAAAATGGACCCACACCCATTCGAAGAAGATCTTGGAAATATCTTTCGTTGTGATGCTCTTCTTGCAGGTTGTGATAATGGCCATCTTCGAAAACTGATCAACCACCACAAATACACAATCATTTTCGTTCTTGGTGGATGGAAGGTCAGACATGTAATCCATCAAGATAGATTCCCAAGGCCTCTCAGGAGCAGGAAGAGGGTTGTATAAGCCTTTATTCTTGATGGTTGGCTTGGAAATGGCACAAGAAGTGAAAGATATAATATAATTTCTAACATCTTGTCAAAGTTTTGGCCAATAAAAATGTTTCTGTAGAATGGCCACAGTTTTCTCCATGCCAAAATGTCCTTCCATTCGACTGTAGTGAGCCTCCCAAATCATCTTTTCACACTTGCCTATGGGAACACAGAGGTGGCCTAGATGGAATAGCGATCCATCCTGGATGTGAAAAGCGATGACATTCACTCTTGTACCTAAGAGATGATAGGTGGTGGAAAATTCAAGGTCATGCTAATAAAGTTGGGGCCATTCAAATGCCTCATTCCCACAGGAATGGAGCACTTTGGTGAGTGAAACAACGGGAGAACGACTAAAGAAGTCAGTGACACGATTTGTGCTCCATGTTTTATACTTTATGTTGAGATGGAACTACTGTAGGTATGTGGACCACTTTTTATGGCAGTCGTTCTGCAACTTACCATGTGTCTGTATGAATTGCAGAGGCTCGTGATCAGTGTGGATGATTGTCTCCTTTCCTAGAATGTAATATTTTCATTGATGACAGGCTTGCACAATGGAATACATTTCTTTTTCATAGGTGGGGTATTTCCGGATAGTATCTGAGAGTGTTTCACTATGGTATGCTACTGGATGACCATGCTGAGTGAGAACTACGCCTACAACATAGCCGAAGGCATTAGTCTCAATATTGAACGGTTGTTGCAGATTAGGTAAGGAGAGTACTGGAGATGAGCATAAGAAATGCTTTAGATCATCAAATGCTTGTTGGTGTCCCTGCCCCCATGTGAACTTTTCCTTTCCACCACCCTTGGTTACTTGGTTGAGGGCCCATGCAATATGGGAGAATCCAAACACGAACCTTCAGTAGAAGTTGGCAAGTCCCAAGAAGCTCCGAAGCTTGGTTATGTGGTTGGGGCTGGCCAATCACAAATGACTTGGATCTTAGTTGGATCCATATGTACCCCATGCTCATCAACAATGTATCCCAAGTATTGGACCCTGTTCATGCCAAAGGAGAATTTTTCCAAGTTGGCATATAGCTTGTGTTGCCACAAAGTGCCCAAAACCTATTGAATATGTTTCATGTGCTCCTCCCAAGTTTTGTTGAATATGAGTATTTCATCTAGATATACCACCAAAAAATAGTTGGTGAAGGATATCAATACATCATCCATCAATCTCATGAAAGTTGTTGGTGCATTTTTTAAGCAAAAGGGCATGACCATCCATTCATAGAGACCTTCTTTAGATTTGAAAGTTGTCTTCCAAACATCAGTTAGTTCGATGGAAACCTAGTGGTAGCCAGACATTAGCTCAATATCGCTGAAGAAATTTTTCCCCTTGAGTTGGTTAAGAAGGTCATCATTTCGTGGAATTGGGTACCGACTTTGGACTGTGATTTTGTTTAATTCTTTGTAATCAATGCAGAGTTGTTAGGTCTCATCTTTCTTCTGCACCATCATATATGTTCCAATTCATATTTGATGTGCACTTCAAAGCATATATGTAGCAGATTTTGTTGCATGTTGGTCTTTCCTTTACATAGTGTATATGCCTAATCTTGATGATTTCATAGTGGACAATACCATGGTTCAATTGGTATTGGCATATGGATGGCTTTGTATACATGATGGGGATTTTTCCTATTGTGTTTTCATGATGATTCTTATGTATTAGATATTTTCATATTCGTCATGATCCTAGTGAACATTGGTGTAAGTTGTTAATGAATCATAACACTCTAAATTTGTGTTTGTTCCTTAATTGTACCATGAAGGATTGTAATTTTTATTTAAATAGGTGTTGTCTACTAGAGACCTAGTTAGTTGTAGTGTGCCATATTCTGTAACCATATTTTTTAGTTAGGTTGTACTACTAGAGACCTAGGTAGATCTCCCTTATCAAGGTTGACTTACCATATATCATGTAGTCAGGTCCAAAATGAAGAAAAGAAAACCATGTGTATGAAAAGACTAAATAAAGTTGAAAGAGATAAAAATGCTCGTTGATGCAACTAAAATAAAAAGTCAAAATATAAAGCTTGAGACATGCCACCTTGTAATAAACTCCAATTTCCCCAAGTTCGATGCTTAACAATGCATATCTAAAGAAAGGGGTAACTCAATGCTAAGCGCTCCATCTCTAAAGTCACACATGTGGAATCAAATAATAACTCATAACTCTTAAAACCTAGTAAGAGAAGACCTATATGTCATCCTATGTGGATATGAGGGTCAATTCATGAAAATACCTTCCCAACATCGCATCCATCACATCACATATTTCTAACTTAGAGTCCTAAGAAACGCTTCTTGTCTTAGTTGCCACATGTAATAGAGGTAAATGATGTCCCGACCATAGTTAAACTTAGTAAATGATAAAAATTAAATGAGTCATTGAAAAGTTAAAGGATGTCCATTAATGTTTCATCACTTAATGACATGTATATCGAGGCATGATTTATCATTATGAGGTGGAAGTCATGCATTGGGATCTGTCTAACTACCTAGAGCATTGCATCTCTACTTTGAGATTTGTGTACTTGCATTAGGAGTTTTGTACCTTCCTTGGGCATTGTGACTCTATGCTTAGGGCGTTGTGACATAGATTCTACACATTTTGGAGCCATAATTGCCACCTCATTTTTTATGGTCCAACGCCTTAAAAATGATAAAATGACAATGAATGTAGTCCACTTCAAGGGGGAAACCTCCTTTTACAATATAACCAGTTAAGAAGAC
>JZKD02S1652423.1:36290-52690 GCA_000966675.3 Picea glauca | reverse complement strand
ATGAGACAAATTACAATTATAGTGAAAGGGTACAATGAAGGGTTCTAGCCTACATACAAATATAACCCTAGAAATGTAAAAATTGAATATCTAGAGCTTAATAAGGGGTTTTTTATATAACATGGGGCTTTGCCTAGGCTTAACATGCCCCTCGTCTTCAAACAAGTGTTTTCCTCAACACTTGACTAACCACGAGTGTTTATGCATGAAGAAATCATATTCCCATGTCACCTCTTCCACTGGTAGTTTCTCCCATTTGACGAGGTACTCAGTATTTGCTCGATTTCTTAGCTACTTAATCCTTGTTTCAAGGATTGTTTATGGTTCTAGTATGATTTTCCCTTGTTCATTAATCTTTGGTAAAATAGTTTGCACTGGGATCCTATTGTCAATTACCTTCTTTAATAAATAAACATGGAAGATTGGATGTACACATGAATATGGAGGAAACTCCAATTTGTGATCCATACTTCCAATCCTTTGCAAAACCTTATAGAGGGGATAATATTTGGGTGTTAATTTATTTTCCTTCTTTTTTTACTTGAGGGACATTTGTTTATATGGTTGTAGCCTCCTAAATACTCAATCCACCACTTCAAATTCCCTTTCACTGTGATGTTGATCTTCTTGTTGTTTCATCCTATTTTTGTCATAACCAATTTGTCCTTCAATACTTTGAGAACCTCTTGTTGGTGCCCTATGTGGTCCTCCATTGCTTGAACCTTTGCAGTCCCTTTCAAAGGCAATGTGATGGATGGAGGATGATATCCATAAAGTGCCATAAATTGGGACATTTTTTATGAAGTATGGAAGGATGTGTTGTACCACCATCCTGCCAATGGAAGCCACTTGATCCGTTGTATTTGTTTATCTGATGCAAAGCAATAAATATATCCTTCTAGACATTTATTCACAATCTCGGATTTACCATTGGATTGAGGTTGGTAAGATGATTTGTGGTCCCATTGATTACCCAAACAAGAAAATAATTCAGTTCAAAAATTTCTAGCGAAAATTGAATCTTTGTCACTTACAATAATCTTGGGGACTCCATGTAGCTTTTGAATTTTTTGCATGAATTTTGTGACCAATGTACTTTTTTTAAAAGTATGAGAAAGAAAGAAAAAAGGGGCATACTTTTTCAGTCAATTCACTACTACCATGATGACAATATTTCCTACGTATTTGGGTAAAACTGTAATAAAATCCTTTGAAACTTCTTCCCAATGTTGATTTGGTATAGTTAATTGTTTTAGGAGACCTTGCGTCTTGATTGTCTCTCCCTTATTTTGTTGGAAAGCCACACATTCATACACAAAATTTTGAACATTAGTTTTAAGACCTTCCCAGAAAAAATCCTTCTTGATCATGTGGTATGTTTTCAAGAATTCAGAATGTACTCCTATATAAGAATTGTGCAATTTCATAAGGACCTTCTATTTGAGTTTAGAATTTTTACATAAATATAGGTGATTACACTACCATAGTGAATCATTATTCCATACAAAATTATGTAATGAATTGGGGTCCTCTTGTAGTTTTTGAATGATCTTTCATACCTCTTGATCTTGCTTCCATTCTATCATTGCTTCTTTCACCCAATCAGATTTCAGAATAGAAATAGCACATAGTGAATATTGTGTTTCTTCTTCTTTCCTTGAAAGGGCATCTGCCACAAAATTGTGTTTTCAATTTTTGTAGATAATTTCAAAGTCAAAAATTAGTATCTTTGTAACTCATTTTTTTTCTTCTTTGAAGATAATTGTTTCTCCAAGAAGTACTTCAAACAACCATGATTTGTTTTTACTTTGAAGTGTCTTCCTATTAGCTAAGGGCACCATTTCTTAACTACATGTAGTATGACCAACATTTGTTTTCATAAAATCATTTGAGTAAGTTTTTTCATTTAATTTGGCTTCTTTCAAAGGTAAAAGCTTTCCCTTCTCTCATTAAAACTGCACCAATCCATGGCCTAAGGCATCACACTCCACAATAAATGCTTTTTTGAAGTCGAGTGTGTCCAGGATAGGAGCTTTACACATAGCCTACTTAAGTTTTTCAAAATCTTCAGTTGTTGCTTGAGTCCAAGTAAACACTTCCTTATTTAATAATGTTGTTAGAGGTGTTTTTATTTAACAATAGTTATTGACAAACTTGCAATGTTATCATGTCAATCCTACAAATCCTTTATGTTTCTTCAAGGTTTTGGGAATTGTTCATTCCCTCATAGATTTAATTTTGATAGGGTCCACTTTCACACCTTCATGAGATACAATATGACACAAATATTCCACTTCTTAAACCCCAAAGGCACACTTGGAAGGTTTTGCATAAAGTTGTTGCTCTTCCAATAGTTGTAATACTCTGTCAACATGGTCTACATGCTCTTCCCATGATTTGTTGTATATTAGTATGTCATCAAAAAATAATAAAACAAATTTTCTAAGGGAGGGATTGAAATAGAATTTATCAAGTTTTGAAATGTTGAAGGTGCATTATTAAATCCAAATGGAATAACCAAAAAATTATAATGAACTTCATGTGTTCTAAAAGATATTTTGGGAATGTCTTCTTGCCTCGTTCTGATTTGATGATATCTCGAATGAAGATCCAACTTTCATCCGGATTTATGAGCAGAACGAAAGGAATAACAGGCTAAATACAATAACACAGAGATATGGAGAACAAAAAAAGATATCCAATGAACAATAACTTCTATTGAATAAATAAAATAGGTTGAAACTGTAAAATTGCAGAACTGAAAACAACTTACTCGAATGGTGGTAGTTATCTCTGAGAAGAGATGTGGATACTACACGCATATGTCTAAGCAAAATGATTACAATGAGGCTCCAGAGGCCTTTTTAACATTTCTCTTGAATTCCAAAACCCTAGACATCCAAAAACCTAACCCTAGGAAATGAAATGCCAAAAGTTATGTGGGCCCCGATGGGTAAGTTGGTACCTCAACTTCCTGAGGTCATAAATTTTGCATACAACCTGTGTTTTAGGTGCGTGATAGACCATTATAAAGGTATTTTATAGAAATACCCATTATGTTGTCAAACTCTAACTCCATCTATAGTTTGATTGTGACAAGCCAAAAAAAACACTATTTAGGGCCCCAAAACGGCCCTGGAAGTACAGAAAGATGTACTGACATGAAAAATTCCAAAATAATCCAGTTGGATTAGGTGGGAGGCCACCAATACCCACCTGGAAGCTGTGTAGGGCTTCAGATAGCCCTGAAAGTGTAGAACCGACAATTACAAAGCATTACAGAAGAACATGTTGAACTAACAACACTCAAGAGGAGCCAGTTGGAATAGGTGGGTGGACACCAATATCCACATGGAGGAATACTTCCCCCTTAGGAATAAATGTTGTCCACTGCATTTATTTCCCTGATCAGGTGAGGAAACTTATGTTGAATTTGGCCTCGGGTGAGCCACTTGCCTTGGTGTAGGAGTTTCCCTGACTTGACAACCCGATAAATCTAGATCTTATGTTGGTGAGTTCCCTTGACCTGTGTGTCCACTATCTGATCAGTCAATGCATGTTCCATGTAGTCAGGTTTGAGCTATGTTGGTGTCAATTGTTCTTCGATCTCTGAAGTGTCCAATAATGGTGGAAAATATGGTCGAAGGACGCTCACATTGAACAGTGGGTGCAATCCAAGGAAGGGTGGAGTGTTGAGCTTAAAAGAATTGTTGCCCACGTCCTTTGTGATAGTGTAAGGCCCATAGAAAAGTGGATGGATCATCTTATGGGGACCTGTAAGGTTATCTTTCTGCAAATGTAACCAAACCTTGTCTCCCATCTGAAACTGGTGCAGTACCCGGTGTTGATCATTGCGTTTCTTGTACTTGGAATTTTCTTTCTGTGAAATCTCATGGATCTGTTGGCTAATGTACCGAATCCTCTCAATGAATATGGTGGCTTTGTTTGCCTCATACTGAACATGGAAATATTCTTCCTATGTGGTTGCAAGAGGTAGTGCAACATCAATGGGACCCAAGGGTTGGAATCCCATCCCCACCTGAAATGGGCTATGGTCGGTGGAGATATGGAGATCCTTGTTGTAGTTGTGTTGAACATAGGGAAGACTCTCATCCCATGTACATGGATTCTTAGAGTTGTACATGTGCAGGATGTGCAGAATCATTTGATTGATGACCTTTTCCTGGCCATCGGTTTGGGGGTGGAAAACAATGGATTTAGTGAGCTTGGTGTCCAATAGTGACCAAAGAGTCAACCAAAATGTGTTGAGGAACCTGTTGTCCCGATCTGAGGTGATGGTATGTGGTATCCCAAAATGGACCCACACTCGTTTGAAGAAGAGATTGGAAGTATCTTTCATTGTAATGCTCTTCTTGCAGTCTATGATAATGGCCAATTTCAAAAACCGATCAACCACCACAAATACACAATCATTGTCATGCTTGGTGGATGGAAGGACAAACATGTAATCCATAGATATGGATTCCCAAGGCCTCTCAAGAGTAGGAAGAGGGTTGTATAAGCCTTTCTTCTTGATGGTTGGCTTGGAAATGGCATAGGTAGTGCAATATCTGATATACTTGCTGACATCTTGTTGAAGTTTTGGCCAATAAAAATGTTTCTATAGAATGACCATAGTTTTCTCCATGCCAAAATGTCCTGCCATCCGACTATAGTGAGCCTCCCAAATGATATTTGCACACTCGCTTGTGGAAAAACATAGGTGGCCCAGATGGCATAAGAATCCATCCTGGATGTGAAAAGAGGTGGCATTCACTCATGTACCCAAGAGTTTCTAGGTGGTGGAAAATTCAAGGTCACACTGATAAATTTGGGGCCATTCAGATGCCTCATTCCCATAGGAATGGAGCATTATGTTGAGTGCAGCAATGGGAGGACGAATGAAGCAGTCGATGACACAATTTTTTCTCCTTTTTTTATACTTGATGTTGAGATGGAAATATTGTAGGTATGTGGACCACTTTTGATGGAGGTCGTTTTGCAACTTCCCCTGTGTCTGTATGAACTGTAAAGGCTTGTGATCAGTGTGGATGATTGTCTCCTTTCCTAGAAAGTAATGTTTACATTGATGACAGGCTTGCACAATGGAATACATTTCTTTGTCATGGGTCGGGTATTTCCAGACAGTATCTGAGAGTGTCTCACTATGGTATGCTATTGGATGACCATGATGAGTGAGAACTGCGCCTATAGCATAGTCAAAGGCACCCATATCAATCTTGAACGGTTGTTGCATATTAGGTAAGGAGCATACTGGAGTTGATCATAAGCAATGCTTCGGATCATTAAATTCTTGTTGGTATGTCTTACCCCATGCGAACTTTTCCTTTCCACCTCCCTTGGTTACTTGGTTGAGGGCCCATGCAATATGGGAGAATCCCAACATGAACCTTCAGTAGAATTTGACAAGTCCCAAGAAGCTCTGACGCTCGGTTAGTGTGGTCAAGGATGGATAGTCACAAATGACTTGGATATTAGCTGGATCCACATGTAACCCATGCTCATCAACAATGTATCCCAAGTATTGGACCCTATTCATGCCAAAAGAGCATTATTCCAAGTTAGCATAAAGCTTGTGCTACCACAGAGTGCCCAAAACCTATTGAATATGTTGCATGTGCTCCTCCCAAGTTCTATTGAAGATGAGGATTTCATCCATATATACCACCAAAAAAGAGTTGGTGAACGGTCTTAATACATCATCCATCAATCTCATGAAATTTGTTGATGCATTTTTTAAGCCAAAGAGCATGACCATCCATTCGAAGAGACCTTCTTTAGATTTGAAATTTGTCTTCCATACATCAGTTGGTTCGATGGGAACCTGGTGGTAGCCAGACTTTAGTTCAATCTTGTTGAATAAATTTTCCCCCTTGAGTTGGTCAAGAAGGTCATCAATTCGGGGAATTAGGTACCGGTTCCAGACTGTGATTTTGTTTAATTCTTTGTAATCAATGAAGAGTCGCCAGGTCTCATTTTTCTTCTACACCAGCACAATCGGGCTTCTACAAGGGGAGGAGTTGGGTCAGATGTGCCCCTTTTGAAGCAGCTATTGGATCTTGTGCTTAATTTCATCCTTTTCCATTAGCAAGTGATGATAGACTGGTCCATTAGGTAGTGATGCACCGAGAGTTAGATCAATTGGATGCTTGACTTGGCAGTGCATCACTACCTCGATGAGTGATGAGAAGATATCTATGTACTATTCCATGATCCCTCCACTTGCTTATGTTGTAAAGAGAGGCTCTATGTAGAGGTCACGGATGTGGCGGTGACCTTTTGCTTACTGCGATCACGGATCACAAAGAAGACGAACTTCCTGGTTTGTGAAATGACCTTATTTCATTTCTTAGCATAGATTAAAGAAATAGCAATAAGCAACACTACTTCTCGTATCCTGTACAATTGTCTACCAAAAGTAATAATAACATTGTGGGGTCTAGACTCATACACAACATGTCCCTTCCACAAATATGAATGGCCTAAAAGAACATCACAAACTTCAAGGGGAGAAATATCACACAATACCTCATCTTTCAAGGGCTTGATGTTGTACGATAGACGACATTGTTGGCTGACATGGAGCTCTTGTCCTTGGCAAAACCAGCCGATGGTGTAGGGTTGTGGGTGTGGTGTTATCAGTAGGTCCATTATCTTGACGACCTCTACTAAAATCAGGCTCTTCTGATTGTCGCTATCGACAATGAAATGTAGGGTAGTCCCCTTTACCCACTTTTGTGAGTGAAAGAGACGTTCCCCTTCCTCTGGTTCTTCTGGTTCACTTGGTTGGACTTTGGTGGTAGTTACAGTGGCACTAGGTTCAACATTGATGATCCGCTTCCCACTTTATGGATTTGATTCAAAATCAAAATCTTCCTCTAAATTGAAATCTTTCAACTCGACCACTAATGACTACTTGGAGAGACATTATTCGGTGTTGTTCCAAGGGATTTTATGGTATTCACACCATTTTCTTGTGTCCTTCTTCGACTTCTCATTAACCTTATTGGGTTGCGCCTTGGACTGGTTGTCCTAAGAGAAACCATCTTTTCTTTGTCCCTTGTTTTGTGGGTTGGGGCCATCTTTTCCCAGCTTCGGCTATGAGGAGTTTGCAGATCCAAACTATCACCTCTTCTGCTTAAATTTCTACTCGACCTTGACAACATATCTATAAGCCACACCTAATGATGTGATGTCTAGAAACTCCATTTTTGTTTGAATGTATCTATGCAGACAACCGCAATATTTGAGTACCATATTTCGTTCAGAGTCTTTGATACCCAATTTGGTGCATAGGGTATGGAAAATATTGGTGAAATCCGGTATTGTTTGATCCCTTTCCTGACGCTGCGTGTTCCATCTTGTGTATTGATCCTCATAGCTTCCAATAAGGTAGTATTGTTATTTAATGGAATCCATGAAGGAATCCCATGTGGGGATGACCAAAAATACTGCAGATTCCTCTATGGCCCTTTGCTTAGAGTAAGTATCCCAACAGTCCTTAACATGGGGGACGACCTTGCGGAGTGAAAAAGTAATATTTTCCCTGTCAGAAAAATTGTGGACCAAAAAATACTCTTCGAGCATATTCATCAATTTATCTACAGCATCTTCGTCTATCAATCCTTAAAATAATGGAATATAAAAATTTGCATGTACCTTGAAGGGGGTTTCATGGTCTCTTGATGAAGATGTGTCACCTGTGGGCATCTGTCGAAGGATCTGTACAAAGTTGTCCATCATTTTGTTCCTTTTTCGCGCAAGGGCTTCCTCAAGAAACATTTTAAAAGGACATTATTCTCCATCATCTTTATTCTCGTCCCCCATGGGTTTTTGTTGGGTTTGGAATGGTCTATATTGCAAAGGATTGATTGGTTCAAGTCCCAACTTCTTGTACCCAAATATTTTCAGGGATATGCACGAAGAAAAATAAATGAAGAGAAGATCTCCCTGATACCACTGATCTAAATTTATGAGCGGAATTAAAGGAATAAAAGAATGAATACAATAACATAGATATACGGAGAACAACAAAAGATATCCAGTGAACAATAAATTATATTAAATAAATAAAATAAGTTGAAACTGTAAAACTGCAGAACTGAAAACAACTTGCTCGAATGGTGGTATTTATCTCTTAGAAGAGATGTGGATGTTACATGCATCCATCTAAGCAGAATGATTACAATGAAGCTCCATAGGACTTTTTAACATTACTCATGAATTCCAAAACCCTAGACATCCAAAAACCTAACCCTAGGAGATGAAATGCCAAAATTTATGTGGTCCCCGATGGGTAAGTTGGTACCTCAACTTCTCGGGGTCGTAACTTTTTCATACAACCTCCATTTTAGGCACATGATAGCCCATTGGAGAGGTTTTTTTGAGAAATACACATTATGCCATCAGAATCCATCTACAATTTGATTTGGGAAAGCCAAAAAAGCATTTTTTAGGGCCTCAAAATGGCCCTGGAAGTACAGAAAAACGTATTGACATGAAAACTTCCAAAATAAGCCAGTTGGATTAGGTGGGAGGCCACCAATATCCACCTGGAAGATGTGTAGGGATTCATATAGCCCCAAAAGTGTAGAACCCATAATTGCAAAGAATTATAGAAGAACGTGTTGAACTAACAACTGTCAAGAGGAGCTAGTTGGAATAGGTAGGTGGCCACCAATATCCACATGGATCAAACTTAGTAAAGAAAATTGCTCCATGCAATTCATCTAATAAGTCATCAATGACAGGAATAGGAAACTTATCTTTGCTGGCCATTTTGTTGAGCTATCTATAATATAGACACATACGCCATGAACCATCATTTTTTGTAACCATCACCACTTGTGAATAGAAAAAACATTGGCTAGGTTGAATGATGCCAACCTTTAACATTTCTTGGATCATATGCTCAATCTCACTCTTTTGTGCATATGGATACATGTAAGGCCTAATGTTAGGTGGTACACTTCCTAGTTGCAAATGAATAGCATGGTCATGATCTTGAGTAGGTGGAATACCCTTAAACATTTCTCCAAATACCCTAGAATGATTTTTGAAATCTATTTGGAGGTCTAATAGAGCAGACAATATAGATGTTTGAACATCTAGTGAGCACAATTGTGAAATTACACCACAGTGTCCCTTTTTGAGTAATTTTTTCATTCTATTAGATATTATCACCTTAGATGGTTTCCCTTGGATACCTCTAAGTTCAATTTTTTGTCCTTATGAGGAAAATATCATGAAAAGATATTGAAAATTAAGGTCCATTGTTCTCAATGATTGTAACAATTAGACCCCTAATACAATATCAACACCACCATATGGATGGAAATCACGGGACTATATAAAAAATACTCCCCCATATTGAGCTTAATACTATGACACTTCCCAGAAAAATTCATGGTACCTCCATCTGCAGTCATTACTTGAAACTCCAGTGTTGGAAATACAAAGCAATTGAGATCTTTTGCTAATATGTAATTGATGAAGTTATGGGTACTACCAGAATTAATCAACACAATTACTTTTTTTTATTTTTGATGTATCCTTGTATATTGAGTGTTTGTGGAGCATTGATGTCATCCAATGCATGAAAATATATCGTTAGAGTAGTATCTTCTAGATATAGATCTTGTGATGGATCCAATTCTTGATCTTCTTCCTCTTCATGGTCTATGTAGAATAATTTCTTCTCACTGCATCTATGCCCCTTACTATAATTTTTGTCACAATTGAAACATAGTCCCTTTATTCTTCTTTCATCCATTTGTTGAGGTTTCAACCATTTCGATTGAATTATGGTTGTCTTATGAACCCTAAAATGATCTATGCCTCCTTCATATGTTCCAATGGTATACTTGTGTGTAGCCTTATTCTTGGCTTGAATATGACGAGTAAATTGCATAGCTTCCATAATATTTTCATGATGTTTTAGGAAAATCATATGTTTAATGTCTTCTTTTAATCCATCCATGTAAGCTTCCAACACATTTTCATCACTTATGCCATCCACCCTTGTGGCCAATACTTTAAATTCTGAATTATAATCTTCAATATCACCTAAGTGTTTGATTCTTGTCAATTGACTGCATTAGTCATGTTCCCAAAATTTCTCATATTGTGCTTCTAAGTCTCTTGTGAATAAAGCCCAAGTATAATCATAACAAGGGGGGTTCATTTTAACTACTCATTGATACCATTGGTATGGTTTTATCTCAAAGTTCAAAGTTGTTATGTGAATCCTTTGCTTATCATCCATAATATTATGTAGTTCAAAATAATTCTCTATTTGATTCACCTAGGTTTTGACCTATGTTCCATCGAATTTCCTTAACTCAACATTGGGAAGGTTCATTCCTTTTGGAGACCATCCATAAGTAATCAATTATTGGATTTACATCCCCCTGAAAAATTCTTATTAATGGAAAGTTGTTCAACCTGAATACTACCTTTATTTTCATGAGTCCCTTTAGACACCTTATCAATTTTAGGAAACCTCCCATTTAAGGCTTCCATAATATTCCATTCCAATTGTTCCATCATTTCTTTCATATGTTTCTTATTTTCATCCATCTTCATTTCCATCAATTCCTTATTTTCATCCATCTTCCTTTCCATTAGTTCCTTATCATCCTCCATATTCCTTTCCATCTTCCTTTCCATCAGTTCCATATTTATTTCAATTTTTTTTTGAGTATTCATCAAATAAACCTTTTTCATTAACCTATCATTCAATTTGTCGATTTGACTATTCAATTTGGATGGTTGGTTTTGTTTATCTTCATTTTCTTCATGAGACATGGAGGAACTTTCTGTAGGTTTAATTGGTAAAATAATTTTTGGATATTTCTTTGGAGCCATGAAAAATGTTATTGGGTCCTAAGGCCAAGGGAGTGACAGGTGCTATATCTCTCTGATATATGTGTGAGTTCCAACAATGGTACTCATCTCGATATCTCAAGGCACTAACTAGGGAGGCTCAATCATTCCCTTAATCATACTACCCAACTACCCATGTACTAGAGGGTGGTCTCCTTGAGTGTTGTTCCCGGTGTATTATAGAAAAAAGATGGAAAAATAGATTATCTAAGGATAGTTTTAGGTATACCTAAGGTAATTCCTATGTACCCAAAGGTACATGGAAGTGAGCTTCCATCTATAGGTGTTTTATAATGCATCACTACTCAAAGGGGTACCAACAGGGGTTACAGAGGTTTGCAACTAGGTCAAACAATGGTTTCGAGTAACCATGTGAAACCTTTTGTATTTTCTGGATGTATTATTTCTCAACCGCAATTTTTCGCATTGAATGATAGATCTCGTGTTATTCAAAGACAACAAAATACATCTCTAAAATAAAAATAAAAAGTTTGATAACCATGGAAAAATCTTTTAGAATCACTAGAAAATAACTTGTGCAGAACCCTAATATCCACAAAAAGTATATCATAAAATATAATGATTCAAAATATGAAAAAATTTCCATGTGCACTTCACTATGTCAAATCGAGATTCTGAAAAATTTCAGAATCTTAAACTTCACTGAAAAAAATTACAATGAAAATGCCAAGATAATTGATTTCAATATTAGTCACAAACCTTGTCTTCCATAGACTATATCTCTGAAATTATATAAAAAAATATCCTGAAATTTTGACCACTTGTACTATTACATTTCTCCTCAATCTCCATAAAATTTCACTATCTAAAACTACCTAGAAAAAAAAGTTATAGTGAAAATCCTCAGATGACTAATTTAAAAGTGAATTTTGAATGAGTAAAAAACTCCATCTTCCATAGGATCTATCTATGGAATTATAACAAACAATAACTTCAAATTTTTACCACGAGTACATTGATAAGTCTCCTAAGTAACCTTAAACTTTCCCTATATGTAGCATCCCCCCAAAAAAATTATAGCGAAAAATCCAAGATGACTCGATTAAAGAAGCAAAACCCTAAGATTGATGCTCTTGATACCAAATGTTATGATCCAACCCTTAAAAATGATAAATATTCAATTAATATAATCCACTTCAAGGGGGAAACCTCCTTTTATAGTATATCCAATTCAAAAAGCAAGATAATATGAGATAAGATGATCTTAAGACTAGGTCTCCTTGGTCTATATATAGGAGACAAAGAGTACAATTATAATGAAAGGTTGCAATCAAGGGGTATAGCCTACATATAAATATAACACTAGAAATGTAATAATTCAATATTTAGGGGTTAATAATGTGTTTTATATATAACAAGAAGCTTTGTTTAGGGCTTAACATCTTTCCTCATTTGGAGGGGTCGACATGCTTCTACTTGGACCATTGACCAAGCTACTTTCACTTGGAGCCACATGTGCCTCCTCATCTCACTCATTTGTGTCTTTTGACGAGATATTGGAGAATTTTGAGGGAGCAACCATATTGTTTTGGAATTTCCCTCACATGTGTGGGTTTTTTGAGCTATTGTTGGACCATTTTGAGGGGACAACCCTCTCTCTTATCTTGGATCCACACTTGTGGAGGTTATTAGAGCATTTTGAGTATTTATTGTTGTATATTGATGATTCAACCCCCTACAGGAGGGGATTTGTTATGATTTGACCATATATGCTATCTCATTTGTAGGAGGGAATCCACCTTCTTTTCCCATATATTGGATAGATTTTTTACATGTGGCATTAGTCCACCATATTATATTATTGTTGACTTGTCCTCTCAAGTTAGTTGGAGGATATTAGTTTTTTGAGCATATATCTAGAGTTAATTATTGATCTAATACTATTTTCACTAGAAAGAGAACACCTTCTAGCAGAGGTTTTTGCGGAGGTTTTTATTGTAACAAAATTTGGAAAATTTGGAAACACTAAACACCTTCGCAAAAACCTCTGCTAGAAGGTGTTCTCTTTGTAGTGAAAGTAGTATTAGATTAATAATTAACTCTATATCTATGCTCAAAATACTGGCAAAATTTTCAAGATAACCTCCACTACAACCTCCTTTATTGGCTACAGAGTTTTTAGTAGAGATTTTAACGGATGTTCCATATAACTAAAAAACATTGGGTGGGAAGAGGTTGTAGCAGGTGTTTTTTTCAGTTCTTTTATTGTCAAGACGCACTGGTGCGCCATTAAATAAAATGCCTTGGTGTGTACCAAAACATGAAACACACTTTAATGACATTACATCAAATTCCTTAGAATACACATAAAACCAAAAAAAAAGTACTTGTGTTTGAGTACATAAATTCCCAATGTAGACATAAAACAAAATTGTATCGGGCACCATTACGTGAAATGCCCTAGTGCGTAAATAAGACAAAAATCTGATGATTTGCCATTAAATTACTGCCCCAGTGCTTACATATGAAACAAATGCATCGGGATGGCTATGGTTATTATGCCCCGGATTCCCATTTTGTTGTATGCAACTCTGGTGCACTTGTATTTTATGCTTGTCTTGGTGCTTGTATAATTCGTACTTTCTAGTGGGTATATGAAATATAACACCCAGGTGCATTTATATTATTAAACACACTAGTGTCTTTAGGAATTTTGAAGCATCGGTGTTGTTATTATATTTAAATAACTGATGTTTATTTATCACATGTCCACCGTATAATTTGCAAACAATATATATTATCTCACATTTTATGGATCGATGATTATGTATAATTAATATGTATCGGTGATTTTGTATTCTTAATATGCACCGTTGCATATAACCCATTAAAAAGAATCGATGTTTATATTATTGCAGGCACCATTTTGTGAGTTCATAAGAATGCACCAGTATGTATGTATTTTAATTGATTTCTTTTTTTACAAATATTTTTTATAATCATATTGTTTTTTTTATATTCTTGTTATTGCATTTTGATATAATGAAAACATGAATGCCTTATCCAATGGATTACACCTCTGTTATTTGCAACAATATAAATCATTCACATATTAATTAATTATTTATTTTCAACAATGTAAATCATTCACATATTAATTAATCGACAATGCAACATTTTACAACATTTGACAATGTAATAAAATAACGGTTCCATTTCAACCCATGGTCATAAAAAATGGAACAATGTAAAGGTCCACAATAATCAAAATGGAACCAATATGTAATTATTATATTTATTGGTAACATGTCCTCGTGCAATTGGGACATTATGTCCACTACATTAAGCAAAAATGTCCCTGATTTTTACAGACCAATATTACAAAATTGCATACAACTTGCAATAACATTCAATTATATTGATTTTCATTCATCACTTGAACTGTTGTCATTTCTCGAATTGTGTGCATCCCTCATTTCTTGATCTGTCGTAGGAGATATTTTACTTTGGTTATCTAAGCAAATGTTTTCTTACTCAACTTCTCGTTGATGTTCCAACTAATCCTACTCAATCTACAAACATAGAAATAAAGCGTAATAAGTAAATATACCTTTATAATATAGTATAATATACATGATTGTGTAAATAAAAAATCATACCATAGCAATGATTGATTCATAAACCATATTCATTGTTTTGAAGCCTTTCCTCATGTCGGTTATCACAAGATTTTTTGTTGGCGCCTCTCCATATTTTGTTTCCTGCGTTTTTAATACACCATGAGAAAGCATAGTCAATATAATTAATATATAGGTTTCTTATTGTTTCATTAATTATTAAACAAGGGAATTTAGACAACATAGATACTTACAAATTGTTCAATTAAACCATGATACTTCAACATATAATCACAACCCTTAGTTAACCCAATGTTGATCAATTGATTGGTTGGCTCTTATTTGTATGTTAACACCTATTTGTAGAAATCCATGGATCATTGTATATTAATTATTCAAATATAAAGATCACAACAAATATGAAAACTTAAGTAACGTCGAAAATGTAAGTACTCACAAACTCTGCGATCAACCCTTTTTTTCCTTGTAGTCTTGTCTTATGTAATGATTGGGTTCCATTTTATTTTCTTTTCTGCAGCAAAACAATTGAAAATTAGTATTTAATATGATAAATAAATTTGATGTACATAAAAGAATAAATAAATGATCACATACCTATGATGCACGTTGTTGTTGGGATGCATCCTCATGTGATGCAAGTATGTTCATTTATTTTACCATCTCCTTGTACACTCTTTTGGCCATCCCTATTGGCATGTATTACATTTTTCCTCCTTTGTCACTTGGATTTTTCATAATCTTCCTAAAAAAACACAATAATGTTTTCTTAAATGGACATGAAAGTAAATATAGAAAAACAAATTAATTTGGTAATTATTGGAACATATTATAGAAAAACATGTTTAGTAATAATGCCTTTTATATGACTCTTTTTTGTTATGTTAAGTTTTTGCTATTGAAAGTCTCATGGGTCTCATTGACCATGGATCTGAAAACGCTTCTTGTAGGATACGTATAACCTGATTCTTGGAGCCACTAGATTGATTTTTGTATTGTAAGTGGAAATTACGTCTATATGTTCTTTCCACTATATCCCTCAAAGATATGTAAAATAGTTTTCCCCTCTCATTAACTTCAAGCACCACTCCAAATGAATTTACGACCAAGTTTTCATCATCATTTACATCCTTAGCAATTTGTGTCCTCTTAGAACGAGAGTTCATTCCCTCACTATCAGTCGTTGCATAACATTAAAAAAAAGTGAAATCACGTGTTTAAAATTTGTTAGCAATTAATGTTAAAAAAATCATTTTTAGTAAAAGTTAAAGAAAAACTTAATGTCGATTACCTTTTGATCCACATGTTTTCTCTCTTTGCAACATTTCCATAAATCTTTTATGCTCTTTTGCACTCAGATTGTGAACAATCTTATCGAGTTTCTTCAATTTTTTTCTCTACATGACACATATTAACCAATACACATCATTGATTTAAACTTACAAATATTTCAAATTATATATTAACTTTTCAATAAAACTTAAAGAAATTGGTTTCCTCTCTTATTGAGATGAGCTACCATCACGCTCACTGCAATAAGATGTTTTCTTTGAACTTTTATCAAACATCTTGTATAAAAAAAAATCAAGAATCATTAGAAATAGAAATTATGAATTTTGTATGCAATCTACTATTTCGGTGCACTTTATAAACATAATGCATTAGGGAATCAAGCATATACTCACATCGGTAAGTATTATTAGTCATTGTGCACCGCTAACTCGAACGCATGTGATACAAAATCAATATTATTTATTTTTTCGACCAATTATTGTTTTTCATAGATATATACGCCCTGGTATGTTTTTATATACAGTGAGCACTAGGTTGCTACCTCTGAATAGTGTGCACCAGGGAGACTTTACTATACAGTGTGCACCACGTATCACGGAAAAAAAA
>JZKD02S1652423.1:23788-35791 GCA_000966675.3 Picea glauca | reverse complement strand
GGATCTGATGCAATGAGTGGTACCATTGCAATAGATACCAAATGCACCATTTGCAACTAAATAAACCCTATAAAAATGATCTAGATTTATGAGCAGAACGAAATGAAAACACAGATTTATAATATTAACATGGAGACATAGTGAATAATAACAGAGATACATTAAAACTTGACTTCTATTAAATAAGAAATGTGTTGAAACTGTAAAATGCAGAGTGAAACAAGGTTGCTAGAATGGTGGAATCTTATCTCTGAGAAGAGATGTGACGGCTACGCTCATTCACAAAAATATGAGTACAATGAGGCTCCAAAGTCCTTTTTACATCAAACATGAATGCCAAAACCCTAAACATCCAAAATCCTAACTCTAGGAGATGAAGTGCCAAAAGTCATGTGGGCTCTGTTGGGGTAAGTTGGTACATCAACTTTTTGGGGTCGTAAATTTTGCATACGATCTTCGTTTTAGGTGAAGGATAGCCCATTGTAAAGTTATATTCAAGGACTACACATTATTCCATCACACTCTAATTTTGTCTAAATGTGATTGTTGTTGGCCCAAAAAATGTTGTTTAGGGCCTCAAAATAGCCCCGAAATTTTAGGACTTGAATAGATAGAAAAAACTACCAGGATGAAAAATGAAATTGCCAAGATGACATATGTATGTGATCTAGTTGGAATAGGTGGGCAGAAACTCATATCCACCTGGATAAATCCTCCCCCATTAAGAAGAAATGGTCTCCATTGTGTTGAGTTCCCCCATCAGATGAGGAAATTTCTGTTGAATTTGGTCTTGGGTGATTCACTTTCCTTGGTGCAAGAGTTGTCCTGCTTTGACAACACGATAAAGATGAAAATCAATTGGGAGAGTTCCCTTGACCTGTGTGTCCACGATCTAATCAATCGATGTTTCTCCCATGTAGTCAGGGTTGAGCTATGTTAGTGTCGATTGCTATGCTACCTCTGAGGTGTCCAATAATAGTGGAAAGTATGGTCAAAGGAGGTCCACATTAAGCACTGGGTGCAAGCCAAGGAAGGGGTGAATGTTGGGCCGAAAATAATTTTCACCCACAACCTTGGTGATGGTATAAGTTCCATAGTGGAGTGGACGAAGCTTCCGATGGGGTCCTTTAAGGTGTTATTTCTGTAATTGCAATGAAACTTTATCTCCCACATGAAACTTTTGTGGCACCCGATGTTGATCATGGAACTACTTGTACTTGGCATTGGACTTCTGCAAAATATCTTGAACCTTTTGGTGGATGTGCTAGATTCGTTCAATGAACTGGGTGGATTTGTTGGCTTCATTTTACACATGGGAAAATTATGCAAGTGTGGACGCAAAGGGTAGTGCAACATCCATGAGACCCAATGGTTGAAATATGAACCCTTCCTGAAAGGGGTTGTGTTCAGTTGAGCTATGTATGCCTCTATTGTAACTGTGTTGAACATAGGGAAGACTCTCATCCCATGTGCACATATTCTTGGAATTGTACATGCACAAAATATGCACGATCATCCTGTTGAAGACCTCGGTTTGACCATTCATTTGGGGGTGGAAGTTCATGGATTTTGTGAGCTTGGTGTCCATTCATGACCAAAATGTGTTTAGGAATCGGTTTTCTTGATCAGAGACGATGGTTTGTGGTATCCCAAAATGTAGCCACACTCGTTTGAAGAAGAGATTGGCAGTGGCCTCTACTTTGATTCTCTTCTTACATGCAACCAGAATCGCCATCTTGGAAAATCGATCAACAACCATGAAAACATAATCATTTCCCTTCTTGGTTGAAGAAAGGCCCGACATGTAGTCCATCGAGATGGATTCCTAGGGCCTATCAGGAGTAGTTAGAAGGGTGAACATGCCTTATTTCTTAATGGTTAGTTTGGAAATGGTGCAGGTCATGCAGGACCTGATATACTTTTTGACATCATGTTGGAGTTTCGGACAATAGAAATTTTGTTGCAGCACTGCCACTATATTCTCTATGCCAAAGTGTCCTACCACCCGATTGTAGTGAGCTTTCAAAATCAACTTCACTCGCTCGCTTGATGGAACAAAGAGATGGCCCAGATGGCACAACAACTCATCCTGTAGATGAAGATTAGTGACATTTTTGTTTGTGCCTAGCATCAGGTAGGTAGTGGAAAAATCAATATCTCACTCATAGAGTTGGGGCCATCTGAAGGTCTCATGTCCACATGAGTATAGCACCATGGATAGTGTGGCAACTGGAGGTCAATTGAGGTAGTCAATGATGTAGTTGGTGCTCTCTGTCTTATACTTGATGTTGAGTTGGAACTATTGCAAGTATGTGGACCACTTATGATGAAAGTCATTCTTTAATTTGCCTTGTTTCTACATGAATAATAGAGGATTATGATCACTATGGATGAATATATCTTTCCCAAGAATTTAATTCCTCCACTAGAAGTAGGCTTGTGCAATGGATTACATTTCTTTGTCGTAAGTGGGGTACTTACATATAGTATTTGATAGTGTCTCACTATGTTAGGCCACAGGATGTCCATCTTGAGTGAGAACTTCACCCATAACATAGTTTGAAGCATATGTCTCAATCACAAACAGTTGTTGCAGGTTGGGTAATGAGACCATCGAGGCTGAGCACAAGCACTACCTCAAATCATCAAACACTTTTTGTTGTGACTGGCCCCACACATTTTTTTCCTTTCCACTACCCCTATTCACTTGGCTAAGGGCACATGCAATGTGGGAGAATCCCAGCACAAACTTGTGATAGGAATTGGCAAGACCTAAGAAGCTTTAGAGCTCATTGAGTGTGGTTAGGGCTGGCTAGTCATGGATGACCTATATTTTGGCTAGATTGACATGGACCCCATGCTCATAAACAATGTAGCCTAGGTATTGGACCTTGTTCATGTCAAAGGAGAATTTTTCCAAATTTTCATATACCTTATGTTGTCAAAGAGTGTGCAGAGCCTGTTGAATGTGCTGCAAGTGTTCCGCCCAATTTTTCCCGAAGATGAGGATGTCATCCAAAAACACTACCACGAAATAATTGGTGAAAGGCCACAAGATATCATCCATCATCCTCATGAAAGTTGTTGGAGCATTTTTCAAGACAAAGGGCATGACCAACCATTCAAAAGGACCTTATTTGGACTTGAATGAAATCTTCCATACATCTATCTTCTCTATTGGGACCTGGTGGTAGCTGGACTTCAAATCAATCTTACTAAATTATTTGTCCCCTTGAGATGGTCAAAGAGATTGTCAATTCATGGAATTGGGTACTGGTTCCTGACTGTGATTTTATTTAGGGCCCAGTAATCAATGTAAAGTCATCAGGACCTGTCTCTCTTCTACACAAACATGATTGGGCTTCCACAAGGTGATGATCTTGGGAGGATGTGCCCTTTTTCAAGCAACTCTTGGATCTGGAGCTTGATTTGCTCATTTTCTGATAAAGAGTGGCGATATATTGTCCCATTAGGTAGTGGTGCACTAGGGGTCAGATCAATTGAGTGCTTGACCTGAAAATGAAGAGGTACTCGAGTGGGTGAGGAAAATATGTCTTTGTATTCTTATACAACCTTATACACTTTCTTTTATTTCATGGGGAGACTTGTCACGGAGGCCATGGATGTGGCTACAAAATTCCACTCACTCTGAGCGTGAATCACAAATAAGACAAACTTTCTGATCTAAGAGATGACCTTCTTGCATTTCTTGGTGGAGCTCAAGAAAATGGTTGTAGCTAGAACTACCTCTGGTATCTTGCATATTTTCCTGTCCAAAGTATTAATAACATGATGAGGCCTAAACTCATATACAACATGATGTTTCCATAAATAAGGTTTTCCCAAAAGAACATCACAAAGTTCAAGGGGGGAGACATCACACAATACCTCATCTTTGAAGGGGTTGATGTCATAGGCCAAGTGGCACTGTTGGCTAAGGTAGAGATCGCTTCTTTGGAGGAGCCATCCAATGGTGTACGGTTGTGGGTGTGATGATATCAATAGATCCAACCGCTTGATGACCTCTGTTGAGATGAGGTTCTTCTGGATACTGCTATCAACAATGAAGTGCAACGGAGTACCCTTCACCCACATATATGAATGAAAGAGGCACTCACCTTCCTCTAGTTCATCAGGTTCGTCGGGTTAGACCTTGGTGGTGGTAGAAACAATGGCATTGGGCTCTGCATCAAAGACCTATCTCTTTTTTTCTATTTCTAACTCAAAGTTGAAGCATGCATCTGATTTAGAGGCTTTCACCTCAGCCACCAATGGTTTCTTTGAATGACATTCAATGGTGTTATGCTAGGGGATCTTATGGAATCTGCACTATATCCTAGTGTCTTTCTTTGTCTTCCCATTGTCCTTATTTGTTTTTGGTTTGGAATAGTTGTCTTGAGGCTTCCCATACTTTCTCTGCCCTTTATTATGTGGGTTGGGGCCATCTTTTCCCTGCTTCTTCTATGAGGGGTTGGAAGACCCAAACTGTCGCGTCTTTTGTTTAAGCTACTTCTCAAATTTGACATCATATCGATAAGTCGTGCCCAATGATGAAATGTCCAAAAACTCCATTTTTGTATGGATGTATCTATGCATACCACTGTGGTACTTGAGAACCAGATGCCACTCAGATTCTTTGATACCCATCTTGGTGTGCAAGGTATGGAATACATTGTTGAACTATGGCACGGTTTGGTCCCTTTCCTTCTGCAATGTGGTCCATATTGTATACAAGTCATCATAACTTCCAATAGGGTAGTATTGTTCCTTAATAGAATCCCTGAAGAAAGCCCAAGTGGGTGCAACTATAAATAATGTATATCTCTATGTTTCATTTTTCTCACAGAAAGTCTCCCACCAATCTTTGACATGGGGGATGGCCTTGAGGAGTGCAAATGTAATCTTTTCTCTATCGAAAAAGTTGTGGACAGAAAAATACCCTTCTAGAAGGTTTAACCATTTATCTATGACATACGCATCTATTTGGCCTTCAAATATATGAATATCAAAATTGATTTGTACCTTGAAGGAGATGGCCCGTTTGCTTGAGGTATATTTGTCGCTTGTCGGCAGTCATCGAAGGATTTTTGTAAAGATGTCCATCATCTTGTTCCTTTGTCACTCGAGGGATTCCTCGAGAAACATTTTGAAAGGATATCATGTCTTTTTGTCTTTATTTTCTCCCACCATGGAAGGTTTCTTGGACGTGTGAGAATTTTTCTTTGAGAGAAACAAGCTCGAGACCGGAATCTCTATACCCTAACCTCATTGGGGACATACACTTAAAATGACAAGGAGCAAACCACTATGATACCACTGATATGGATTTATGAACGGACCGAAATGAAAACACAGATCTATAATATTAACAGAAAGACACAGTGAATATTAACATAGATATAATAAAACTTGACTTCCATTAAATAAGAAATATGTTGAAACTATAAAAATAGCTTGCTAGAATGGTGGCAGCTTATCTCTGAGAAGATATGTGACGGCTACGTCATTCACAAGAATATGATTACAATTAGTCTCCAAAGGCATTTTTACATCAAACATGAATGTCAAAACCCTAGACATCCAAAAACCTAACCCTAGGAGATGAAGCGCCAAAAGTCATGTGGTCCTCGTTGGGGTAAGTTGGTACATCAACTTCTCGACGCCATAACTTTTGTATATGATCTCCATTTTAGGTGCATGATATCCCCTTGTAAATTTCTATCCGAGGAATACTCATTATTATGTCACCCTTTGACTCTATCTACAGTGTAACTATGGCGAGGCAAAAAAATGTTGTTTAGGAACTCAAAACGGCCCCGAAAGTTTAGGACTTGAAAAGATATAAAAAAACTACCAAGATGAAAATTGAAACTTCCAAGATGACATATGTATGTGAGCTAGTTGGAATAGGTGGGTGGCCATCAATATCCACCTAGATCAAAAAATTTAGTGCTTAAAACAATAATCCCTAAAAAAATATTTTACTTACAAAAATAAACCTTATAAAAATCTATTGCTTAAAAAAAAGGGGGAACAAGAAAGATACAGCTTCCAATACCGAAGGTAACTACGAAACCCTTATATTTTTTTTTAACATGCATTGAAAATAGTTTGAATCAAATAGGAAAATATTGAAATGATCAATAGAATTAAACCACATACCTGAAATTTCTTCTCTTCGGATTTGTATGTGCCCTATAGATCTCTTCCAATTTTGGCTCTTCAAAAAAATCCTACCAATCCAAAGTCTTTCGTGGTAAACATCTCTTCCACAAATATTCCCTCTAAATTCTACCAAAAAAATGAAATAATGAATAGTGTATTCATTTATAAACAAATATGTTTTAAAAAATGAAATTCCCTCTCTTTTATCGCTATATTTTTTCAATTTATATGTAAAAACACTTACTAAGCTATATATTTTAAAAATTAAGTTTGTTATCAAAATGGTGTGCCTCGATGTGTATATAGTAAAAAAATGCATCGATGCCAATTTTGTCAACAAAATATAAATGCAAACCTTTGCTATTAAAATTTACAGATGTTTTGGTTTGTGTAGGTTTTAATGGATGTAATAGTTTAGTGTGTTTCGTACTTTGTCACATAGGTGTCTTATATATATATGGAATCACCAATCCATTATAAAATAAATAAAATCACCAATAAATTGTAATATCGGATTCATGCACGTATTTATGATGGTTTTGGCTCAAATGCAGGGAAAAAAAGGTTATAATATCAAATGGCCAATATTTCAAATTCCAACTCACTCCATATCATTGCAAGTTTGTCAAATTCTCTCACACTATTTGAAGTAAGTCTATATTTTTTTATAATTCATTTATCTGATTAAATTTATGTCATTGTGCATGTGCATTTGAATAATTGTTCATTGAATTTTGTAGGATCATAAATTGGGATCGAGTTCGGATGAGTAAGATATTCCACCAACGAGAAAATTTTGCAAGCTCTTATCGAGAGAAAGATACCGCAGGTAAATATTTGATGAAAACGGACAACTACTTTACCATGCCAATTGTAACATGTCATCTTCCAGTAACCCGCATCATGGGTCAATGGTATTACACCATGAATTGGATATCTTTTATGAAATGCTAGTGGTATGTGGTTGTTCAAAATGTAAAGGGTTGAATAAGAATCCTTGACATGTCACATTATCTCACTAAGTTAATGATCAACTATCCAAATTTGATGGTATAATACCTCCCACTGCAGTCAATAATCCAATAGGTGATATAGAAAATACATGTAGGAACACTTCCATATGCTCCTTTTTTGAAAAGTTGAAAGCCATATCAACTAAGTTTTGTCCTAAATTGGCCAAACCATCTCATTATTTTGAGTCAATGGATAGTTCTTATAGTAATCCAAAGTATGATATTAATAATACCCAAAAAATCACGACTAGGAGATCAAAAAAAAAGTATGAACTAAGAGAAAAAATGTCCAAGTACACACCAAATTCTATTCAATTGTTGGAAGGTAGCGATGACTTCCCTCTTCCTATCCATCTACAAAGTAAATACCAAACCTATTACAACTGAGCTTTGTATGGAACTTGGATTTTTTCCATGCTTGTGCCCGATGTTGGAACCAAATCTCTTTTTGTGGTAATATTTATATGATTTCCAAGTCTAAAATAGATGTTGCAAATCTTGGGTTTTTTATCCTTTCACATATATTTTTTCCTCCCAAACAATCAATGGCACTTATGCCATTTTGTGGTCCTCTTTATAGTTGATATGATTACTTGAATATTGTCAAATACAAACATGATTGAGTAATTGTGTTTTTGTATTTTCAATGGAATTGATGTAAATGTATTGTTTAATTCAACATTAGTTTTATAAGGTGGTTGGTTTCATGTTACAATCATTACATCAAAGATGGGGACTAAGCTCCCTATAACTTCTACACATGGACTTTTGCTTATTTTATTTATTGAGTTTGTTTTATATATATATAATGAACCTTAGCCATTATAAGTCTTACACATTAGGGATTGTATTAGGGCCTAATATGAACCACGTGTGAAAAATAATGTGTTTTCCCTTAAATTTGATGCTTTATGTATTATTCGTGATGCAAAGGGCCCTATAATATTAAATAGGCTCACAAAGTGAATATGGAAAGCATCAATTAGTTAAGGATCTCTTAGGATTAATCATGGAGGATATAATATAGTTGTATATTAGTTCTTTGATAGTTCATATGTGTTAATAAAATGATTTTGATTACATGATTACAAAAAATATGAGACTGAATATTAGTAATTGTAGAATTTACATAGAACACTAATGTATAGGATGCATACACACTATGTAAAATTAAAAATTTTAAGAGGGAAAGTATCATATGTCCATGTTATATAATGACTTTATGTCAAATTTTATTTTGTCTTAAAAAAATGGTGGTGGTGGGACTGCATAAACCAATTAATTAAATTCATCATTTCCAAATCATTTGTCATTCTGTTTCATTTTGACAATATTTTTAAATAGTTTACAGACTCATATTTGAGGAAATTGCATGCATTTATAGATTTATTTCTGTGGATTCAAAATATATATTTTTATATAAATGTTATATTTGATGAATTGCATGCATATATTTTTATTAATGTTGTAGTTTCCTATTATTTTAATATATTTTGTGTAACATGTATCATAATTTAAAATAAATGTCTATGTTTTCGCAACAAAATTTTAATACAATCATTTTTAAAAAGTTGACAATTTTTCCTACAAACTAAAAAAAACATATTGGTTCTATTAGCACCTTTATTAATTTTTTTATTATTAATATAAAGTGAGGTGAATTTTATAGTCTAATATGACACTTGGCATAAGTCATCCCAATATAATAATTGACAAAATAACATTTCATAAAAGGAATTTTTTTTGTAAACATGTTTAATTAACATATTATATTTTGTTGCAAATTAAACAATTCACCTTGAAGATGAATTTAACATTATATGACATTAATAGTTATAATTTCGCAATTACAATCCAAAGTAAACAACAACAACATCAACATGATTTCAAAAATGCAATATACATGTGTTCTATAGTTTTTATAGTGCACCAGTGCGATTAAAAGAGCACCAAAGCAATTTTTACGTAAAATTGCATTAAGAAACAATTTAATTGATAAAGTACGTATACAAACTTCCACAATTAAAGTTTTGCGGAGGAAAAAACATAGGTCACTCTTCAATGCCTCTCATAATTTAACGCATGGACTCGATCCTCTGCCACTTCCTCAGTGATTTGCATCGCATCTCCTCCTCCGCAAGCTGCTCAACTTTCTCCAAGATATTGTCCTCATCCTTCATGTAGCCATAATATGAACTGGGGTCAATTCGCTTGTAAATCGCATGCCAACACCTCCTCTTTTTCACCTCAATGGGGATTATCAAATAGTTCATTGGGGATGGGGAGGAATTTCATAAGTCTTAAATCCAAACCTTGATAAGACAAGTGATAAATATTTTCAAGTTCAATCCAAGGATCACCTTTTTTGGTTGGGATTGTTTTGTGTCAACAAGGAGTCCCATGAGTCCTTGAAATTTGTTTTCAACAAAACAAAATTACCATTAATTTTGTCTTCACATGTTGCAGGGGAAAAATTATATGTGGAAGTATATAGTTCATATTTTGTGGAATAACATCTTGCAACTGGTTTAAAAACTCTCAACTGTATGTACAAAATTTCTCATGGTGAAAATGCAATGCACATTTTCTTATATTGCATGTAGAAAAAACAAAAATATCAAGTTGGAAAAGTGGTATTTTGAGTTGTCATCAAAACCTTCCTCTTGATCTTGATCATCTTGATCCAAATCTAGATGTAGTGGTTCATATATCATTGATTAGGTTGCACTTTGCATGTATTTGTGAGAATTGTTAATAATATGGTGTATTTATCTATTTTGTTTTCTTAGAACAAAACTCCACAAGATGAAAGTAAAAATTCAATTGAAGCAATTGAACATGTTCTTTCAAAATTAGGTTTGCATGTGGAAATGTTAAAATTGAAAAACATATTAGGATATCCAGTACAAGAAGTAATATTCCAGCAAATCCATCAATGTTAGGTGTCAAGGAACATCATTTTCTTGAAAAGAAATGTGGACATGGATGTTGGGGATTGTATGAAGACTTAATTGATGTAGAAGATGATCACACTAGTGGAGGGAATGAAACAGCTAGAAAGAATAAACATGCATGGAGGTCACTTTAATCTTTATTTTTTTGGGTGGATAAGGAAACAAATCATGGAAGATGACGCAAAAACCTTTCAAAAATTTGTTACAAACTTCATAGGAGATGGTTTCTAGTGTGAGGTGAAAATTTCTCTCTAGGTTACTGATCCAGGTGGATATTGGTGGCCACCCACCTATTTCAAATTCCAACTGGCTCATCTTGACAATTTTCAGTTCAATGTGTTTCTCTGTAATGGGGACATTTCTTTGTAATTGTGGGTTCTACAATTACAAGGATTTCCTAAATCCCTACACAACATCCAGGTGGATATTTTTGGTTTCCAACCTATTCCAAATGGATTATTTTGGAATTTTTCATATCATTACATATTTTTGTACTTCCAGGGTCGTTTTGGGGCTCTAAACAGTTTTTTCTTGGATTTCCACAATCAAACTATAGACCGAGTCAGATTTTAATGACATAGTGCATATTTCTCGAAAAGACCTTTCCAGCGAGCTATCACATGCATAAAATTGAGATTGTATGCAAAATTTACAACATCGGGAAGTTAATGTACTAACTTACCCCAATAGGGCCCACATGAATTTTGGCACTTCATCTCCTAGGGTTAGGTTTTTGGATGTCTAGGGTTTTGGAATTCATGTTTATCATAAAAAGGCCTTCAGATCCTCATTGTAATCATGTTCTTACGAATGAATGTAGTCGTCACATCTCTTATCAAAGATAAAGCTACCACCATTCTAGTGAGTCTTGCACTCTGTATTTTTACAATGTCTGTACATTTCTTTAATTAATAGAAATCGTGTGTTGTGTATTTCTCTGTTTCTGGCAATTTTTATGAGTATTTCATTGTAATATCTATACTTTCATTTCGTTCCAAAAATAATCTGGATCAGTGGTATCAGAGCAGGTTTCTCTTGATCTTTTTTCAATGCATGGCCCTGATGAGGTCTGAGTATAGCAAGTTGGGTCTCAAGCTTGTATCTCTTGAGGAAAATATCTCTTGCATGCCCAAGAAACCCTCTATGGCAGCAGAAAATAAAACGGTGAAGCATAAGATTCTATTAACATGTTGCTTGAGCAAGCTCTCGCGCGATAGAGGGACAAAATGATCGATAATTGTTTCCACATCCTTCAATGCTTGTCGATAGAAACAGGTGCATATTCATCAAGAGACCACTTTGGAGGAACCTCTCCCTTCAAGGTACACACTAATTTTGATATTTTCGTATTTGAAGGTGAGATAGATATGGATGCCTTAGAAAAATGGTTGAATCTGCTAGAAGGATATTTCTCTGTTCACAATTTTTTCAACAAGGAAAATATCACCTTCGAACTCCTCAAGGCTCTCCCCCATGTCAAACATTGGTGGGAAACTTACTGGGATAAAATCTCCATAGAGGAATCTGGAGTATATGGGGCCGAGCCCACTTCATATTTTTTTGTGGATATGATCAAGGAAAAATACTACAGTGTTGATAACTATGAAGACAAGTACATGAGATGGACCACATTGTAGTAAGAGAAGAGACAAACAGTGTCAGAGTTCATAAATACTATGCATACCTTGTGCACCAAGTGTTGGATTACTGAGAGGGGGGGTGAATCAGTAATAGCATAATTATAATCCTTTTTCTCCAAATGTTATATCAATGTAGAATTATTATCCAATAATGAGCAGTAAGAAATAAACAATCACACACATACACAGTACACCAATGTTTTACATGGAAACCCAAATCGGGAGAAAACC
>JZKD02S1652422.1:0-17556 GCA_000966675.3 Picea glauca | reverse complement strand
TCTCCTATATATATACCAAGGAGACCTTTTCATTTGGAATCATCTTGTATTTGGAAATTTATGTGGTGTATAAGGAGGTTTCCCCCTCGAAGAGGCTTATTATCTGAAATTATCTATTTTTCAAGGTGTTGAGTACTTATTCTGAGGTTTTTCTATGCTATCTTGATATTTGGTTCTTAACATTTGGTATCATAGCTCAAGGTCTTGGGGTTTCGCTGCTACATCTGAGACACATTGGAATTTTCACTATAACATTTTTTCTACAATGTTGCAGAAGGAACCCCTTGGAGTATATTTAATAGACGGATCAAGGTACATTTGGTTCAAATTTCAGCTTCTGAGACCTTATACATTTGGAGATATAGTCTGTGTAAGATAGGTTTCTGGAATCATCCTGAATTTAGTCATCGCATAATTTTCGCTATGAAATTTTTTCTGTAAAGTTTCAGACCCACAAATATGGAGGATATTCATAGAAATTATCAAGGTAATTGTGATAACAAATTTTTCTTTTCGGTCATCCTATTTTTGTAGATACATTCTGTGCAAGATAGGTTATCTGACTAGTCATATTAACTAGTCTCTAACATGTCTTCCAAGTAAATCAATGATATCTTCTTCAGTGAGTTTCCAAATTAAGTAAGACTAGTTGAATTGGACATTGGAAAGTCTGTAGTATTTCTAGTACAAGTTTCAGAATCAAATATCTGATATTGTGAGCTTGGCACACTTTACAAGTACACTCTCTTGGAAGGGAAAAAAATCAGCAAGCTGTGGGGAAGTTACCATAACTTCCACTTGGAACATCCAATTTTGATCAGACCCATGGCATTACAGAGAAGAAATATCAGAGAACTACAAAAAAAAAAATTCATACCCAGAATGGCCAAAATTTTGGAGATACATCAGAAGAAAGATCGTCTATCAAAACCACCTCAAAATCAAGGTTTAAAAGTGATACTTGGCCATCATGCCACCAAAAAGAGGAATTTATACACCAAATAAGCCTCTAGATAGTCCTATTTGGAATACTGATGAAGGTGAAGAAATGCGTAGGGACATAGATGATTTAGAAAAGAGGAAAGTAAAAAAAGATGAACTATAAGGGATGATGGATGGTTTAAAAAGGGAGATCATAGAAGGATTGAAAATTTTCCTAATAGAGGGGACACCTGAAAGTGAAAATGTATCCCATGAAATTCATGATGAGGACACAAGGAAGATGAATCGAGAATGAAGAAACTCCATCTTTGGGTTGAAGACCAACCAATTTCCTAAGATATATATGAGGAAGTTTGATGACAAGGACCCAATCACATGGATACTTCATATGGAGAAATTCTTTGATCTACATGATGTGCCACATACACAAAATGTACAAATTGCTTCTTTATATTTAGAAACCAATCAATTTGTGTCGTATTGATGGTTTTTCTCTCGCAAAACATTTGCCACTTGGACAATTTTCACGAAATAAATGATAGCACACTATGAGGATACAAGTAGCAATACCTTCTTTATCCAATAGATAAATCTCAAGAAAAAGGGTTTAGTTGCAGAGCAGATTGAGAACTTCCAAATATTGAATATAAAGGTAACAAATATTCCAGATGAGCACCTAATTGATGTGTTCATAGGAAATTTAAAGGATAACATTCAACATTAGGTTCTCCTTTGGGAACCCAAATCATTGGAGAATGCATTTAGGGTGGCAAGAAATGTGGAAAGTAAAAATATGGCTATGGCTACTAGAAGGACAACTCCTAAAATCTATCGAGAGAATAATGTTCCTTCTTCTAGAACACCTCAACAATTGGAGGAAATAAAAACAAAAGGTTTATGATTTAATTGTGACAACAAGTAAAATAAGGGATATAAGTGTGGYGAGAAGAAATTATTCTACATAGTTTGTGAAGAGGAAGAAGAAGAAGAAGAAGAAGAACAATAACCATCTCAAGATGAAAACGTAGAAGTGATTTATTTTTAAGAGTTGACTCCCATGATATCATCTAATGCATTGGATGGAATTAGCACTCCTCAAACCCTCAAGATAGAAGGATATATCAAAAATAAAAAAGTAATAGTTCTAATTGATTCTAGTAGTACTCATAATTTCATTCACTATAAATTATCCAAAGCTCTCAATTGCTTTGTATATCTAGCACCAGAGTTTCAAGTAATGATTTCAAATGGAGAAACTATAAATTGCTCAGGAAAATATAATAATATCAATCTTACTATGGGGGAATGTGTAATGAATAGTCCAATTATTTCTATACCCATGGGTGGTGTTGATGTCGTACTAGGAATCTAATGGTTACAATCATTAGGATCAATGGATTTTAATTTTCAAGAACTTTTGATGAAATTTTCATTGGAAGGAAAAGAAATTGAGTTAAGGGGTATCACAGGGATACCCAGTAAGATGATAATCTCTAATGGCATGGAAAAATTATTGAAAAAGGGGAATTAGGGTGTAATTGCACAACTATGCTCACTATATGTTCAAACATCTAATCCATCTATTCCCCTAGATCTCTAAGGGATCATTGATAAACATTCCAAAGTATTTGAAGATATTCCCAAAGGTCTTCCACCCACTCGAAATCATGATCATGCTATTCACCTAATTCCTGGGAGTGTTCCTCCTAACATAAGGCCTTACAGATACCCTTACGCCCTAAAGAGTGAAATTGAGCATATGGTTGAAGATATGTTAGAGGCTGGCATAATCAAACCTAGCCAAAGTTCTTACTCTGCACCGATGATAATGGTACTCAAGAAAGATGCCTCATGGCATATGTGTCTATATTATAGAGAGCTCAAAAAGATCACTATTAAAGATAAGTTTCCCATTCCCGTCATTGATGAATTGTTAGATGAACTACATGGACCAATGTATTTCACAAAGTCGGATATATATTCAGGGTATCATTAAATTAGAATGAAGGAGGCAGATATCCCAGAAACAACATTCCGAAATCAAGAAGGCCATTATGAATTTTTGGTCATGCATTTTGGCCTTACAAATGCACCTTCCACATTCCAAGGGTTGATGAATTCCATTTTCAATCCTTTCCTTCAAAAAGTTGTGTTTTTTTTTTTTTGATGACATACTAATCTATAGAAAGTCTTGGGAGGATCATGTGCGACATGTTGACAAGGTGCTACAACTACTAAAAGAACAACAACTATATGCTAAACCATCCAAATGTTTCTTTGGGGTGAAGGAGGTAGAGTATTTGGGTCATATTGTATCTCATGAAGGTGCCAAGGTAGACCCTAAAAATATTAAGGCCACGATGGATTGGTCGTTTCCGAAAACATTGAAGAATCTTAGAGGATTTTTGGGTTTGACAGGTTACTACCGCAAGTTTGTTCGGAACTATGGAAGAATAACAACACCTTTAACGACATTAACTAATAAGGATGCATTTTCATGGACTCCAAAGGCAACTCAAAATTTTGAACAAATTAAAGAGGTGATGTGAAAATCTTCTATATTGACCACACCGGACTTCACACAAACCTTTATTGTGGAATGGGATGCCTAGGGAAATTGCATTGGTGTTATTCTAATGCAATAAGGAAGGCCCATTTCTTTTGAAAGTTGGCCACTCAAGGGAAATTATTTACACAAACCCATTTATGAGAAGGAAATGATGGAAATACTACATGCATTGAAGAAATGACACCCTTACCTAATAGGTAGTCACTTCAAGGTCAAAATAGATTTTGCTTCCCATTTTTATAGATGATTTCAAAATCATAACCCAATATCTTGGTGACCCATTTTTTTTGTTCTTCTGAATATATTCTTTGTTCCAAGAAGTATTTAAGACTATCATGATCTTAAATACTTCTTGGAACAAAGAATATCTCCAGAAGAACAAAAAACATGGGTGACCAAGATATTGGGTTATGATTTTAAAATCATCTATAAAAATGGGAAGCAAAATGTTGTGGCAGATGCACTCTCAAGAAAGGATGAAGATGTTGAGGTTTGTCTCTGTGCTATATCGATCATCCAACTCAATTGAATAATAGAAGCGGGGGATGAATTGAAGAATGAAAAAAATGTGTGGACTCTCACTCAAAGGTTGCAACAGGATTCTGGTGCATCAGATACATTTACATGGAAAAATTATTCACTATGGTACAAAGATCGCTTATATTTATGTAAGAAATCCCAACTCAAACAAAAGTTACTATTGGAATTGCACACCTCTCCGGTAGGAGGGCACTCGTGATTTTTGAAAACCTACCATAGGGTCAAGAAGGAAATTTTTTGGGATGGCCTTAAAACTAATGGTCAAAGGTTTGTGGCAGAATGTAAAGGTGGAAACAATTAAGACCCCAGGTCTTTTACAACCATTAGCCATCCCAAGTCAACGTTGGGAGGTGGTTTCCATGGATTTCATCATAGGGTTATCGAAGTATGAAGGAAAGAGTGTCATCACGGTGATTGTTGATAGACTAACCAAGTATGCACACTTTTGTGCACTCTCTCATACCTTCAAAACCAATACAGTTTCCACCGCATTCATGGAGACAGTTCAAAATCTACATGGAAGCCCAAAGATTATTGTAAGTGACAAAGATCCCATATTCACTAGAAATTTTTGGACATAATTATTTTCTTGTTTGGCTACTCAATTGGCTCATAGCTCATCCTATCATCCTCAATATGATGGTCAAATCAATATAGTGAAAAAATGTATGGAAGGATACCTTCATTTCTTTGTCTNCAACAACTATATGCTAAACCATCCAAATGTTTCTTTGGGGTGAAGGAGGTAGAGTATTTGGGTCATATTGTATCTCATGAAGGTGCCAAGGTAGACCCTAAAAATATTAAGGCCATGATGGATTGGTCGTTTCCGAAAACATTGAAGAATCTTAGAGGATTTTTGGGTTTGACAGGTTACTACCGCAAGTTTGTTCAGAACTATGGAAGAATAACAATACCTTTAACGACATTAACTAAGAAGGATGCATTTTCATGGACTCCAAAGGCAACTCAAAATTTTGAACAAATTAAAGAGGTGATGTGAAAATCTCCTATCTTGACCACACCGGACTTCACACAAACCTTTATTGTGGAATGGGATGCCTCGGGAAATTGCATTGGTGTTATTCTAATGCAATAAGGAAGGCCCATTTCTTTTGAAAGTTGGCCACTCAAGGGAAATGATTTACACAAACCCATTTATGAGAAGGAAATGATGGAAATACTACATGCATTGAAGAAATGACACCCTTACCTAATAGGTAGTCACTTCAAGGTCAAAATAGATTTTTCTTCCCATTTTTATAGATGATTTCAAAATCATAACCCAATATCTTGGTGACCCATTTTTTTTGTTCTTCTGAATATATTATTTGTTCCAAGAAGTATTTAAGACTATCATGATCTTAAATACTTCTTGGAACAAAGAATATCTTCAGAAGAACAAAAAACATGGGTGACCAAGATATTGGGTTATGATTTTGAAATCATCTATAAAAATAGGAAGAAAAATGTTGTGGCAGATGCACTCTCAAGAAAGGATGAAGATGTTGAGGTCTGTCTCTGTGCTATATCGATCATCCAACTCAATTGAATAATAGAAGCGAGGGATGAATTGAAGAATCAAAAAAATGTGTGGACTCTCATTCAAAGGTTGCAACAGGATTCTGGTGCATCAGATACATTTACATGGAAAAATTATTCACTATGGTACAAAGATCGCTTATATTTATGTAAGAAATCCCAACTCAAACAAAAGTTACTATTGGAATTGCACACCTCTCCGGTAGGAGGGCACTCGTGATTTTTGAAAACCTACCATAGGGTCAAGAAGGAAATTTTTTGGGATGGCCTTAAAACTAATGGTCAAAGGTTTGTGGCAGAATGTAAAGGTGGAAACAATTAAGACCCCAGGTCTTTTACAACCATTAGCCATCCCAAGTCAACGTTGGGAGGTGGTTTCCATGGATTTCATCATAGGGTTATCGAAGTATGAAGGAAAGAGTGTCATCACGGTGATTGTTGATAGACTAACCAAGTATGCACACTTTTGTGCACTCTCTCATACCTTCAAAACCAATACAGTTTCCACCGCATTCATGGAGACAGTTCAAAATCTACATGGAAGCCCAAAGATTATTGTAAGTGACAAAGATCCCATATTCACTAGAAATTTTTGGACATAATTATTTTCTTGTTTGGCTACTCAATTGGCTCATAGCTCATCCTATCATCCTCAATATGATGGTCAAATCAATATAGTGAAAAAATGTATGGAAGGATACCTTCATTTCTTTGTCTTTGATAAACAAACACAATGGTTCAAATGGTTACCCTTGGCAGAATGGTGGTATAAAACTTCCTTTCATACTGCAACAAAAATGACATCATTTATGGCACTCTATGGATATGACCCTCCTTCCATCATATCTTCTCTAAAATAAAAATATAAGGTTCAACCAGTGGAAGATCACATCGAGCATCAACAACAAGTTCTCCAAATATTAAAGGACAACTTGACCATGGCACAAAATTGCATGAAACAACAAGAAGATCAACATCTTAGTGAAAGAAGTTTTGAAGTAGGGGATTGGGTGTTTTTAAGAGTACAACCATACAAATAGATGTCCCTCAAGCAAGCCAAGAAGGATAATAAATTATCACTAAAGTACTATGGACCTTATAAGGTGTTGCAAAAGATTGGTACTATGGCATACAAATTGGAGTTTCCCGCATCTTCACGAGTACACCCAATTTTCCATGTTTCATGCTTAAAGAAGGTTATAGGTGACAAGATCCCAGTTCAAACTATATTTATAGAACTTGATGAGGAAGGAAAAATCATATTGGAGCCTGAAGCTATCACTGACAGAATAATTCACCAGCTGAGGAATAGATCCATTTAACAATATCTAATTAAGTGGAGGAAACTACCTGCTGAAGATTCCACTTGGGAAGATGAGTCTTTTATACAAAGCATCTAGAATTACTCAAGCATTGCAGACACCACTTTTCTAAAGGGGAGGGGCATGTTAAGCCCTAAATAGTGGCACATTACCCCTTAATTGGGGCATATTACATTAGTAATGCTATTTTATTTATGTCGGCTTGGGTCGATTAGTTGTAATTGTACCTCCTAGTCTCCTATATATACCAAGGATACATTTTCATTTAGAATCATCTTGTATTTGGAAATTTATGTGGTGTATAAGGAAGTTTCCCCCTCGAAGAGGCTTATTATCTGAAATTCTCTCATTTTCAAGGCGTTGAGTACTTATTCTGAGGTTTTTATATGCTATCTTGATATTTGGTTCTTAACAAAGTTGTACTTATGGGGGGACTTAATAGGGGTAACATGTCCATACCCCTTACCATACATAACATATTCTGTATGTCCTTTCTCTGTTGTCTTTTCATTTGGGTTGGTTAAATGTATCCCCAAAAGGTTCATGCTTCATAATACCATGAGAAGAAGGGGATTTAATGTCTATGGTTAATGCATATAAATAAAAAGAGAGAGATAAAATGATATATTCAAAATGCAAGGAAAATGAAAAGCAAAGTCAAGAACCAAGAAAGATAAAGCATGAGTAATTCCCCCTTTTTAAGAGGCCATCACCCCAATTCATTTGCAATGAATGCATATCTGAAAAGGGACTTAACAAATGAAAATAAAAATCCAAAAATGTTAAATCAATGAAGTAAAAGAAAAGGGGTTTTGGAAAGACACAATGTCAAGGAAAGGGGACCTCATTTCATAAGCACTCCCTCTACAAAGGTGCTCATGTGAATGAATATCTTGTGTGACCTTGCATGTCAACGAAATCCACCTATGAAGTAAACCCCAAACCATACCACATGCCATTTCACATACTCCTTGATGGGTTCCTTGGGACATACTTATTATCCCGGGTATTGACACACCTAATATGGGGTAACAATGATCCTCCCATACCTAAGTTTGACAAATTGTATAACTTTGTAAGTTAGTGTCCAATTTGAAGAGGATACTTAATGAGATCTATTTAATGGCTTTTTCATTGAAATGACTCACTTTATATGTTGTACCTTACCTCCGGTCTTCATGGTGCATTGGACTACATGGGCCCATCCTTGGATGATGGATTGTACATAGCTACATGATTTATTGACACCTGGATCCTTTGGAGGAGATTGAAGGGCCACTAGCACACTTTCATGTAGGCCGCCCCCACCACTTGAGAGAGGTCATTCCACACTTATAGGAGGATGTTGAGCCTTTTCATGACATGGCTCCCTTAATGAGACACCCTATAACACATGGGGTATGATGTGACTCCTTTTGATGATGGGAAGTTACACTTTGATGATGATTTGACACTTCTTGATGGGACATTGCACCTTTTGAGGAGACATTGGGCTTATTGATGATGACATGAAACCTTTTGATGAGATGTCACACCTCTTGGAGAGATGAAGCACCACTTGGAGATGAAACATTGCCTCCATTCATGGAAATGTTTCAATTTTGGAGCCCCTGCACCTCATCTTTGAGTGAGTCGTCCACTTCTTCCTGCCACACATGTGAGTTTGAGAGCACATTTATAAAGGATGATTTGATGTTTGAGCTACTTTAATTCGTCTTGGAGGCATAATTATGGGTCTTAGTGACCTATCCACTCATGTATCATGTATATTTTATGTCTTGTTGCCTTATCTCTAGGGGTTGTGAGAGATACATGCATTATTTTATGTTTTTTGAGCTTCTATTGTGTGAGAAGGGTGCTTGATATCTCATATAAATAAGAAACACTTCTCACTTGTAAATCATTTCTACTTGTGGAGATTCATCACTACTTGTCTACTACTACTTTCTCTATTATGAAAAATGCTATGGATGGCTAGTTAGAGTGACGTTTTGGTGTGGATGCTTGTGGATGCATTTGCTACTTCATGGATGTTCATTGCTAGAGTTTTTATGGATGGAATATTTCTTGAGTAAGTGGGCTCTTGTTATCTCGTGATTTTGTTTATGAATGAATGTAAGTGTAATTTTTCTTCTCTAGTGTTGGTTGTGCATTATCTTGGATCTTTCTAGGACAAACCCTTATTAAAGCTCTTGAAATGTTACTAGTGAAGAGCCTTCCCTTGAATTGTCTTTGAAGATAGGAGGATCTTCCAGGGTTAGTAGTGAACAACCTCTAGATATCACCCTATATCCACTCACATATCTTCAAAGGAGTCCTTAATTGACCCCATATGCCAAAAAATAAATATAGGAGGTACTAGTCACTCTCCCAATGGTCAATCATTAAATTCTAAAATTTACTCAATTTTTAGTGTTTCAAGGTTAAATTAAGGTTTTATAGCAACACATATTCATTTTCAGCCACAAAATACTAAGAAATTTTGACTTTTTATGAATGTCATTAACCTAATATGCATATCTAAACCCTAATTGACATTGATGATATATTATTACAACCTTTCGGGACTGGAGGTATAAGGTTTTAGGGCTGTTATATGCATCTTAAATTTCTGATTTTTTTAGTTAATTAAACCCTAGTTTAACTCACCATTTAGCTCTCTTGTTTCATTGGTTGATTATTTATTCAAGGGTTGATTTTATTGTTATTGTAATAACCTATTTTCCTGCTGTAATTTAATATCTTTCTTCCAAGTTTTACAACAACCTTTAACTTTTTCTTCTTTTGTAGTGTTTGGGGATCCTTTTGAGCCTAAAATTAACTTGGAAAACCTTCTAATTTGACCTAGATCCTCATATCTTAAAATCTGGAAATTGCACTATCTCACCACCTTTTCTTTACCTTGTTTATATTATTTTATTGGTGGTAGATTGAGTAGCTAACCGAGAGGCCTTAGACTTGATTCTCTCTTGCTTAGGGATCCTCAAAGGCTACTAGGAAGCCTCCCTTGTGTTGGATTTACTCCTTCACTAAAGAGAGGGAGGTTGTTTCCTAGGTGAAAGTGGTGATATATTTTGATGTTCCACTAGTCTTGGTGCCTTGTGAAGGCTTTGCATTAAGGTGATAGATTGTGTGGTAACATTTTGGCACCATTTCCAAGGTGAATTGAGTCTTTCTCCTTAGATGTCTGAAGTCTAAGTTTATTCATTTGGTGACTCTATTGAGTGAAAAATCCCTTTTCCCTATAAAAAATTTGAAGACTATATGCTTGTAAGGTGAAGCAAGCATCATTCTAAAGGCATTTGAGATTCACCTTGGTGAATCCACACACACATGTTTGGTACGAGGTATCATCTCCTATTTTCAAATTACGTATCAAGTTGCATGTTAAATAAAGGTATATGACACCATGGGAACTTCATGAAATGTATCCTCCTATTGATATTAAGGATATTCCGAGATATCGAAATAATCTCTCTCCAAAATGGGAAAAGAATATTCCAAAGTTTGAATGTAATGATATTTGTGCTATTCCACATGTCTCATCATTCTTTAATTATGTTTCAAATTTCAATGAAAGACATGAGGATGTCTTGATAAGATTATATGTACTTTATTTGGAAGAATATCAATAGAGATGGGTCAAGTATTGCACTCACCTAAGGAAGATAAATTTTCTTACATGTTTGATACGAACTTCCTCAAATATTGGGGTCTTTGCTCTCAATATTATGAATGGATCCTTGAAGACCTTATGGAAACCTTGCATGCATATCAATAAGCATACCATGATCGTATGAAGAATCGATCACAACAAGATCTCATGTTCCCATACTAGAGAAAGAGCCATCTCTTGATCCCATACATGAATATTTTGATGAATAATTTGAAGATAAAGTACCTTAAGACTTCATTGAAGAACAATAACATAGAGAAGAGATTCATGAAGGAAGTTATTGAAATTTTGAAGAAGAGAAAGAGCCACATCATGAATCCATTAAAGAAGAAGACCTTAATGAAGTGTATCATGTTGAATATCAAGTCCATGAAGAATATCATATTGGAGAGAGCACTACTCCTCACAAAGATGAGAATTTGGTAAGCCTTAGATCTTCTCAAAATTCTGAACTTGATGATCTTTATTTTTATGATTTTGAGAAGATTTAATTTGAATCAAAGTCCTTGTTGGCCCTTGACCAAGTTTTGAGGATCCTTGGTCATGTTTGACCTATTTTTGGGACTTCGACANGAGCCTTTTCATGGCATGGCTCCCTTAATGAGACACCCTATAACACATGGGGTATGATGTGACTCCTTTTGATGATGAGGAGTTACACTTTGATGATGATTTGACACTTCTTGATGGGACATTGCACCTTTTGAGGAGACATTGGGCTTCTTGATGATGACATGAAACCTTTTGATGAGATGTCACACCTCTTGGAGAGATGAAACACCACTTGGAGATGAAACATTGCCTCCTTTCATGGAAATGTTTCAATTTTGGAGCCCCTGCACCTCATCTTTGAGTGAGTCGTCCACTTCTTCCTTCCACACATGTGAGTTTGAGAGCACATTTATAAAGGATGATTTGATGTTTGAGCTACTTTAATTCGTCTTGGAGGCATAATTAGGGGTCTTAGTGACCTATCCACTCATGTATCATGTATATTTTATGTCTTGTTGCCTTATCTCTAGGGGTTGTGAGAGATACATGCATTATTTTATGTTTTTTGAGCTTCTATTGTGTGAGAAGGGTGCTTGATATCTCATATAAATAAGAAACACTTCTCACTTGTAAATCATTTCTACTTGTGGAGATTCATCACTACTTGTCTACTACTACTTTCTCTATTATGAAAAATGCTATGGATGGCTAGTTAGAGTGACGTTTTGGTGTGGATGCTTGTGGATGCATTTGCTACTTCATGGATGTTCATTGCTAGAGTTTTTATGGATGGAATATTTCTTGAGTAAGTGGGCTCTTGTTATCTCGTGATTTTGTTTATGAATGAATGTAAGTGTAATTTTTCTTCTCTAGTGTTGGTTGTGCATTATCTTGGATCTTTCTAGGACAAACCCTTATTAAAGCTCTTGAAATGTTACTAGTGAAGAGCCTTCCCTTGAATTGTCTTTGAAGATAGGAGGATCTTCCAGGGTTAGTAGTGAACAACCTCTAGATATCACCCTATATCCACTCACATATCTTCAAAGGAGTCCTTAATTGACCCCATATGCCAAAAAATAAATATAGGAGGTACTAGTCACTCTCCCAATGGTCAATCATTAAATTCTAAAATTTACTCAATTTTTAGTGTTTCAAGGTTAAATTAAGGTTTTATAGCAACACATATTCATTTTCAGCCACAAAATACTAAGAAATTTTGACTTTTTATGAATGTCATTAACCTAATATGCATATCTAAACCCTAATTGACATTGATGATATATTATTACAACCTTTCGGGACTGGAGGTATAAGGTTTTAGGGCTGTTATATGCATCTTAAATTTCTGATTTTTTTAGTTAATTAAACCCTAGTTTAACTCACCATTTAGCTCTCTTGTTTCATTGGTTGATTATTTATTCAAGGGTTGATTTTATTGTTATTGTAATAACCTATTTTCCTGCTGTAATTTAATATCTTTCTTCCAAGTTTTACAACAACCTTTAACTTTTTCTTCTTTTGTAGTGTTTGGGGATCCTTTTGAGCCTAAAATTAACTTGGAAAACCTTCTAATTTGACCTAGATCCTCATATCTTAAAATCTGGAAATTGCACTATCTCACCACCTTTTCTTTACCTTGTTTATATTATTTTATTGGTGGTAGATTGAGTAGCTAACCGAGAGGCCTTAGACTTGATTCTCTCTTGCTTAGGGATCCTCAAAGGCTACTAGGAAGCCTCCCTTGTGTTGGATTTACTCCTTCACTAAAGAGAGGGAGGTTGTTTCCTAGGTGAAAGTGGTGATATATTTTGATGTTCCACTAGTCTTGGTGCCTTGTGAAGGCTTTGCATTAAGGTGATAGATTGTGTGGTAACATTTTGGCACCATTTCCAAGGTGAATTGAGTCTTTCTCCTTAGATGTCTGAAGTCTAAGTTTATTCATTTGGTGACTCTATTGAGTGAAAAATCCCTTTTCCCTATAAAAAATTTGAAGACTATATGCTTGTAAGGTGAAGCAAGCATCATTCTAAAGGCATTTGAGATTCACCTTGGTGAATCCACACACACATGTTTGGTACGAGGTATCATCTCCTATTTTCAAATTACGTATCAAGTTGCATGTTAAATAAAGGTATATGACACCATGGGAACTTCATGAAATGTATCCTCCTATTGATATTAAGGATATTCCGAGATATCGAAATAATCTCTCTCCAAAATGGGAAAAGAATATTCCAAAGTTTGAATGTAATGATATTTGTGCTATTCCACATGTCTCATCATTCTTTAATTATGTTTCAAATTTCAATGAAAGACATGAGGATGTCTTGATAAGATTATATGTACTTTATTTGGAAGAATATCAATAGAGATGGGTCAAGTATTGCACTCACCTAAGGAAGATAAATTTTCTTACATGTTTGATACGAACTTCCTCAAATATTGGGGTCTTTGCTCTCAATATTATGAATGGATCCTTGAAGACCTTATGGAAACCTTGCATGCATATCAATAAGCATACCATGATCGTATGAAGAATCGATCACAACAAGATCTCATGTTCCCATACTAGAGAAAGAGCCATCTCTTGATCCCATACATGAATATTTTGATGAATAATTTGAAGATAAAGTACCTTAAGACTTCATTGAAGAACAATAACATAGAGAAGAGATTCATGAAGGAAGTTATTGAAATTTTGAAGAAGAGAAAGAGCCACATCATGAATCCATTAAAGAAGAAGACCTTAATGAAGTGTATCATGTTGAATATCAAGTCCATGAAGAATATCATATTGGAGAGAGCACTACTCCTCACAAAGATGAGAATTTGGTAAGCCTTAGATCTTCTCAAAATTCTGAACTTGATGATCTTTATTTTTATGATTTTGAGAAGATTTAATTTGAATCAAAGTCCTTGTTGGCCCTTGACCAAGTTTTGAGGATCCTTGGTCATGTTTGACCTATTTTTGGGACTTCGACAGGTTGTCGAAGGTAGAGCACAAGTCAAAGTAGAGATTGCGGGATCTTGGCCCCTTTTTAGGGATTTTTGGGTTTTGGGCTTATGTAACGGGTATGGGGATGTCGACCCATGGGTTTACCCATGTTTAGGCCCTTTTTGTAATGTAAATGGAAGTCTAGGCGATGTAAGATAAGAGAAGGGTTTTTGGTAATGTGCTAAGTGCTAAGTACATATTGTAAATTCTTCATGCATGCTATGTTGAGAACTTGCAGAGCTAAGTGCAAGTGATTGTAAGAGACTTTGTGTTGTGACCTAGTTCGGGGAAGGAGGATCTAGCGAAGTGTGCACAGATCTCATGTCCTATGCGGAGTAGGATGTTGAGGATCTGTGCATGTAGCTGATTGAAAGAAGATAATAGAAGAGAATAAGAGTTGGTGGACGTAGCCCCAAGCTGGGGGTGAACCACGTATATCCTGTGTTGTGGTTGCTTTGTGCTTTATGGTTGTTCTCTTGTTTACGTGATTAAATTCTTAGTGATCTGATGGATGTTATATGAATCTAATATGATAGCTTAGTACTGAATAATGTGTTTGAATACTAGATCTGGTCTACGTGGATATGCTTAGTGCTTGAATATATTAGATCTGGGTGAACACTGCGTTGCTCTATTAATTAGGGTTTATCTGTGCTGTAAATAAAGGCTAAATACTAATGAACTATAAATACTAAGTGATGTGTTAAGGTGTTACAATAATAGATCAGTGTCCCAGCTAAGGTTGCAGACATATGAGTCCTGCAACAAACCCTGCCTCTACCTCGGGTGAGACTTCATCTGCTTTGCAGGTGTCGCCGAAAGGGCCAGTAGTTAGGGTTTTGTTGGTGCATTGTTGTAGCATTGAACCCTGGGTCTGCCCTTGTGCCAACAAATGGTTCTGTTGCCGGGACCTGAAACTGTGATTGTTGGGAACCAAAGAAATGAAATCTTTGTGCTTAGATCTGTTTCCTTAGTGCGTATTAGTCTACTTGAATTGTGAAGCTCTGTGCTAAGAAGAAAAATCAGATCTGAAGAAAAGAGGTAAGATCTTAAAGCTTTGTGCTTTGTTAAAGGTAAGAATAGTGAAAAGTTTTGATTGAAAAAGGTAAGATAAGTGGAAAATTTTGTTTCAAAAGTATGGATCTAGGTATGTTTGATAAATTTTGTCCTAGCTTGAAAAGTAGGGCACAACTAGATGAAATAAGGTTTGATATGAGTAGATTTGATAGAAATAATGAAAGATATGTTATTCCCATGCATAGAAAGAATGTTTGGACTAACGAATGGATGCAGGATCCTAGAAAGAGTTTTTTACAGGTTAGCTACTATGATCCTATTGTGCAGTACAGGAAAGGCTGTGGATCATTTAAAAGAAAGAAAGGATTAACCCTTTGTTACAATTGCATAAGATCGAGACATCTCTTTAAGGAATTCCCTGGTAGAAGACCTAGTCGTCTTTGTTGCAAAGCTATGGATCATGAAGTTTTGGATTGTCCTAGAATGATTGCTAAGCTTGAAGGAATGAATATGAGACAAGAGAACCCTGAGGAAGGTCAAGAAATTGATACCATGGCAGAACCCTAGAAAGAATCAGAGAATGTATTTCTACAAATGAAAGAAACACTAAATGATCATAGAAATATCAACTTATCAGATATATTCAAAGAAAAGGAATGCATAGAAACAAGAATATGATACTTCGACATTGACTGTGTTCTGGATGAGGAAACACATGTGAATATCATGACAGAAAGAACTTGAGAAATTTTAGGAAATCCTGCGATGAGTCCTTCATTGGGAGGAATAGGATTATTTAGAGGAAAGATGATAACCTTATGTGTAAGACTCACCCAAATATCTATGAGTGCTCATGGAAATTCGACAGAGGAAGATTTTGAGGTAGTTAAATTTATTGAGAACAACGCCCCATGTGCTATATTACTAGGAAAAACTTGAATTGAAAAGGATTAGGCTAGAAGAAAAAAAGAGGAAGTCTTGGAACAGAAGAAGCAAGAATTAAAACATTTCATGATTACGAGGATAACACACTTAATTGAAGAACATGAGAACAAATTGAAGCTATTTAGAACTATAAACTTGGATATCAAAGTTGAAAGAACACAAGAAAACTCACAGAAGACCGAAGCACCTACCCCAGACCAAGAAGAAGTATTTCCCTTGAACCCTACGAAAGAATCTCAACAACACGAAGTTACTCTACCAAAAGGAGATAATAATCAAAATGGAAAGAGGAATACCGAGACAAAGATCACAGAGAAAAATGATAGAAAGCTTAATAAGAAGAGAACAAAGATAGAAAAGTTGCAGAATATTCCAGAGGGAACTTCACCAAAGGAAGGTTTGAAAAACTGGAACTTCGTCGGGATATTAGAACAACACAACATGGCACTTCACCATGGCGAATCAATATAACCATTGAAAGCATTATAATCGTTAGACCGACGCTCTCAAATGGTTAGAACAACAATTATGGCCATAAATCTCACCATTAGACTGTTGGGACCGCGCCGCAACTGGAAAAACCACATTGATGAAGGCCTCTCATCCGTTGGAGAGATCTGTTACATCGTTGTCTACTTATTCTGTCGACTATTGCACCGAGAACACTTTTGCGAATTGTTAGCAGAAGAATTTGCAGCCAAAAGAGGCTTGCATCTCCATAAGAAACTAAATAACCTCTACATGCATATACAAGATTCTAACCCATCAACTCAAGGTTCTTGATTAGTCTCATTGTAAAAAAAATCATAGACATTCTGTAGCACCATGGCGCTGCGGAATTGTCTATATAGCATGGTCTGCCATTTTACTACCTAAAATGCTACCAAAACTGTTAAGCAGTGTAATAATGGTGCTATGAATTCCATAGGTTGTTACCAAATATATCGGCATTTAAAGGATGGTGCTATGAAGTCATTTTGGTGATACCAAATTTCACGCAGGCCTACCAGGATGGTGCTACCAAAATTCACTACCGAAATTTTGACAGAAACCAAATTGTGTAGAGTTATTTTGCAAGGACGCTTCTGCCAGCTTTGAGTGACTAACTTAAAAATTGGATTATGAACAAATGAGAAAGTATTTTTAAAAACTGGAGGAGATTTTTGTTCATCACATACCAAAAAACAAAAACCTCTCTCATTTTTTGAAAATGTGTTATGGTTTGAGATATATTAGACATATAAGTGGCGCTACCAAATCTGCATAACATTTTTACAATGGCGCTACCGAATTTCCTGTAGCGGTCACGGTTTTGATATTCACCTTGTTGGGAGGTTTCCACCTGTCAAGGAGGATTCAAATGGATTCTCAAGGATCAGTTAGATGTCAAGGGACACCTGGACCTAAGTTTTATCTCCATCAAAGGCCTCATGCAATGAGGTGGAAACAATTTATTAATGACTTCCAACAAATTCCTGAAAATTAGTAGTTTGTTGGATTTTTGTCTCTTTGATTG